>CM046372.1:6545503-6604062 GCA_025413025.1 Ficus hispida | reverse complement strand
ACACAGAAAATGCATATTTTTTTAATTACACTGACTGCAAAATTGACATTGAGAAAACTGTTCCAAAGGCAGTCTCCAATAGTCAATAATTTTATACGACTCCTTTTAAGGTTTTCAGTTTTTTTAAAAGATTGAACAAAAGGATTTTTAAACCAAAACCTAAGAATTCTTTTCTAAGGAAATAAGTTTGTTTTTAAAACCTAAGTTAAAGATTTAACCGGTTAGGGTTACTTAGGTAACCAATTAAGACAAGGTAAAGATAAGTAAGGTTATATAAGAATGTTGGTTATATTACCAACAGTTCTAACCCTTACTTTTATTAATCTCAGAACGTCGCACGCCGAAGTGTCCCAACGGGATTTAACTCGACTTCTGGACACAGCTTTTACGAACGAGGTAAGTACAACTCCGCCTACAGCATGGGCTTTGTTGTGTATACTTGCCAAAGTATGATGAAAATGCTATGTAGTGTAAATGTTACCTCTTATGTGTTGTAGATAGTTTTAAGTTATAGGAAATGTTATAGAAAATGTCATGCTTTGTAGTATGCTATGATTATGTGTTAAGAATATGTTATAAAATGCTATGATGATATGCTATGTTATATGCTATGGTATGTATGTGTTATAAAAAGTTGAAATGCTATGATTTAGAATGCCATGGAATAGGTTATGATGATAAGATTATAAATTAATTGTGTGACATATCACGATGTATGCTCACTAATTAATACAATTAAGTATGAGATAATGAAAGTTATGATGGCAAATAATTTGCCTGTGTCGTACCGACCCGCGTTAGGTCGGGTTGAACTATGGATTGAATTGGAAATGGTTTGGCCGCCCAACCAATTCATAGTTGCGCGCCCGGTACGAACACTTACGTTATGGGGCCCACAAGATAAGACAAGATAAGTTATGATAAGTTAAGAAAGCAAGTTACGATTAATCAAGCAAGCATAATGAAGCATAAATGGCTCATGCATAAGTTAAGATAAGTTATATTATGTTATGCTTAAGTTATGATTAGTGTGGTATGCTAGTTAGGATATGTGTGATGTGTTTTATTTAAAGTAAATTGCGGTATAGAATAGTTGTACTTGCTGAGCGAAAGCTCACTGTCTTACGTCTGTGCTGTAGGTAAGCAGCCTGGAAATAATTCTTGATGCAAGATGGAGGGCATGGATTGGCGGACTGTGAAATGTGGGAATAAACCGCTACGCGTTTCGTTATATTATGTAATTATGAAATAAGTTTTATTTACACCCAAACAACGTAATTAATGTTCGATATACATTTATATTTCGTATGTAAGTACAGTATAAAAAAAAAAAAAAAAATTTCCGCTGTGTAAGTATGTATGTATGTACGATATGTATGTATGGTAACGACCTGTGCTAGGCGGGTCGTTACAGAGTTGGTATCAGAGCGGTTCCCTGCGATCAAATTTCACAGTCAGCCTGCCATCGCCGCCATCATTGTAAGTTAAAAATTTTATTTTCGTATATTAATAATTATTATGCGCCTATATTATGATAGACTTGACGATATGGACCCGGACCAAGTCGACGCGGACAGAGAGGCGACGAGGTCATTCTTTCAGTCGTGTCCGCTTATGTTTGACGGCACGAGACGTACGGTACCAGTGGCAGCATGGTTGTATGATATGGAGTTGATCTTCCATACCTGCCACATCGAGGCCCGGCTACAGGTTTCCTTGGCTAGCCGATGTTTCGCTGTTGACGCTAGGATATGGTGGATCACCTTGGAGAGCGTCAGTTGCCGAGCCGCACGTGGCCGCATTTTCGCACGGCAGTGATGGCTCGTTACGGGCCGATGATAGGCGAGGGAGCGGGCGATGTACTCCGCGATGCTGAGATCTATGAGGACATGCACCACACTCGTTACCTCAGCTACGTAGCTGATTGGCACGCGTATCCTCAGGAGACGATGGCCCATTATTGTCGACGATTCCAGGAGTCGATGCTGCCATACATTCCTCAGTATCTACAGAGTCCCGAGCTGCAGGCCTTAGTTATTCTGAGGAACGGATTGCCTATTCAGATCCGGCAGTACTTCCTGAACCCATGCTCGGTTTGTCAGTTGGACACATGATTGAGGCTATTTTGGGAGTCGAGGCTAACATTCACGATATGCCAGCCCCGGATTTGGCAGAGGCTCAGCAGGCGCCAGTAGAGGACGCCGAGATACCAGAGCCGGTGTATGAGCCAGATCCAGCCTACCAGGAGGACCCGATGGCTGCCGACCCGATGCCAGAGGTACCTGCTCATGAGGTCGACTTTGAGGCGAGGCTGATGACTATGACGGGGATGATGAGATGGACGTTCCCGAGGACCCGATTCCTCCTATTATCGTATTATCCAGCGATGATGAGGAGGAGGAGCCCGAGCACGAGCCTGGGTTTGGAGGGTGGCCGGAGGAGGGAGATGACTTCGAGGAGGATCCGGAGGAGATCTTCGATGAGGACGGAGAGGCCGACTCCGACGTCTCAGTAGTCACAGTTGTAGAGTTAGATTAGGATTAGATCGATCGATTATGTATATATTTTTGCTTTTAAGACTGTTTGTACTAGCTTATTATTTTTTGAGATAGGCTTGTACTTATGTACGATGGTAAAGTGGTAGACACTTCCATCATATTTTTGACCCTGTGTATACAGTATGACGAACATATATGTACGTATATTATTGTAAATATGATGTACTTTTTGTAAATGTACAAAAGATAAGTTCAAAGTATGGTATGAATGACAAATGTTATGTTATGAGATACAATGTCTGTATTATGACTATGAATGCTATGATAAGTATGTAATGTTAAGTATTACATTATGATAAGATAAATGATGAATGAAAGAAAGGATATTAATAGTATGATAATATCTTTTCTAAATGGTATGATAGGATGGTACGCCCACGTCGAACAATGCCAGTAAATCCGCCCGAGCCGGATTTCGCGACAATTGTTGCAAATTTGCAAAGACAGCTGCTCGAACAGCAGCAAGAAACTAACAGATTGCGAGAACAGATAGCGCAATTGAATCAGAGGCCCCAAGTGAACGAAGTTCCACCCCCAGTACAACAGGTACCGCCAGTGGTACCTCAAGTTCCAGAGGTCCAACCAGAGATTCCTCGGAATGCTGAGATTCCGATGGCACAAGCAGGAGGACAGGACAATGTACAGCCAGTGCGGGAGGATCTGCTGTACGAGAGATTCAGGCGGATGAAGGCGCCTGAATTTGAAGGGGTAACTGACCCATCGCCGCCGATAATTGGTTGATCGATATCCAGGTTATTTGGATTTCATGCGGCTTACAGAACAGGAGAAGGTTCTCTGTGCTTCATTTGCCTTGAAGAAAGATGCACGGCACTGGTGGATGACCGTTCAAATGCGGCGGGATGTCATGGCCATGAACTGGCAGGATTTTGTAACCGAATTCCGTGCCATGTACTACAACGCGGAGATACTGGCGACTCAGCAAGATGAGTTCACCAGTTTACGACAGGGATCGATGACGGTTATGGAGGCCGTAAAGAAATTTGAGCACTAGCCCGTCTGTGCCCGGAACTGGTTCCGAATGAAAAGGAAAAGGTCAGAAGGATGATGAAGATGTTCCGCACAGACATCTCCAAGCAGGTCAGTGCAGGCAGTAGCCCACCTACCCTGGTATCTGATTGTGTCAGTAGAGCGATAAGAGCTGAGTACTGGATCAACCAGGACAAGGAAGCTAGGGCTCAGATTTTTAAAGCCAGAAAGGAGGAAAAGGCCGTGGTAAAGCAGACACAGCCTCGTCAAAACGCTGAGACCAACCAGAAGGGCCAGACCAGTAGCCCTGCCCAGAATTCCAAGCAGTTTGGAAAGAATAAGAGAAAGGGTAATTTCACGGGCCAGGGACAACAGAAGAACTTCCCACAGAAGAGTAATAATCGGGGAAGGGATGGTAACAGCGTTGAGTATCCGCAGTGTGCCAAATGCGGAAAGAAGCATCCAGGGGTATGCAGAATGGGGACAAATGTTTGTTACCTATGTGGCAAGGAGGGGCATTTTGCCAGAAGCTGCAACCAGAACCCCCAAAACCAGAACCCTCCACCATCTAACCGAAATGCACCCTGGTCAATTACACGCAGTCCAAGCCAGACTCGAAGGACCCTCGATCACGCAAGGCAGATTGGAGGCTCCTGAACCTCAAGCCAGGATCTATGCTTACACGAGAGGAGATGCTGAAGCAGGAACTTCTCACGTGGTGACAGGTCAGATCTCTATCACCACTCATGAAGCTATTGCCTTGTTTGATTCTGGAGCCACTCACTCGTTTATATCCTTAGAGTTCGCCCAGAAGTTAGGAAGAGGTGTTGATAAGTTAGAGCAGCCTTTCAAAACTTCTCTGCCATCCGGAGAAATTTTATGGTCCGATTTCTGGATACAGAATATTCCCGTAATTATTTGTGGTAGAGAATTGTATGTAGATCTCATCGCGATCCGACTTCAGGATTTCGATGTGATCTTAGGGATGGACTTCTTGGGCAAGTACAACGCCAAGATCGACTGCAGGAAGCGTTGTGTGGCTTTCAATCCCTACGATGAAGAGGAGTTCAATTTCCATGGACAGTCTCGGAACTCAACAACCAGATTGGTCACGGCAATGAAAGCTTGGAAAATGTTAGCTAGTGGCTGTCAGGGGTACTTAGCTAACATGGTGGACAAGGATCGGGAGATGGAATTAAGCCGGAAGATGTCCCCATTATTAAGGAATATGTGGATATCTTTCCGAAGGATTTGCCAGGGCTTCCGCCAGAACGTGAAATTTCGTTCGAGATCGAGTTGCTACCTGGAGCTGCTCCGATATCGAAAGCACCTTACCGCATGGCACCAGCTGAGCTTAGAGAACTGCAAGTGCAATTACAAGAGTTGCTCGACAAGGGATTCATCCGACAGAGTTACTCTCCGTGGGGAGCGCCTGTTTTGTTCGTTAAGAAAAAGGATGGATCGTTGCGTATGTGTATCGACTATCGCGAGCTGAATAAGATCACAATCAAGAACAAGTATCCCCTCCCGAGGATAGACGATCTGTTTGATCAGCTTAGGGAGCAGTGGTATTTTCAAAGGTCGATCTGCGATCAGGTTATCATCAGCTCAAGATCAAGGAGTCAGATATCTCCAAGACGGCTCTTCGTACGCGCTATGGACACTACGAATTCTTGGTTATGCCGTTTGGACTGACCAACGCCCCAGCTGCTTTCATGGATCTTATGAACAGAGTGTTCAAAGAATATTTGGATAAGTTCGTCATCGTCTTTATTGACGATATTTTGGTTATTCAAGGTCCCAGGAAGAACATAAGCAGCATTTGAGAGTAGTGATGGAGACGTTGAGACGACATCAGCTATATGCCAAGTTCACAAAATGTGAATTTTGGCTAGAAAAGGTGCATTTCTTGGGGCATGTGGTGTCCAAAGAAGGGATTTCTGTGGATCCTGCTAAGGTAGAGGCAGTTAGTTTATGGCCCAGACCTAAGAATGTTACGGAAATCAGGAGTTTCCTTGGATTAGCTGGCTATTATCGGCGATTCGTAGAGGGATTTTCAAAGATCGCAACCCCTCTTTCTGCTCTTACCCGGAAAGGAAGGAATTTCGAGTGGACATCGAAATGTGAAGAGAACTTTCAGGAGCTAAAAAAGAAGCTTACTAGCGCCCCAGTGTTAGTAATTCCTGACGTAGATGCGGGAAATTTCGTTATTTACAGTGATGCTTCCAAAATAGGACTTGGAGCGGTCCTGATGCAACATGGAAAGGTGGTCGCCTATGCCTCACGACAATTGAAGGAGCACGAAAAGAACTACCCTACGCACGATCTGGAGTTAGCAGCGGTAGTTTTTGCACTCAAGATCTGGAGGCACTACTTATACGGGAATAAATGCGAAATTTACACAGACCACCAGAGCCTCAAGTACATTTTTACTCAAAAAGAGCTCAACATGAGACAACGTAGATGGCTAGAACTTGTGAAGGATTATGATTGTGAAATCCTTTACCATCCTGGAAAGGCAAACCGGGTGGCAGATGCTTTAAGTCGGAAATCGGTAGGCATGCTGATGTCTATTGAGATTTTTCCGAAGCCACTACAAAGAGAAATTTCTGAGTTCAACTTGGAGCTGTTGACGGGAAGATTGTCCTCTCTGACCCTCCAGTCCAATCTTTTGGAAGTTATCAAGACGCATCAAGGAAAAGACCCATCTTTGATGAAGGTGCAACTTTTCAATGAAAAGAACAAGGAGTTTAAGACCTCTGCCGATGGTGTTATCTACTACAAAGAAAGGATTTGTGTTCCCGACTTTAAGTTTTTGAAGGATCAGATACTATCAGAGGCACATAAGACGCCGTATTCAGTGCATCCAGGAGCTTCCAAGATGTACAAAGATCTCCGAGAGAATTATTGGTGGCCAAGCATGAAGAATGAGATAGCAAAGTACGTGTCAAAATGCCTAACTTGCCAGAGAGTGAAGGCCGAACATCGACATCCAGGCGGAGAATTGCAGAAGATAGAGCTTCCCGAATGGAAATGGGAGCAAATCACTATGGATTTTGTCGTAGGACTGCCCAGAACTTCAAATGGGAATGACACAATCTGGGTGGTTGTTGATCGACTAACCAAATCCGCCCACTTCATCGCTATCAAAGCCACTTATTCGGTAGAAAAATTGGCTGAAGTCTACGTATCCCAGATCGTCAGATACCATGGAGTACCGAAATCGATCATCTCGGACCGTGATGGACGTTTCACTTCTCGATTTTGGACAAGTGTGCACAATGCTATGGGGTCGAAACTGAAGTTTAGTACGGCTTTCCATCCCCAAACTGACGGTCAATCAGAACGAACCATCCAGACGCTAGAAGATATGTTGAGAGCATGTGTTCTGGATTTCATGGGAAACTGGGATCAGAAGCTGCAAATGATCGAATTTTCATATAACAATAGCTATCATGCTTCGATTGGTATGGCTCCCTTTGAAGCATTGTATGGAAGGAAATGTCGATCCCCCATTCATTGGCAGGAGGTGGGTCAGAAGCAGCTTCAAACCACGGATTTTATCCGAAAGACTTCAGAGGATATTAAAAAGATTAAACAAAGGCTAGATGTGGCTTTCAGTCGTCAGAAAAGCTATGCTGACAAGCGTAGAAGGCCTTTGGAATTCCAAGTCGGAGATGCGGTATTCATAAAGATAGCTCCAATGAAGGGAGTAATGCGTTTTGGCAAGAAAGGGAAGCTTAGTCCAAGGTATACTGGACCATTTGAAATCCTTGAAAGAGTTGGGAAAGTAGCTTATAAGCTTGCCCTACCGCCAGAACTTGCGTCAATGCACAATGTATTCCACATCTCGATGCTCAAAAAGTATGTGTCAGACCCTTCTCATGTGCTTAACCAGGAACCAGTGGAAGTTCAAACGGACTTAACTTATGAAGAAAAGCCCGTACGAATATTAGATCGGGAAGAGAAGGTCTTAAGGAATAAGACGATTCCCATGGTTAAAGTGTTGTGGCGAAACCACAAGGTTGAAGAAGCAACCTGGGAATTAGAAGATAGTATGAGGAAGAACTACCCCGGTTTGTTCTAATTTTCGAGGACGAAAATTTTTAAGGGGGGTAGATTGTAATACCTAGTTATTTAACGATTATGATTCTTTGTACAAAAAAATTCAAATTGTACCTTAAGAATATGAATGAAAAAGCCCGGTTAAGGGTTTTTATAATGTTTTGTGAGTTTTTATGACTTTAAAAGACTCAAAAATAATTTCTAGGACAAGAAAACGTCCTTTTAGGTAAAAAGGAATGAAAATGGCCAAAAATGTATGTTGGTCAAAGTTTGACCAAAAACGTCGACGGTTGACCAAAAAGTCAACTGTTGACCACGGGAGTCAAATCTCGGCAAGAAAGTCACCTGTCGACAAGAAAGTCAATGGTGGACGAGAAAGCCAAAAATTGACCCCAAAAAGTTAAAGAAAAGACGGTACGAGTAAAATCGCCGCAGTATAGAATTATACTGTATAGGCCGTTTTTACTGATAAAATGATATGTTTAGAACTTAAAACCACCATAGAAAGATAAGCACATTAAGTAGAATTAAAGGGCAAAAAGGGTTTTAAGAAATAAGGAAATTTTTATACAGTTTGTTTTCACACAGATAAATTTTGGACTGCCGTTCGGTAAACTAATACTGTGCATAAGTGAATCCAGTATTAGAAATACCTGTGTTAAAACAATAATGGACTGCATAACAAGGTAAAGAGCCAAACAAACCTTAGAATGGCTTACCTCATTCACCTTTTGGATTATGACATCATTATGTCATTTAAAAAAAAATTGGAAAGTATTTGGTTGGCATTAGCCATGCAATGGCCGGCCACATGCCCCCCCCTAAGTCCAATTTCTGATTTTTTTGAGGACTAAAGTGTGCAATTTCAAGAAATTCCAACCTCTATAAATAGGTGAGAGTACTATTGAAAAAAATTAGAAAACTTAGCTAAACTTTGCCAAATTTTCTCCACCAAAATCCGAACTTCAACAAGAGAGAAAGGAAGGAAATTTTGCAAAAACCAAGTGTTTTTAAGCCTAGGGATAGTCGGTTTTACCTTAGAGAGCAAGCAAGGAAGTTTGAAAAAAAATTGGAACCCAATTCTAGGCCAAGGGCCGGTTGTGTGGGGCAAGAGAAAAGCAAGAGAAAAAAAGTTGAATCCAAAGGGGGATTTAGAGTTTTGAGTGTTGGTTTCCACTTAGAACATCATTTAAGAGCACTTGAGCATTTGGTGCACAAGTTGGCCAAAGGACCGGCTGTTGGAGAGGGAAAAAGGGGAGCCAAGAGCCAATCCAAAAATTCGGATCCAAGGTGAGGTAAAATTCCAAGTTCTTAAGCTTTCATTTAAATTTCAATTGGAGAAATTTAAATGTATTTAAGTATGTGTTGTAATGAGCATAAGCTCACTTTAATTTTCTGCCCTAAATTAAGATTATAGGCTATGTGCTTGTTATGGTTAGGATTTATGGTTTGGTGGTTATGATTTTTGCATGCTAGATGTTTGTGAAATGGTTAGGGTTTTTGTACATTATGTTTGATGCTAAATTTGATTTGCATGTTGAATATTGGACGTTAGAAAACGCTGCATGACCACTTTCTAGGCTCCCGCTGAGTTCGGTTGAGGTAGGGTGAACGTTTTAGGACGTAAACAAAATTTTAAACCGAAAACTACCAACTCGGGTAGAAATTGGCCAGTTTCGGGAAAAACAGTTTTTGAGGCTTCTAGAGGCCGAATCAGGGGAAACTCAAAACATGAAAGTTTTTAAGTAGAGTTTTTCCTAGAGGACAACGCGGACAGTTTTGTAAAATGAGGCTCCAATGGCCTCGGTTTTTACCAAAACCCGTGCCTAAGGTGCCCAGGACCCGAGCACGGCCAGGACAAGTTCCTCAGGGGTTTTGACCACGAAAACGCCAGAACTGGGTTTTACCCAAAACATAAAAGTTGTAGAGTTTTTAAATGTTTACAACTTTCATGAAGACAAGTTTTACAGATTCAGTCTGGATTTTAAGATGAAAATGAATTTCGGAGAACTGTACAGGAATTATGGAAATCCTGTACAGGATTTACAAAGTTAACACAGAAAATGCATATTTTTGTAATTACACTGCAAAATTGACATTGAGAAACTGTTCCAAAGGCAGTCTCCAATAGTCAATAATTTTATACGACTCCTTTTAAGGTTTTCAGTTTTTTTAAAAGATTGAACAAAAGGATTTTTAAACCAAAACCTAAGAATTCTTTTCTAAGGAAATAAGTTTGTTTTTAAAACCTAAGTTAAAGATTTAACCGGTTAGGGTTACTTAGGTAACCAATTAAGATAAGGTAAAGATAAGTAAGGTTATATAAGAATGTTGGTTATATTACCAACAGTTCTAACCCTTACTTTTATTAATCTCAGAACGTCGCACGCCGAAGTGTCCCAACGGGATTTAACTCGACTTCTGGACACAGCTTTTACGAACGAGGTAAGTACAACTCCGCCTACAGCATGGGCTTTGTTGTGTATACTTGCCAAAGTATGATGAAAATGCTATGTAGTGTAAATGTTACCTCGTATGTGTTGTAGATAGTTTTAAGTTATAGGAAATGTTATAGAAAATGTCATGCTTTGTAGTATGCTATGATTATGTGTTAAGAGTATGTTATAAAATGCTATGATGATATGCTATGTTATATGCTATGGTATGCTATGTGTTATAAAAAAGTTGAAATGCTATGATTTAGAATGCCATGGAATAGGTTATGATGATAAGATTATAAATTAATTGTGTGACATATCACGATGTATGCTCACTAATTAATACAATTAAGTATGAGATAATGAAAGTTATGATGGCAAATAATTTGCCTGTGTCGTACCGACCCGCGTTAGGTCGGGTTGAACTATGGATTGAATTGGAAATGGTTTGGCCCCCCAACCAATTCATAGTTGCGCGCCCGGTACGAACACTTACGTTATGGGGCCCACGAGATAAGACAAGATAAGTTATGATAAGTTAAGAAAGCAAGTTAAGATTAATCAAGCAAGCATAATGAAGCATAAATGGCTCATGCATAAGTTAAGATAAGTTATATTATGTAATGCTTAAGTTATGATTATTGTGGTATGCTAGTTAGGATATGTGTGATGTGTTTTATTTAAAGTAAATTGCGGTATAGAATAGTTGTACTTGCTGAGCGAAAGCTCACTGTCTTACGTCTGTGCTGTAGGTAAGCAGCCTGGAAATAATTCTTGATGCAAGATGGAGGGCATGGATTGGCGGACTGTGAAATGTGGGAATAAACCGCTACGCGTTTCGTTATATTATGTAATTATGAAATAAGTTTTATTTACACCCAAACAACGTAATTAATGTTCGATATACATTTATATTTCGTATGTCAGTACAGTATAAAAAAAAAAAAAAAAAATTTCCGCTGTGTAAGTTATGTATGTATGTACGATATGTATGTATGGTAACGACCTGTGCTAGGCGGGTCGTTACAGGTGAGGTAAGCAATGATGCAAGCAAGATGATGTCATCATGGTGATGTCATCAAGGTGAGGTAAGCAAGTAGTTAGCTTGGTGAACAAACCAAATTTTTGGTTCATGCACTAGTATGGCCGGTGGACATTGAAGCCTTGGTGAGCAAGTTTTGCTTTTGTGATGCAAGCAAGGTGACATAGGCTTGATGAGGTAAGCAAGAAATTTGCTTGGTGAGCAAGCAAATTCTTGGCTCATTCTCACCTTGAATGGCCGGCCACCTAGGAGGGGTTGATGGGCAAATATTTTGCTCATTAAACCCTTATATGCAATTGTAGAAACTTTAAGTTTCACCTATAAATAGGGGTAGTTGGTTCACAATTTTTGAGCATTGAATTGAACCCGAAACTCTGCCAAAATTTCCACTCATTTTCTCTCCCCCTCACCTAAAGGCGAACCCATGGAGAAAAAAAAAAAAGAGAGAGGTTGGCCGGATTTTAGAGAAGAATAGGTAGGGAAAATTCGGATCCAAGTTGAGATTTCATCTCTAAGATTTAAGGGGTAATCTTCTCAAATCCCTAAGCCTTTTTATTAAGTTTTGATTCAAGGTTTTATGTGTATTTCAGTGGGTTTTGTAAGAGCTTAAGCTCATTTATTTTCATGCAAAAGTTTAGTATGTGCTTGATTAGGGTTATAGTAAGCTAGATCTATGTTGTGGTAGCTAGATCTAGGTTTTTATTTATGTGTTATGATTTTATGTATGGATGTATGTTATGATAAGTTTTTACGTTAGACACGCTGCATGTTTGTCGTAGGCTCACGGTTGTGGCTGTTTGAGGTAGTGTGCGCGTAGATTTTTCGTAAAAACGGATTTCAAGCAAAACTGCCAGTTTCGGGTAAAACTGGGCAGCTTACAGGAAAACGAAATTTTGAAGCCCTTAGAGGCAGATTTTGGAAAAATGTAAAACATGAAAGTTGTTAGGAAGGATTTTTCCTAGGGGACAACGTGGACAGTTTTTCAAATTACGGCTCCAAAGGCCTCTGTTTTTATGAAAATCCGAGCCCTGGTCTGCCCAGACCTTATGCACAGCCAGCCGGCTTCAACCAAGAAAATGAATAAGTTAAAGACAGAATTAGGTTTTGTGTAAAACATGAAAGTTTTAGGATCTTTCTAGATCTACAACTTTTATGAAGAAATATTTTTCTAATTCCAAACAGATTTTAAAGTAAAAAAATTAGATTCCTAAAACCGTGCAGGAATCAAGAAATTCCTACACAGGATTTTAAGAAAACAGTGCAAAAACAATAAATCCCTACTCATGCACTGACACTTGAATTAAGAAAACTGTTTTCAAGAATTGAACAAGTTTTCTGAAGAAAAGAAATAACTGAATTATGCTAAGTAATATGGTAACCAAGTGGAATACCACTATTGGGTCTCAGTAACCCAATAGGACATTAACCTATTTTTGCTTGGGCTCATACCCAGGGTTACCAGTAGTAACCTGAAAGGATACTATTTAAGTATAACTGATCAAGTTTTATATAAGTAATCAAACAAGATATTGTTTGATTGTTATTAGGTCAGGTGCCCTAAGGTTACATTTGGTAACCGAATAGGATACCAACTTTTAAGGATTATGATTTATAGTAAGATAGAATATGACTGATTCTTATCTTACACCCTGTTAGGAAAACGGGAGTATGGGTTATGTTTGGCGATAAACTAAGAGCGTAGGACAACAAGTAAGTACAACTCCACCTACAGCATGGACAAAACATTTTTGTTGCATGTTATGTTTTTAAGAAATCATGTATTGATTTACATGATTTACCTATGTTTATGTTATGATAAGTTTAAGTTATGTTATGATAAGTTTATGCTATGATATGTTTATGTTATGATAAGTTTAAGTTATGTTATGATAAGTTTATGCTATGATATGTTTATGTTATGATAAGTTTAAGTTATGTTATGATAAGTTTAAGTTATGTTATGATAAGTTTATGCTATGATATGTTTATGTTATGATAAGTTTATGCTATGATGTTATGTTATGAAGTTTATGTCATGATAAGTTTATGTTATGATATTATGCTATGGTATGTTATGTTACGGTAAGTTATGTTATGATATATTATGATTGTGATTATTTTATGTTGTATGTTTGGCTACGTGACATCATGAAGCATGTTCACGATTATTAAATCACATGGTAAGAATAAGTTAAGTCAGGAGATAAGATAAGACCTGTTAATGTTATTGTGTCGTACCGACTTGCCACGAGGGCGGGTTTAAATGGTTAAGTCAATGGTTTGAATTGGATTGGACTGCCTACCCCAATCACTCTATGCAAACAATTAGTTTCATAGTTTGACTTGGTTTGGATTGGCGCCTCCAACCACTCCATGGATGAGTACTACGGTACGAGCATGTATGACATATAAGGGTTTATAACCAAGATATTGAAAACATAGTAGCTTTGAAAAAGAACATAATCGGTTCACGCATTTTATATGTTAAAAATGTTTTTGTGGATTGAATATTGTACTTACTGGGCAATTAGCTCATTACTTACGTTCATGCTGTAGGTAAGCAACCTAACGGCAGTACTTGATGCAAAACTGTGAAGAGTTGGTGCTGCGGACTGTGAAATGTGGGATGGACACCGCCACGGGTTTGGAAAATATGTTTTTATAAAATACGTTTGTAAAATGTGTTTTGTTATGTTTAAGAAAAGTTTCAAGTATGTATGGCAAGCAAGTTGCCTCGTGTTGTACCGATCCGCGCTAAGTCGGGTCTGGTCCACGATATTAGTACTCGTGTGAGTACATACGAATATGCATGATGATAAGTTAAGTTTAAGTTTGAAAGTAAAATAGTTTTTAAAATCAAGTTTAAAGTTTGAAGAAAAGAAAAGAATAAAAGAAAAAATTTATTCTGAAATTTTCTATAAGGTTAAGTATTTAAGATTGAGTTTTAATTTAAGTATGTAAGTAAGGTGACGACCCTCATTCGCATGGTCGGTCCTACGTGGGTGGTCGGGGCGTTACATTTATGATGGGGTATGAAGAGATCATGATAAGTTATGATGTTTCCAAGATAGGACATGATAAGATATGAATGAAGAAATGAGTGTTAGACATGTTGAGAATTAGAATTAGAAATTAGAAGATGGTTTGTTACATGTGCAACCGAACCAAATTCTGCAAGAGCCTCATTTGCAACTATGATAGCTAAGTTATGATGATAAGTGCTAGAGCAGCAATAAGAAATGTTTGGTAGTGCCTTGACTCGATGGTAATATCAAGGCAATGCACAAACAATAAGTTGGATGATGGCTCTCAGTATGATGACGAAATTAAGAATATGATTCCTTTGTAAGGGAAATTACGCAATAATGGGAAGTTTTAGATATTCCTTAGAGTTATGATTATGCATTTGTGCTATAGGAAATGCTGAAGGCACAAGAGAAATTTCTACTGGCTAACAAGTAGCTAGTTGATTTAAGGATACCTTTCACTGCATCACTCGAACAGTAATATGTTTTCAATAATACTATTTATTATTGTTTTCCATGATTAACTTGGAAAAGAAGATTCAAAGAAGTTATTTTATATATGGTGCTTGATCTTATACTTATTAGAACCAACTCACGTTATGTTATGTTATGGGCCAAATCCTTGAGGAATAAAGTTCCAAGAAAGGGGCCATCATGAAAAGTAAAGGGCCGAAAACCTTGAGGAACAAAGTTCCAAGAAAGGGGCCATCATGAAAAGAAAAAGGGTTCTAATAATATAAGATTAACATTGTACCAGAGGATCCTCAGCTTCAGCTAAATTGAAAGAAAAATATTTTCAATATGATATATTCGCTGAGCCCTCAATTACAGTTAAAGAAAAGTATCTTAAAAAATAAGATACAATATACTTTTCAAGCATGGAAAAGCTATATGATATAATATGCTTTTCAAGTATGGCAGGTTAAATGATATACTTGCTAAGAAATTTATGTAGATAGTTCTTGTAATGCAGTGTGAAAGAATGAAAGTATGATGATAAGGATATGAAAGTATGCATGAAAGCATGAAAGTATGAGGATAAGAATTATGATGATATAGAAATAAGATTATGGTTCTATATAAGAGACATGATCCCATTAAAGTATAAAAATGGGAACATGAACAAGTTACTATGGATCGATAGTGGATTTAAAGAAAAGCCACATAGAAGTTTACGAATTTTCGAGGACGAAAATTTCTTTAAGAAGGGTAGAATGTAATACCCGAAATTTTGATGAACCTATGATTTCCTTTTAGATAAGGAAAATCACAAGTTTGAATCTAGTATGTCGATATGAAACTCATGATCTGAGTTAAATATCAGTTTATTTTGAGTTCTCATTTAAGTATTACGAGACTCAGTAATAGCTTGCTTTAGTCAAGCGTGAAGCCTTTTGAGAAAAAGGGTAAAATAGGAATTTATGCCAGTCAATGTTTGACTAAGTAGTTTCAAGTCTTAAGAAAATCCTATACACAGTCCAGTTAAGTATAGATAAATTCTGGACAGTGGTCCAGTACAATTATACTTTTGTTAGATGAAAACAGTATTTGAAATGGACTGTATTTAAGAGGATAGCCTATGGGGCTTTATCGGTTGACAACTCGTCCTTAAATGGATGACTAAGCAAGAATTGGAAGCCAAGTTTCAAAGCCGACCACCTTTAAGGACTAAAGTGCAAATGTTTTTGCCTTTAGGGGCCAAAGTGCAATTTTGGGAAAAATTGTGATTCGATAGATAAATTTGTAAATTTATGGAACTATGGATTTTTCTAGTTAGATCTCCTAGTTCAATTTAGCTTATGATGATTTTTTTTAAATTTGGTTAACCTAGTTGGAGACCAAGGAATCAAGTTAGGTTTTGATTGGTTCAAAATTGACCAATCATTTGCCTACACTTGTACTTAAGGGAACCGGCCACATTAAGGGTTAATGAGCTGATATTTTTCTCTTAAGGACCAATAGGCAAGGTATGAGAAATTTGAAATTCATTAGAATTTGATACCACACAATTTTAACCTTGCCTAGTAAGCAAAGTAGTTTTGCATACTAAGCTATGTTGCATTTTGCAACTTTCACACTTAGCAAGGTATGGCCGGCCACCTTATGAAGAATTTCAAGAAAATTATGATAGATTTTCTTACTAAGCATTCAAATTCAACTAAGCCAAGGATTGATTACAAAGTGTAGTCACCATAGTTATGTTAAAAACTAAGGAAGTAAACTAAGTTTGTTAACTTAGTTAGCCTAATTATTTTCTTCCAATTAATTCTTCATGGCCGGCCACCACTTAGTTTCAATGAGTAATTATGCTACTCTTAGGAACTAATTTGCAGTTTTGAGATAATATTTCTCAAAAATTTTGAGAGAATGACAAGTGGTGTGCAAGTAGCTTAGGTGAACAAGCTTGTTTAGCTTGATAAGATCAAGCAATTGTTGCCACCTAATTGCCGACCAATACAAGGTGAAGACACCTAAGGTGTCTAGCTTTGATGAGCCAACATTTAGCTTGGATATGTGGCCAACTAGAGCCTTCATATTCGGACACCTAGAGGGACTTGGAAGCAATATGCTGTCCATGGAGCTAATAGGCAATATTAGAAGTGGAAAAGAGAATTCAAAATGGAATTCCCTTCCCATTCACCTATATATATACGTGTGGTGTGAGCCATTACAAACCTTTAGACAACAAAACGTTGGTTAGGCAGCTCCTTCTCTGTCTTCCTTTTCTTTAAGTGCCGAGCAAAAAAAAAAAAAAAAAAAAAAAGTGAAGAAAAGCTGGAAATAGTTCGGTTGATTGTTGTTGGTTTAGTGAGAAAGAAAACCTCCAAAACCTTAAGCTAGAATTGTCTTGTGACGCTTGAGGTAAACTTCTCTAACCTCTAGTTTCATTTACGTTTTTGTTAGGAAGATTAAGAGTGTGATGTTATGTATAAATATGAGCTTATGATAAGCAAATTTAAGTACTATGCTTTATGTAGTTTTCGGTTTCGGTTATGCTAGTTTCAAATTAGGATTTTATGAAAGTTTAAGATTTTTGGTTTTAAGAAATTATATGAGTATGAAATGGTTAGGTAACGCCTGCATGCTTGACTTAGGCTCACGGGGAATCCGTTTGAGGTAGTGTGCACGGTAGTTCACCTAAATCTCAAACGAACCGAAAACTGCTAGTTTCGGGTAAAACTGGACAGTAATTTTGAAAGCGATTTTTGAGACCCTTAGAGGCCGAATCTTGAAAAGGTCAAAACTACAAAGTTGTAGAGAAGGAAAATCCTAGGGGCCACACGGACAGTTTTTGAAAATAAGGCCTCTAAGACCTTCGTTTTTACAAAAACCCGAGACCTGTTTCAAGATTAAGAAAAATGGTCGAAGAATTTTCAAAGGTAGAAACAAGTATTTTAGGGTCAGATTTAAGTTTTAAGTTAAAAATAAAAATTGTAGGAATCTTCAAGGTCTACAACTTTCATGAAGGAAATGTTTTCAGATTCAAAACAGTAAAGGATCAAATTTAAGGATTGATTTCAAATACAGTTTTCAGAATTCAAAGTTTTAAAAAAAAAATAGTAAAGTTTTAAAGTTTATATTATGTTTTGATATTTTTATACTAAGATAAGTTAATAACTAGGGTTATTCATGAATATTGGTTAGGATACCAACATTTAATGATTATGATTTATGGTAAGATAGAATAGGAATAACTCTTATCTTGCACCCTGTTCGGAAACAGGAGTATGAACTGTAGTCATGCCATGTATGGACAATAAACTAAGAGCATAGGACAACTGGTAAGTTCAAACCTCACCTACAGTATGGAAAATAGTAAATACTATTTTCAAGTATGATTGTTTTCATGTATATGCTATGATTTATATGTTGCCATGTTAAGCCATGTTTTGTCATGTTATGCCATGTTATGACAAGTCATGTATGTTATGTTACGTCAAGCTATGATAGGTTATGATAAGATATGTCATGTGTATGTATATACTATGGTTGATATACAGTATGAGATAGTGACATCATGAGGCATGTTCACTAATAAGATCACACGTAAAGATTCTTAGTCTTGGGAATGTAACCAGACTAAGACTAAACCGAGACAAGTAAGGTGTCGTACCAACCTCCTGTTGATGCAGGAGGATCATGTATGTTATAAGTTCAAGTTTATGATTATCAACCTCTCGTTGATGCGTGAGGGTAAAGTGATAATCAACCTTCCGTTGATGCGTGAAGGGTTATGTTCATGTTTTCCAGAATTGTTAAGGGCCTGGCAAACCCTGACGTTCTGAGGCTGGCAAGCTTTTGGTACGTACACTAAGGGCCCACATGTAAGCAAGATAATAAGTTCAAGTCAATAAGTGATCGTAAAAGATACATAATTGATCATAATTGGTTCATGCATAAGTTGCACGATATTTGTTAAGTTTTGTGAGGATTATGTTTGTACTTGCTGGGCGAAAGCTCATCAGTATATTCCATACTGTAGGTAAATGCCTGCAGCTTTACTTGGTGGGCCATGGAAACAATGCAGCAAGTGAAGGGCGGTATGGGATACCACTACGCAAGTTTTTCCGCAAACTATTTAAATTATCAAGTTGTATATGTATGTTTTAAGGAATATGTACCATGTTACATATGTGATGTTTTTAAGTTGTGATCTTAAAATAAAGTGTAAAGAAGAAAAGAAAAATTTATTCTGAAATTTTCTGTAAGGTTAAGAATAAGGTTTAAGTGAAGCAAGCATGGTAACGGCCCACGTTTACGTAGTACGCCCCTACGTGGACGGTCGGGGCGTTACAATTAGCATTGTGACTGGTTCTGAGATGTAAAGCCAACTATTTATATACACTAAAAAATTCGGTCATTTTCATATTGACCATCCGGTTATTATCATTGTGACCAGTTATCAGATATAAGACCGGTTATTTTCATATTGATCATCCGGTCATTATCATTGTGATCGGTTCTGAGATGTAAAACCAACTCTCTATATACATTAAAAAATCTGATCATTTTCATTTTGACCATCCGGTCATTGTCATTGTTACTAGTTCTCAGTTAGAAGTCTATTATCCCTATATATATATATATAATAAATAAATAAATAAAAAACCGAGCATTTTCATATTGATCATCCGATCATTATCATTGTGACCATTCCACATATATAAGCCAAATCACCCTATAATAATAAAATTAAAATATCCTTTCTTTGTAACAGCAAAAAAATTTTAATAATTGAATAACTTGTTAACTTGTTGCTGTTTCATTCAGGAGATGGATGTCGTTTGTATTTTTGTCAAGTATAATGGTCACTGGGATGGCACATTGAGATATGTCGGTGCGAAATGAAAGGAATATTGGTGCCCGATAGCGCAACATATGCTGGTCTTCTTGAGTTGGTTAGAAGTCCGATGGTATTAGGGGCCCAGCCAAGACTGTAGTCATTAGATACGGTGTTGAACCTGGATTGCCTCTTGTCAGGATTCAGTATGATGCTGATGTTAAATTCTATATACAATTGAAGAATAAGGATGTTCATGTGCTTAGTAAATTTCCAATTACCATCGATTTATTAGATGAGTCTGTGGCAGAAGCGACGCCACCGGATGTAGGGGAAAGCAACCACCTAGACGTTCAACTTTCTAGAGAGGGTGTACAGAGTGATGAAGCCATGCAGCATGTAGATAACATGAATCTGATCATCCCTCCTCCTCCTCCTCATATCCCTTCTCCCACAATAGGTTTGGATTTGCATACGGAATATGGAATTGACCATCAACATCAATTATTGAACAATGACTTATGCACGGCCCATGGTGATGATTGTAATGCCGGAGAATTGAATGTTGTGGCTGATACTCGTCAATCAAACAATAATAGTATTGCATCGAGCAATGGAGCTCATTCTATTGCCAATATTACTACATCTCAATCCGTTAATGTACGAAGCAGTGATAGTGTATCTGGCTCAGTAGTTGTTGCTGATTATACACCTGTCACAATGCACAGAAATTGTATTTTTGAGAACAAAAAGATGCTACAATACCATCTTCATCACGATGCCATGAGTAAACACTACTAATTCAAGGTGAAGAGGTCGAGCTCTACTTTGTTACACGTGATATGTATACATAACGAGGGATGTCCATGGAAATTGCGTGCCACTAGGATAAGAGGTAGTGAACTATTTGTTGTGAAGCGGTACGACGACGTCCACACTTGTTCAATCGAAATCGCTCAAGGTCATCATCATCAAGCCAAGAGTTGGCTGATTGGGGAGTGTGTTAAGGCAAAATACTTGGATCTGACTAATATCTCATATAGACCTCAAGAAATAATGTGCGACATGCAGGTCGAATTTGGAGTTATTTTCAATTATAGCGAGGGAAGGAAGCAGCACTAACCAGCTTGAGGGACGATGATGCAGAGTCGTACAATGGTATTTTCCCTCGTAATATGTTCATGACGTGGTTCTAACTTTAATATTTACGACATGGTAATGATAACTTTGATAACTTTAATCATTACAGTCCTGCCTGCATGGGCTGAAATGGTTAAGAGGAAAAATCTTGCATCCGACATTCATATCGAGACAGACTCAGTAAATTGCTTATAATACTTCTACATGTGCTTAGCTACTTCGAAGCACGGTTGGCCTTATTGTCGTCCAGTAATTGTGGTTGATGGATCAGCATTAAAGGCCAAGTTTGAAGGAATGCTTCGTTTAGCATATGATCATGATGTAAATGGTTACATATTTCCACTTGCATTTGGTATTGTTCCGTCAGAAAGCAACGATTCATGGAAATGATTCTTCGAGAAGCTAAGGGATTCAATCGGCACGTGAGAGTCCCTTGCTATTATGGCTGATAGGCATAAGGGTATCGAATATACAGCCAACCTCGTGTATCCGGATGCTGCATTCGGGATATGCATCCAACACTTGGCTACAAACTTGAAGACCAGGTACAAAGATTTCAAAGGCCCTTTGAAGACCTATTATGACGGGGCATCGAGGTCTTATCTTTTAAGTGAGCACCAGCGTCATATGGAATCCATCCGTAGTTGTAACCCCGACATGCACCGATATCTTGCTTAGGCCGATCTTACAAAGTGGTCGCGAGCATACTTTAGCGGACGGAGTTATGTAATCATGACAACCAACATTACAGAGTCATTGAATAGTGTGGATCGGAAAGCCAGGTTAATGCCAGTTAGATTCTTAGTGGAATGGTTGAGGGAACTACTACAAAGATGGTTTGTCAAGAGACGTGAAGGGGCCCTGAAAATAACATCGAAACTTGCCCGAACTGCAGATAAATTGATTCACACAAACTTCTCATTGGGCCTAACAATAACGGTATGTGATAACGACCACATAGCATAAATAGGGTAAATGGTAATTTTTTTCTTAAACTACCTGAGATCGATGTCTTTTAATTACCTTTGTTACAGCCTCGGCTAGCTGATTAGTTTAAGTACGCCGTCACCAACAATGCTGGCCAAATATGGATTGTCGATATGAGCGAAAAGACCTGTACCTGCAGACGATTTTAGGTCAATCAAATTCTTTGCCCTCATACAATGGCCGTCTGTAACCACTGACGAATTGATCCATACAACTATTACTCAAATTACTACACGAAAGATTATCTGTACACTTGTTATTCGTCTGTAGTCTATCCGGTTGGCAACGCCGAGGGTTGGGATGTTCCTGAAGAAGTCAGATCGCAAATTGTTAATCCTCCCAATACAAAGCGTAGGCCCGATAGGCCACGGGTTCGTATGATCTTGTCACAAGGTGAAGAACATGAACCTATTCGGTGTGGTAGATGTTATGGTTATGGTCACAATCGACAAATCTGTACCAACTCAGTGCCCTTACGAGTACATCCAATAACAAGGTCCCAGCAGTCGTTCACAACTCCAAGTTCATAACTAATATATTTTTAGATTTTCAGTCATTTTATAGTTGTACCTCAACTTTATCACATTTCAGACCCTTTAAACATTTATGTACTTTATTCTATTGTACATGTTTTGTGTGTTAGATATCCCACCCAATGTTTCAAAATCAAACATGTACACAATTTTTGAGCCACAGTCATAACCGTTATGACCACCCGATCATAACCGTTATGACTGCGGTCTCCTCTTGTGAAACATGGTCATATTAGTCATGACCCTGTCTCTAAAATGATAATCATTGAGAATTCATGCCCTTTTTCATGGCTTGTTAGGTTTAAATTTGAGTTTGGACGAAAATGGTTCAAAATCAAACCTGTACACAATTTTTGAGCCACGGTCATAACCGTTATGACCACCCGGTCATAACCGTTATGACCGCGGTCTCCTCTTGTGAAACAGGGTCATATTAGTCATGACCCTGTCTCTAAAATTATAATCATTGAGAATTCATGTCCCTTTTCATGGCTCGTTGTGTTTAAATTTGAGTTAGGACGAAAATGGTTCAAAATCAAACCTGTACACAATTTTTGAGCCATGGTCATAACCGTTATGACCACCCAGTCATAACCGTTATGACCGCGGTCTCCTCCTGTGAAACAGGGTCATATTAGTCATGACCCTGTCTCTAAAATGATAATCATTGAGAATTCATGTCCCTTTTCATGGCTCGTTGTGTTTAAATTTGAGTTAGGACGAAAATGGTTCAAAATCAAACCTGTACACAATTTTTGAGCCACGGCCATAACTGTTATGACCATCCAGTCATAACCATCATGACCGCTCTCTCCTATTGTAAAACAGGGTCATCTCTTGTGAAACAGGGTCATATGTGAAGACACGGTCATACATGTTATGACCTTATGATGGTTTTACTGCATTCAGCCTTGGTCATAATGATAATGACCGGCTGGTCATTATGAAAATGACCTAATTTTTAGGAATGCCAACAGTCATTTCTGTGACACCTGTTGCTCAATTCCCGATTTGCCCTCATCTCCCACCCGCCTAAAAGGCACTCTCCCTTTTATGCCCTTACCAAAAATAATTCAAACCGACTTCTACAGTCCTTTAGAGAGAGAAACACCGGTTCTAGAGAGAGAAAGCGTTTATCCTTTCGTTAAACCAACCCATAACCCCGTGATAACCGTCGTTAACCACCAAGGATATCATTCTATAAACCGCTTCGATATCTAGAAAATGGTGACCATTACAGATTTGAAGATAAAGAAGGGGGACATGGATGTAAAGGAATCGGAAAAAAAAGAAGACTTTTGTAGAAGCTAAGATATCGAAAGATGAAGAGGTAAAAATTTTGTTTTGTGTTTTTTTGACTAAAAAGTTGTTGTTTTCTACTATTTTTTAGCAAGAATGTGCAGTTACTGGAGTAATATACTAAAAAGTTCGAGTTTTTAACTGGTTAAAAATGTTTTCATTGTTAACTACCGATTGGTTTATGGATTTTGCAACATAAACCAACAATTTTAACCTTTTTCATAAAGACTGTGTAGTTTCGATGGGTCATATTTGGAAAGTTTTCATTTTTATATGTGTCATGGTTACGCCTATTAGGGTTTTTTTTATAGATGTTGCAAAATTTCAACTTAAACTTGTTAAAGTTCATTTTTCTTATCTGACTACTTGACGTTCATCATTATTAACGTTTTATGTTTCCAATAACACAGGGTCACTATGTCCGCCTCGTACCGGGCACTAAAATTACGAGGGCGAAAATCAATACTTTCATAAATATAACGGTGACATTGAATAGTGTGGATCGAAAAGCCAGGTTAATGCCAGTTGGATTCTTAGTGGAATGGTTGAGGGAACTACTACAAAGATGGTTTGTCAAGAGACGTGAAGGGGCCCTGAAAATAACATCGAAACTGGCCCGAAAGGCAGATAAATTGATTCACACAAACTTCTCATTAGGCCTAACAATAACGGTATGTGATAACGACCACATAGCATAAATAGGGTAAATGGTAATTTTTTTCTTAAACTACCTGAGATCGATGTCTTTTAATTACTTTTGTTACAGCCTCGGCTAGCTGATCAGTTTGAGTACGCCGTCACCAACAATGCTAGCCAAATATGGATTGTCGATATGAGCGAAATGACCTGTACCTGCAGACGACTTTAGGTCGATCAAATTCCTTGCCCCATGCAATGGCCGTCTGTAACCACCGGCGAATTGATCCATACAACTATTGCTCAAATTACTACATGAAAGATTATCTGTACACTTGTTATTCGTCTGTAGTCGATCCAGTTGGCAGCGCCGAGGGTTGGGATGTTCCTGAAGAAGTTAGATCGTAAATTATTAATCCTCCCAAAACAAAGCGTGGGCCCGGTAGGCCACAGGTTCGTATGATCTTGTCACAAGGTAAAGAACATGAGCCTATTCAGTGTGGTAGATGTGATGGTTATGGTCACAATCGACAAACTTGTACCAACTTAGTGCCCTTACGAGTACGTCCAATAACAAGGTCCCAGCAGTTGTTCACAACTCCCAGTTCATAACTAATATATTTTTAGATTTTCAGTCATTTTATAGTTGTACCTCAACTTTATCGCATTTCAGACCCTTTAAACATTTATGTACTTTATTATATTATACGTGTTTTATGTGTTAGATATCCCACACAATGTTTCAAAATCAAACATGTACACAATTTTTGAGCCACAGTCATAACCATTATGACCATCCGATCATAACCGTTATGACCGCGGTCTCCTATTGTGAAACATGATCATATTAGTCATGACCCTGTCTCTAAAATGATAATCATTGAGAATTCCTATCCCTTTTCATGGCTCGTTGTGTTTAAATTTGAGTTAGGATGAAATTGGTCCAAAATCAAACCTGTACACAATTTTTGAGCCACGGTCATAACCGTTATGATCACCCGATCATAACCGTTATGACCGCGATCTCCTCTTATGAAACAGGGTCATATTAGTCATGACCCTGTCTCTAAAATGATAATCATTGAGAATTCATGCCCCTTTTTATGGCTCGTTGTGTTTAAATTTGAGTTAGGACGAAATTGGTTCATAATCAAACCTGTACACAATTTTTGAGCCACGGTCATAACCGTTATAACCACTCGATCATAACCGTTATGTCCGCAGTCTCCTCTTGTGAAACAGGGTCATATTAGTCATGACCCTGTCTCTAAAATGATAATCATTGAGAATTCATGCTCCTTTTTATGGGTCGTTGTGTTTAAATTTGAGTTAGGACGAAAATGGTTCAAAATCAAACCTGTACACAATTTTTGAGCCACGGTCATAACCGTTATGACCATTCGGTCATAACCGTTATGACCGCCCTCTCCTATTGTAAAATAGGGTCATTCTTGTGAAACAGGGTCATATGTGAAGACAGGGTCATACATGTCATGACCTTATGATGGTTTTACTGCATTCAACCTTGGTCATAACGATAATGACCGACTGGTCATTATGAAAATGACCTAATTTTTAGGAGTGCCAACAGTCATTTCTGTGACACCTATTACGAAATACCCAATTTGCCCTCATCTCCCACCCGCCTAAATGGCACTCTCCCTTTGATGCCCTTACCAAAAATAGTTCAAACCGACTTCTACAGTCCTTTAGAGAGAGAAACACCGGTTCTAAAGAGAGAAAGCGTTTATCCTTTCGTTAAACCAACCCATAACCCCAAGATAACCGTCGTTAACCACCAAGGATATCATTCTATAAACCGCTTCGATATCTATAAAATGGTGACCATTATAGATTTGAAGATAAAGAAGGGGGACATGGATGTAAAGGAATCGAAAAAAAAGAAGACTTCTGTAGAAGCCAAGATATCGAAAGATGAAGAGGTAAAAAGTTTGTTTTGTGTTTTTTTGGCTAAAAAGTTGTCGTTTTCTAACATTTATCAGCAAGAATGTGCAGTTACTGGAGTAATATACTAAAAAGTTCGAGTTTTTAACTGGTTAAAAATGTTTTCATTGTTAACTACAGATTGGTTTATGGATTTTGCACCATAAACCAACAATTTAAACCTTATTCATAAAGACTGTGTAGTTTCGATGGGTCATATTTGGAAAGTTTTCATTTTTATATGTGTTATGGTTGCACCTATTAGGGTTTTTTTTATAGATGTTGCAAAATTTCACCTTAAACTTGTTAAAGTTCATTTTTTTTATCTGACTACTTGACGTTCATCATTATTAACGTTTTTATGTTTCCATTAACACAGGGTCACTATGTTCGCCTCGTACCGGACACTGAAATTACGAGGGCGAAAATCAATACTTTCATAAACATAACGGAGACATTGAATAGTGTGGATCAGAAAGCCAGGTTAATGCCAGTTAGATTTTTAGTGGAATGGTTGAGGGAACTACTACAAAGATGGTTTGTCAAGAGACGTGAAGGGGCCCTGAAAATAACATCAAAACTGGCCCGAAAGGCCGATAAATTGATTCACACAAACTTCTCATTGGGCCTAACAATAACGGTATGTGATAACGACCACATAGCATAAATAGGGTAAATGGTAATTTTTTCTTAAACTACCTGAGATCGATGTCTTTTAATTACTTTTGTTACAGCCTCGGCTAGCTGATCAGTTTGAGTACGCCGTCACCAACAATGCTAGCCAAATATGGATTGTCGATATGAGCGAAATGACCTGTACCTGCAGACGACTTTAGGTCGATCAAATTCCTTGCCCTCATGCAATGGCCGTCTGTAACCACCGGCGAATTGATCCATACAACTATTGCTCAAATTACTACATGAAAGATTATCTGTACACTTGTTATTCGTCTGTAGTCGATCCAGTTGGCAGCGCCGAGGGTTGGGATGTTCCTGAAGAAGTTAGATCGTAAATTATTAATCCTCCCAAAACAAAGCGTGGGCCCAGTAGGCCACAGGTTCGTATGATCTTGTCACAAGGTAAAGAACATGAGCCTATTCAGTGTGGTAGATGTGATGGTTATGGTCACAATCGACAAACCTGTACCAACTTAGTGCCCTTACGAGTACGTCCAATAACAAGGTCCCAGCAGTTGTTCACAACTCCCAGTTCATAACTAATATATTTTTAGATTTTCAGTCATTTTATAGTTGTACCTCAACTTTATCGCATTTCAGACCCTTTAAACATTTATGTACTTTATTATATTATACGTGTTTTATGTGTTAGATATCCCACACAATGTTTCAAAATCAAACATGTACACAATTTTTGAGCCACAGTCATAACCGTTATGACCACCAGATCATAACCGTTATGACCGCGGTCTCCTCTTGTGAAACATGATCATATTAGTCATGACCCTGTCTCTAAAATGATAATCATTGAGAATTCCTATCCCTTTTCATGGCTCGTTGTGTTTAAATTTGAGTTAGGATGAAATTGGTCCAAAATCAAACCTGTACACAATTTTTGAGCCACGGTCATAACCGTTATGATCACCCGATCATAACCGTTATGACCGCGATCTCCTCTTGTGAAACAGGGTCATATTAGTCATGACCCTGTCTCTAAAATGATAATCATTGAGAATTCATGCCCCTTTTTATGGCTCGTTGTGTTTAAATTTGAGTTAGGACGAAATTGGTTCATAATCAAACCTGTACACAATTTTTGAGCCACGGTCATAACGTTATAACCACTCGGTCATAACCGTTATGTCCGCAGTCTCCTCTTGTGAAACAGGGTCATATTAGTCATGACCCTGTCTCTAAAATAATAATCATTGAGAATTCATGCCCCTTTTTATGGCTCGCTGTGTTTAAATTTGAGTTAGGACGAAAATGGTTCAAAATCAAACCTGTACACAATTTTTGAGCCATGGTTATAACCGTTATGACCATCCGGTCATAACCGTTATGACCGCCCTCTCCTATTGTAAAACAGGGTCATCTCTTGTGAAACAGGGTCATATGTGAAGACAGAGTCATACCTGTTGTGACCTTATGATGGTTTTACTGCATTTAACCTTGGTCATAATGATAATGACCGACTAGGCATTATGAAAATGACCTAATTTTTAGGAATGCCAACAGTCATTTCTGTGACACCTATTGCTAAATACCCGATTTGCCCTCATCTCCCACCTGCCTAAAAGGCACTCTCCCTCTGAAAAAATTCAAACCGACTTCTACAGTCCTTTAGAGAGAGAAACACCGGTTCTAGAGAGAAAAGCGTTTATCCTTTCGTTAAACCAAGCCATAACCCTGTGATAACCGTCGTTAACCACTAAGGATATCATTCTATAAACCGCTTCGATATCTAGAAAATGGTGACCATTACAGATTTGAAGATAAAGAAGGGGGACATGGATGTAAAGGAATCGAAAAAAAAAAAGAAGACTTCTGTAGAAGCCAAGATATCAAAAGATGAAGAGGTAAAAAGTTTATTTTGTGTTTTTTTGACTAAAAGTTGTTGTTTTCTAACATTTTTCAACAAGAATGTGCAGTTACTGGAGTAATATACTAAAAAGTTCGAGTTTGTAACTGGTTAAAAATGTTTTCATTGTTAAGTACCGATTGGTTTATGGATTTTGCACCATAAACCAACAATTTTAACCTTTTTCATAAAGACTGTGTAGTTTCGATGGGTCATATTTGGAAAGTTTTCATTTTTATATGTGTTATGGTTACACCTATTAGGGTTTTTTTATAGATGTTGCAAAATTTCACCTTAAACTTGTTAAAGTTCATTTTTTTTATCTGACTACTTGACGTTCATCATTATTAACGTTTTTATGTTTCCATTAACACAGGGTCACTATGTCCGCCTCGTACCGGACACTGAAATTACGAGGGCGAAAATCAATACTTTCATAAACATAACGGAGACATGGAATAAACTGAGCCAGTGGTTATCTCCATGATAGTTCGAGGCCGTCAAGGACCGGCCATGCATTCAATAGTTCATGCATTTAGGGTCTCTAGGTTGGGCTTGGCAGGTATAGTACAACATTGCGATGCGCTTGACAAATCACTCGGCCATGGGTGACGCCTTATGTTTGGAGCTTAGTGAAGACTTGGCCAGATTCTCCATCAACGAGTTCTGCCTAATAACCGGCCTGAACTGTGCAGGGTCTATGCATCTCCCTGTGGTCGAAAGCCGATTAATGTCAAGATATTTTTCGACGGTTAAGGGTGTTTTGAGAGAAAATTTGGAGCTGCAGCTAACGAATGCTAAGTTTGACAATGAAGACGATGCGATCAAGCTTAGCCTTCTGTACACTATATTCTCCATCCCTTTATCAAATGCTATCCCCGTAAAGATAGACCCCAAATTTTTTGGTTTGGCTGACAACTTGGATGCCTTCAATGCTTTTCCTTGGGGTGTGCTCTCATAGGAGGCAACCCGGGCTGCAATCTGTGCTACTGTGGAAAACAGGATGTCTTCGAAGTAGAAGACAAAAAAAAAAGTAGACACAGTTCATTACAGTATTTCGGGTTTCCCCTATGCTTTACTCATATGGGCATATAAGACCCTTCCAATGATAGCAGCCAAGTTCACAACCAACTACGAGCATGTCGTTCCGCGTATGATGTCGTGGACCATCGCGGACAATGTGAAGTTTGATGACGTTTTTTCTGCATTTATGGCGGTTGGCGAATCCCAGGTAATTCATTGAGACTGGTTTTTTAACATTGTCATATACAGTGTCCATTACTATTGGTGGTCATCATCATAGTGAGCAGGGGGTCATAACCATTATGACCGGGTGGTCATAACTGTTATGACCGCACCCGGTCATAACGGTACATTATGCTTTGGAGGTGATTATATTTGTTTACAACTTAT
Organism: Ficus hispida; assembly: GCA_025413025.1. Classification (NCBI taxonomy): domain Eukaryota; kingdom Viridiplantae; phylum Streptophyta; class Magnoliopsida; order Rosales; family Moraceae; genus Ficus; species Ficus hispida. The sequence goes on along the minus strand of CM046372.1, from coordinate 6,574,174 downwards.
AATAAAAAATATTATTATAATCATATATGTCAGTCATACACAATTTTACTGTATGTGTGCAGCTTAAGTGTTTTGTTTTGATGCCAACCGAAGAGGAGTTAAAGAACCAAAATGTTGCGCACCTATTTTTGAAAAGGTCAAAATCCCTACCTCAATTACCACCTCCCAAGTCTTCTGTCCCCCGGCTGAGCACAGATACAAAATCCGAGTGATGGGAGTTCCAAAATGAGATCCGAGGACAGGTAGCCTCATTGAATAAAAAGTTAGAGGATTTAAAATAAGAACAAACTCATTCCAACAAACTTTTGAGGAGGGTTCTGAAAATGTTGTCCGCCAACATTGCTGAAAAGGGACAAGGTCAGGCACAGCATGCGCCGAATGTCGGCAGCAGTCAAGAGGATCATGTTGAGAGGGCTGAGTCGGAAGCCTTCAAGACTCATTCCCCTGACATCGTTGCCGTTGTGGATATAGGGCTGCAGGCAACCATGGAGTTCCTTACTACCAATAAGGTGCTCGTTTTGCATGAAGATGACGAGGACCATAATAATAAGGTAGTATTATACATACATAGAGATGATCATTTTGTGTCTTCCATATATACAACAAACCAATTTTTTATGACATGTTGTGACAACTCATAGGTAAATATTAAACACATTTTAGAAATAAAGGAGGGAGAGGCGAGTGTAAACGATGAGCCAATTGTTGGAATGAAGGAGGAGCCCATGCCTGACCTGGAACAGGTGGTAAAAGAGGAGAACGATGGTAAAGAAATCATCCCAGCACAGGATGGTGCCACTATTGACGAGCCATCCAACAAGGAAACCATAAAGGACGTGGTTGTGACGCATATCTGTGACTGACAATTTACTATTCATGAGTTTCATCCATAAGATTAACTCGTTTCACATATCTGTGATTTGTAGCTCCCTAAAAAGAAGAGGGCCAAACTATCAAGGCTTGGCCAACGGCCATTGGCTCGTAAGACTGAGGTTGGATCCCCGTCGAAGGCTCCGAGTGACCTTATTTATACACTCCCACCAGGTCTCACAGATGAACCTCCTGAACAGATGCTATCGGAGTTCAGGGAGTGGATCAATAAAGGAGTATTGAAGAAGACTCTTCCAAGGTAATTTAAATAATGATACATTGTCCGTTCAATGTCAAAAATATTTGGATGTGCCCTAACCAAGTAAAAATTTTATGTTTAATGTTTAGTAAACGGCCTCCACGATACATAGCCAAGCATGAGACACTGGACAAACCCCATGATTTCGGATGCATGGAGGTAAAAAAAAAAAGCCGGTACTATGAATTAGCTACCTCCCCTGTTTGGCTATGGGATGAAGTAAGTACCTTACTTGGATTTTTTTTATAATCATGGTTAAAAAATTTATAACCAGCTTCAGGTACATTGTTTGATGACCTTTTGTTCGCCAAAAATATGTATGCGAAAATACTATGCAAGTGCACGTAATTGAACAAGTAATATAGTAGTAAGTAGAGTATCGTATCCACAGGGATTGAATTATCAAAAATTAATTATAGAAAACAATCGGTTTAAAACGAATTGAGAATTGATTTGAATACTAAAATTATAAAAACTGAATATAAATGAATGGGTGTAATTAAAAATGCAAATAAAAGATAAAACGTGACAATATCAAAGGCTTAGATTGTGAATCAATGATGGGTGATGGCTAGAACTATTGATTTCCCCTTAGTTGCAAATCTGACCACAAATGCTGTAGGAAATGCTGCAGCAAAATTATCCAGTCAACTAAAATTCTGCACAATCCTCTTCCGAAAGATGTCGTGCTTCCAGTTCTTCAAACCAAAATTAACATATCCCTATGTATCTCAGTTTTCCAAACATGGCATTAAGCAATAATTTTAATGTGTTGTACTAGGAAACAATATATTCCTATATCATTCACTTATATTATCCAAGTTAAATCCAACCAAAATTAACCTTCCCAGAATTAATTCTAGTTTGTATATTCTACCAATTGATAGCCAGTTAATCAACAGAAATTAAGCAATATTATAGGTTGAAACAATATTATAGGTTGAAACAAGGGGCGCTTCTGGTTCTGTCGGTACTTGAAACAATTTTAATAAGCTAACGATCTCAAGTCGAAGGAAATTTCACTAAAGTCAAATGAAGGTAGTTGTTGTTGCATATTTTGTTGTTGTACCTCCAGTTATGATTGTAGTGTTTTTTTTTCCTGCTCTCTTTTTGATGCATTTATTTCCTTCAACTACTTGGTCGAGAACGTGACTTGGACCTCGACTTGCCTGGCTCAGGCTCGTGTCAATGATGATTAATCTTTTTGGCCAAGCAATAAACTCACCAACAGTTTCTTCTACAATTGTTGTTTTATTTGTCAGAATAGGTAGGAGTGCATGTTTTAGTTTCGGGACTATAATTGTCACTCGCACGCTTTCGTCACCTAAAGTAATCCCATGAATTGTATTAGTTGGAACACACTTCATGTACACCTGTCAATTGTAACAAGCACACCTATACCATTAATTGAATCACCAAGAAAGAGCTGTCATTTCTTACTTACGTTTGGCATGGGTTGCTGATCCGACACCTCAGGTTCTTTTCATTAAGGATGCAACTAGCCTTGAAGCTGTTTTGTTCATCAACAATCGGTGCAGTATTCTCCTCATCCATAGTCTTTCGGTAAATACTATGCTTTGCACAAATTTCATGTACAGTATTTTCCAATGCAGCAAGCTGGGGTTTCACTACCGATACTTCTGTATTATCATTTGAACTTGGCATAATGTTGAAGTACTGAGACTGCCTAACAAACTTAGACTGACCACGGGTACATCCCGAATATTTGTCATTGCCTAATGACTTAGTCAATATGTCATAAGTCCCAACAAATTTGAAACTCCCTCATATCTGTTGTAAACTATAATCCCAGTATAAGAATTAGAAACATGTAATAAACCCGCAAACATGTCATAAACCAATGGCCTATTTAGATCATAGATTGCATTTGAATGCTTATTCAAATCGAAATCGAGTGTTTATTTAAATGTAAAATATTAAATTGCGTATTCAAATGAAATGTATATTTGGATAATTTTGTTATATGTAATATTTGCATAAATTTAAAAAAATGAATATGGTACGAATTTTTTAAAAAGTGAAAATTTGGATTTGTATTTGAGTTAAATTGTTGTGAAATGGTGAAACATTCAAAAAGTTTCACTAGAATAGCTCAACCAAACGTCTGTTACGTTGAAGAACAATAATAGCTATTACAATAGCTCATCCAAACAAAACTTGAGTTTTATTTATAGATATAATTAGGCCACATGCAATTCACCAAAAAAAAAAAAAAAAAAAAAAAAAAAAAACCGCATGCCACAAAATTTAAATGTAGATTGATTTTTGCCGCAACTTAAAAACTATAACAAGAAATGCCAAAATGATGATGTAATAAATTAATTTAAAAATTATTCTCTCTATAGCTCTCTCTCTCATTCTCCGCACACTCTGATGACTCTCCGATGCCCGTTCCGCCCTCGCACCGTTGCAGTCACTGGTAGCTCGTGAGATCGTTCTCTTTCACGCCCGATCGCGATCCACCCTCCCACCTTCGCTTTCACTGGCCTCCTATTCTCTGGTCTCGCAGCTTCGATCTCAGGTACGCCGATCTTGAGGAGTCGCGTCCTTATATCACGGCATCGCGACAGATCGACCTCAAGGTGCAGCATCGCAGCTGCTCCGGTCCTTCGTCGCTGCAAGGAAGGATCAAATAGCTCCGGTTGCAGTAGGGGCGGTGGCCTCGTAGGAGCTCAGATCGTGGCCTCGTCAAAGTTGCGACCTTGCAGAGGGAGCATCTCGGAACTCAGATCGTGGCGGCCTCCTCTGCATACAACGTTGCTCTACTACCTGCAGTGCAACTTTTTTTTCTGATTATGAGATTTTTGAGCTTTGTCATTTTTTGTGATGCTAGTGGTTATTTTTTATGATTTTTTCATATATATATACATATATATATATATATATATATAACGTAATCAGTGGATTTTGATGTCTCCGGTGATTTTCAGTTGATTATGTAAATTTTTGGATTGTCGATTTTGTGGATATTTTGGATTTTGTAGAATTTTGTGGATTGGTTTTTAATTTTGCGGTACCAACCCAAAGAAAATCGACAGAGCCAATATTTTCTTATTGAGACTAGATGGTTAACGTTCAGTAACTAGGCGGTTGCGTACTGGTAACCAGTTGCCTGGTTGGTAATCAATCGTAAGCTAGTTACCAGTCAATAACTAATTAAGTAGTTACTAATTGGTAACCAGCTGACAAGGGAAGGTTAATGGTTACCGGTAGGAGACAAGCTAGTATCTTGGTTACCAACCGATAATCTAACAGTTATCAACCGATGACCATCAACCCGGTATGGTCGTGGAGATGAAGAGTATATTAACATTTTTAATAAATAAGTAAATAATATTTGATATCATATTATGACATGTTTTTGCTTTATAATTTTTTTTTTTTTGGTAGCAAAATCGATCCAAGGCTTGAATTTGTGACATCTGTCTAAAGTTCCCTTCTATATGTGCTATAAAATGTTGAAGCTATGTCACGACCCAAAACTGGGTATAATGACATGGAAGGGTTTAATTAAAACAATATCACGATAAAAGAAATATAATGGTTAAAAATGCACAACATTCTGAAATTCACTCACACTTTTAATAAATTTCAATTCTAGCCATTTTGATAAAATATATCTAACTTTTGTGTCGGGTTGTAATTTGAACTGAAGTTTATTAGTTTTAAATTATTGAAAACTGACGAGTAGCTTTTTAATCAAAACATTGGCATTCCGAAATACTAAGTTTTGTCAGGTGAAAATAAGTTTGGAAAATTAACCTCCAATATCATCATACAAACGAAAAGTAAAGTAGGAAATAAAAGTACAAACATCAAAACCCAGTCCAAAAAGAGAATTTAGTTATACATGCCTCGAAGAATAAATAACTAGAAAAAAAAAATAGAAATACCACCACTGGACCGCAGTGGCCTTGAAGTCAAACTTGTCTACTCGGCGCTACTCCCAGCACCACTTAGGGATTAAAATAATAAAATATGAGCTACGAGCTTAGTAGGATATAGTGATTCATTTAAAATAATTAGACTTAAAAGAAAGGTGGCGGAGGGCATTGTAAAGAATCTAACAAAATAATAAATAATGCAACAACGAAATAAATTGAACATAATAATATACTCATAATGCTAGGCCAGACTACAAATATCACCGAAGTGGATCGATCGGTTAAAAAAATTCTATATGGGTATCTAATACAGCTCCATAGCAAAACTATTATTCATCGGTATCTAACTAGATAGAGTTTGAAATTCTGTTCAACATACTTGGGCAGGGCACTGACCAAGTCTCAAATAGTCTCACTAGAGTCACTCAAAATAACACATCTAATATATATATATATATATATGTCATTTACCCAAAACATTTTGTACATATATGTACACTCCATTAAAGCCAGTTTTCATCAAACCATTTTATTTTCGTAAATGATTTCAAAACAAGAAATTCACAAAACAATAATTCAAACACTTAACAAAACATGTAGATGACGTATCCTACCATTTTGACAAAATAAATCTACGAATAGCATCAATTCATGCAAACCGAGGTTACTCGCTCAAATATCTAAATCCTTAAATTGAACAACATAGATAATTTATTTATCTATTCATAACATAAATCATAATTATACTAAACGTTGGCCTAATCAGTGTGCTTTTCTAATACTGTATTAAAATAATATTTTTTGGTTTGTGTTCCAAAATTATACAGATTTAGTTTACAGATTAAAATATCGTTATTTGAATTTTAAACATCAAAAGAGAGGCTGGTCAAGCTAAAATAGGGACCTCCAGGCAATCTACCTCTATCCAGTTGACCGGACAAGGACAGGTTGTCCCTTCCAGTTCTGGACTCGTCTGGTTGACCAGACAGGCAGTCCAGTTGACTGAACCATTGCGAAACTGCAAATTCCCATCTTCGACCTGGCCTGTAAACTTCACCAAATCCAAATCTAACAATTTCCAGAAGCTCAAAACAAAAAATAAACAATTCTTAGAGCCTAAATAACTAGGTCCAAACTCAAAATCATCAAAATTCATTTCAAAATTTAAAGTTTCTAAAACTAATAAAATCATGAAAATATTACTCCCAAAACTCAAATTTGATAGCTTAAATTGAGTTTAAATCAGTCAAAGAGGGACTCACTGAACTTCGGGTAACAGATTTCAGATTATGGTCATGGTTTTCTATAGAAAATGAAGTGAGACTGATTAATGCCCAAAAATGCACTCGCAGGGCGGTCGGTTGTAGTATAGATCGAGTGGTTATATCTACAGGGAGGCAATAACAAAAACAAATAATGTTTGTGAAAATGAATTTTAAAAAGGCAAGGAAATACAACAACAAAAAGAGATTTTTTTTTGTTGATTTTTGTGATAAAGAAAATAAATAAAATATGAGAAAAAGAGGATATATGGGTAGAGAAAATTCAATAATAAATTAGGTAAGGCATCGTCAATGCTTCATCTGTTTCGTTCTCCAATTTGAATCTAATTCTCGATTATGACTCAATTACACATTTCACATTCCAAACGAACAATCGGAAAATATGGAAAAAAAGATCTAACAAAATAAACAAAAGTGTTTTCGTAGATTAAATCTCGACAATAAACCAAATAGATTTATTGTTATGAGTTATCCACATCGACAAGGTACTATTTTTAACAAATTATAGTAAAAGATAACTCATAAAACAAATCTTGTCAAAATACATATGTGAAAATAATACATAAATAAAAACATGACTGAATTTATATAAAAGATTGATACATCATATTTTGAATAAAATAATGATATGAAAAAATTTAATATACTAAAAAATTTAAACTTTACAAAACAAAACGAAAGTCAAACTCAAATCGGGTGGATTACTTCACACAAGAATTCGTCACTAACCTCACCAAAGGGTCTAGCCTAACTTGGAATTCAGCTCACAAAATTCTAAAAAAAAACCATGAGATGAAGAATGGAAGAAGAAGAAAAAAAAAATACGAGAAAAGCACTCAAACACTCATCCAAAACTAGATGGAGAAACGTTTTCAAGCTTGCTGAGAGAGACTTGGTTTTAATAGGCCTCATGCCTATGCAGCTGGACAGACTTTCGGCCTAAGAAATCAGTCACAAGGGGGGCAAGCAAACCGACACTGCAAGCTGGAGCTGGATTTGCGCACAGTTCTGGCTGGAGACAAGGCCTAACTAAAAATCATGGGCCCAATCTCGCACGCGGGCGTGCTGAAGCTGAAGGGAGCAGCCTAAGGATCACGCTGAGGTAGAGTTGGCAATACGGATCGCGACATGATGACACAATTAGAAAACGACACAAATTTCGCGGGTTTGGATTGAGAAAAATAGGAGTTGGATCAAATTCAGGTCACCTGAATTGGACACGGGAATAAATGTGCCAATTTTGGGTTGGACCCATCAAACCCAAACACAACATGTATCTTTCATGCGGGTCAATTTCGTGTCAATTTCGGATTCGACCCAAACACAACCCGGATCCGACCCGGAATAAGTGTTTGATTACTTAAAAAAAAAAAAACCTAAAGCCCCTTTACCTTTAGATTTAACATCTAAGTCTGGTCGACACTATTTTGTCTCGCCTCCTCCATTTCGCTCAACCTTTAACCCAACATTCCGAATCTAAACCAGTGAAACCACATCTCCCTCTTTGTCTCAAAGAAACTCATCTCTCTCTCCGCGAGTCCGTGGTATACGGGTATGTTTCTTGATCTCTCTTTTGAGTTGTTTTTGTTTATGACAAATCAGTGGATATGGGAGTTAGATAGTGGGAAGCGCCACTGGGTGAAGCTCTGAGAGGCGGAGGCTGACGAGGAGGAGAAGGAGGATTTGGGTTGTTGTGGTTGTGCAGGGTGGCGGTGTTGGTGTTGGTGAAACGACATGTCATTTGATGGAGGTGGTGGAGCCGTGGAGGTGGTGGTGGTGGTGGTGGGTTGGAGGTGGAGGTGGAGGGGGTTGGGGGGGCGGGGGGGGGGGGGGGGGGCAAGGGGCAGTAGGCAGTGGGCAGTGGGCTGAGGACGGTTTGATACTCAAACTTTGAGTGCCGTGGCCGAAGAAGCCATGGGACAAGAGCTGACAGCTGGGTCTTGAGCTTTGTCTACTTAGCTAGAGAGAGAGAGAAAGAGAGAGAGATGAGGTTTGATTTTCGTCCAAAATGGACAAAAAAACAAGTGCACCGTAATTTGTTTTCCTCCTTTCTTATATGTAATAGATAAAGCGAACGTCTTGATGCTTTTTTTTTTTTTTTTTTTTTTTTTTTGAGAAAAGTCTTAATGCAATTATTGAATCATGATATAATGTCTTTATTTAAATATATATATAACAAATCATGCGTGCATACAATATTATTCTTCCACATGCCACCTCTTTGGAACTTGCAGTAACTAGCTAGAATCCAAATGTTCATGCAAATATTAAGTTCTTTGCTGGATTCCATAAATTAAAATTAATATTAACGGTCTTACTGTATATGGAACACTTTACAATATGCTTCTTAGAATTCTATAGGTTTAAAAATGTTACCACATGTATATCATATATGTACATAAATATGTGTATTATTTATTAGGTGTGTATATATTATATTATTAGATATGTGTATGTATTTATGTAATTTGACAATTTGCTATATAATGTACATGGTGGGCAAATTAACAGTGGTAGAGGTAGTTAAGTGCATGGGTGCCTAATCTTGACAAGCTATGTGCAATTGAAACTAGATATCACTACAACAAAAAACGGATTACACGACGGAGGTTACACGACGGTTTCAAAAAACCGTCATGTAAACCCCTAATTTACACGGGTTTATACGATGGTCCCAGCTGACCGTCGTGTAAACCTTAAAGTTTACACGACGGTCCCAGCCCTGATTTTATCTTACAAAACTGTCGCGCAGCCATGAAACATCACAGAGACCAGCGAAACTACGTCTCCTCCACTGCGAAACCAACACTCGTGTATAGTAATTATTTGTAAGTATAGTGACTATTACTTACTCTTCTTTTTAGTTATTTGATTTTTATTGACGAATAATTGTACATATGAAAACGGTATATATTCTTGTTTGTTTTTCTTCTTTAAGTATGATTTTTTGAATTTTTTTCAATAGCTTAACCTGTTATATTTTTAAATGTAAAAACTTGATTATTGAATGAATTGTATGATATATTTAATATCGATTTAGGTCGGGTTCTTGGAAATGGATCGAAAATGGATGTGGGCTAATAGATTGACTAGAAAATATCGAGATGGTATTGAAGAATTTTTGTCATTTGCCAAAACTCACATGAAAAATGACAAGATTCGATGTCGTTGTGTGGATTGTGAAAATCATAGATTTCATTCAGTTGATGAAGTTAGAAGACATTTTCTTGCCCGTGGGATTATTTGTTCTTACCAAACATGGTATTTACATGGTGAAATGTGTTTTAATCCTTCATCGAAGAACAAAGCGAAAGAACCCATAGTTGAGGAAGATGTAGGAGATAATTTGTTTGATATGGTTAATGATTTGGACGAACAGTTTATGTATCGTCCGGAGTTATTTGAAGCAATGATGAATGATGTCGAGATGTCCTTGTATGACTGGTGTAGTAAATATACGAAATTATCTGCATTGATCAAATTATGAAATATGAAGGTGATAACTCTAGAAATTAGAGTTATCTTAGGCACTTTTAGACTTAGATGCAATTGGTTTAGAGAGTATTTGTGTTATTTGATGCATATTTTCCTATGTTTTATGTTTGTGTGAACTTTTTATCTTGGGTTTAGTGTTTGGTTGATATTTGGTAATTGTGAAGCAAATTCTGGTCAAATGAGGGCTGATTTGTGCTTTAATTCTTGGATGAAATGCAGAATTAAAAAGTGGAAGAAGCTGGCCGAAAATTGGGAGGATGATTTGAATGTTTTGTTGAAATGTTAAGCAAATCTCTTTCTTGTTCATCGAAGTGTTTTGAATGTTTAATTTATATTGTTGATTGGCCATCAATTTATAGGAAACTAGGCTTTACTTAACTCTGGAAAGGTTAATTTGAGCTGGATATAACTTGGATGATGCAAGTTCAATATGCTTTTTTTTATAAAAGTTATATTGATTTGTGAATGGTATAGGAATATATTATTTGCCTTGCATAAGCTATTTAATTCTTGGATGAAATGCAGAATTAAAAAGTGAAAGAAGCTGGCTGAAAATGTTGCAGCAATTCTTGCAGCAAATTTGTCCAACTGGCACTTTTCTGAAAAAGCAGAAAAGGAGATTACAGCTCATACTTGTGGGGACCAGTTTTCTACCTCAGCTGGGAGGTCACGTGAGCTGTGGTATTTTCCCTAAAGGGTTAGTACAAATTTCGAGAGAAGCAGCCGCATATCAGAAGACAGCTGGGAAAAAGAAGAAAACAGGGAGAGAGAGAGAGCGGCAGATTTGCTTCCATTTTCACGCCTATTTTGGAGGGTGAGCTCAGGAGAAGAAGGAAGGACGAGAAGGATCACATCTAGCTATTTGGAGTTTTTCCTTTTCTTACTCTTTCCTTGATTTATTTCTTGATTTCCATTCTCTGTTGAACATGGGATTTGTATTTATGCTTGTTTTTGTAATCTTGAACATGAGCTAAATTTCTTTAGCTGGGATTGTTGATGAACCCGAAATTGGGAGGATGATTTGAATGTTTTGTCGAAATGTTGAGCAAATCTCTTTCCTGTTCATCCAAGCATTTTGAATGTTTAATTTCTATTATTGATTGGCCATCAATTTATAGGAAACTAGGCTTTATTTAATTATAGAAAGGTTAATTTGAGCTGGATATAACTTGGATGATGCAAGTTCAATATGCTTTTTTTTTTAAGTTGTATTGTTTTGTGAATGGTATAGGAATATATTATTTGCCTTGAATAACCTATTGAAATTGGTGCATGAATTTGTGTTCTGAGAACTAGATTCGCATAGGAATATGTTGAAAAAGATTTAAAGAATTTTTAGTCATAATTAATTCGGAAGATTTTATGATAAAACTGAATTTCAATTAACAGGACGGTTTTTGCTACAGTATTTCCTACAGCATTCGGGTTAGACTTGCAATTGAGGGGAAATTGACAATCCTAGCTTAATTCTCATTCTTGATTTACAAACTCTTGATTGGATATTGTTCTTTTTGTCTATTTTAGTACATTTTCATTATACCTATTTTATTTCATTAGTTTATTGCATTTTTCTTATTTTAATTCCCGAATTCAAATTGATTTGTGCTTTATTTCTTTTGCAATTCATTTTAGTGATTCATTCCCTGTGGAGACGATACTCAACTCACATTCTATATCACTTGTGCGATTATATACACTTGAGTAGATTTATGGACACTAAATAATCGCAAACAAGTTTTTGACGCCGTTGCCGGGGATTGAAATCATTAAAAATATTTGTAAAAGTTATTTAGTTTTAGATCTTGTTTTTGCATTTTCTTATTGATTGAGTTTTTGTATTTTCAGGAGCTTGCTTTTTCTGCATGAATAACTAGCGAAATCAAGAGTTACTGCCCTTGGACCCAGAAATTGAAAGAACATTTCTAGCAAGGAGAAGAGAGTAACAAGGTCTAGTGGGTGTGGGAGAAATAGCAGAAAGAGTTGCTGTAAATATGGCTAATGATAGGCAGCACGTGAATGTCAACAATCTAGTGCCTCAGCCAGTTTTGGTGGATGACAGAGACAGGGCTATTCGACACTATGCTGTACCTATTCTACTTGGGCTCAATCCGGGCATTGTTAGGCCAGAAATACAGGCGCCACAGTTTGAGCTTAAGCCAGTCATGTTCCAAATGGTGCAGATTGTTGGCCAATTCAGTGGAATGGCAACTGAGAATCCCCATTTGCACCTCCGGTTATTCATGGAAGTGAGTGATTCTTTCAAGCTACCAGGGGTGTCTGAGGAAGCATTGAGACTGAAGTTGTTTCCTTACTCCTTGAGGGATAGAGCTAGAGCCTGGCTTAATTCGCTGCCACCGGATTCAATAGCAACATGGAATGTCTTGGCAGAAAAGTTCCTCATGAAGTACTTTCCTCTAACCAAGAATGCCAAGCTCAGAAACGACATCACTTCATTCCAACAATCGGAGGGAGAATCTTTTGTATGAAGTGTGGGAGAGATTCAAAGAATTGTCGTGAAAATGGCCTCATCATGGGATTCCCCATTGGATTCAGATGGAGACTTTCTACAATGGGCTCAATGGACAAACACGTACAATCGTTGATGTGGCTACCAATGGTGCTATTTTGGCCAAATCTTACAATGAAGCTTACGAGATTTTGGAGAGGATGGCCACCAATAATTATCAGTGGCCCACCGAGAGACTCAATGCTTGAAAGGCTACAAGAATTCATGAAGTAGATGCTATTACGGCACTCTCTGCTCAAGTGTCGAGTTTGACAAATATGATCAAGACTATGAACATGTCGGCTGGGGTTAATTCGGTACAATCGGTTGGCATTGCTTGTGTTTATTGTGGAAAGGGACACTTGTATGATGATTGCCCCTCTAATCCAGCCTCTGCTTGCTATGTGGGTAATTTCAACAGGAATAATCATTATGCAGTGCCTTACAATCAAGGGTTGAGACAACACCAAAACTTTTCATAGAGCAATCAAGGGGCCAGTTCTAGTGGAGCAAATGCTTATCATCGACCTTCTCACCCTCCGGGTTTTCCATCTCAGCAACCAAGAACTCAAGCTATGGACTCATCTAGCTCTTTGGAGAATTTGATCAAGGAGTATATAGCAAAGAATGATGCTAGAGTTCAAAGTCATGATGCAAGATTGAGGAGTTTTGAGGATTAAATTGGGTAGATTGCTAACACCTTGAATGTTAGGCCGCAAGGCTCTCTTCCAAGTAAGACAGAAGATCCAAGGAGGGAAGGGAAATAACATTGCAAGGCAATCTTATTAAGGAATGGAAGGGAGATCGAGCGAAGGGAAAAGACAAAAGCTATATAGAACGAGCCCACTTCAATCTAAGAACAAGATGAGCAGCATCAACAAGAAGAAATTCTGGTGAAAAACATCCATCAGACTCTGCTGCAGAAAATGCTATAGCATTTACACAGCATTCAGGAGCAGCAGAAAGCAGTGAAATTAGACCTCCTTCACCATTTCCTCAGCGGTTTCAAAAGCAGCAAAAGGATGGTCAATTTCATAAATTTCTGGATGTCTTGAAGCAGCTTCACATCAACATACCTCTTGTTGAAGTCTTGGAGAAAATGCCTCATTATGCCAAGTTCATGAAAGACTTGGTCACTAAGAAGCGTCGACTTGGGGAATTTGAGATTGTGGCTTTGACGGAAAATGCAGTGCCATTTTGCAGAACAAACTCCCACCTAAGTTGAAGGATCCGGGGAGTTTCACAATCCCATGTTCAATTGGAACCCACTACTTTGGTAAGGCCTTGTGTGACTTGGGAGCAAGTATTAACTTGATGCCGATGTCCATCTTCAAGAAGTTGGGAATAGGAGAAGCTTGGCCCACTACAGTATCCTTGCAGCTTGCGGATAGATCTATTGCTCTTCCTAAAGGAAATATTGAGGATGTTCTTGTAAAGGTCGATAAATTCATTTTTCCTGCAGATTTCATCATCCTTGATTATGTAATAACCAACTTTGTTACAAATTATGATTTCTTGTTTCTCAAGGAATCAAAATTTATATTATGTATAAGTATATGAATTGCCTGATCTTAGTTATCAGAATTAGGATTTATGTATGATTGTATTCTGGTCAAAGTTTGGCCAGAATGATTTGAGCTATAATAGGAATTCATGATTTTATGTTGGTCAAAGTTTGACTAGAATAGTCAAAATTTGACCAAGAAAGTCAAAGTAAGATGGTACTGTTGTATAACAAGCAGTATAGAGATTATACTGCGAAAAACCGTCATTACGGATAGATAAGCAAGTTTAAGGTATGGGATTATGTTAGAAAAATCAAGCACAATATTTAAGACAAGAAGGACTAATGAGCTTTAAGTTCTAAGAAAAACCTAAACACAGTCCAGTTTTCTGCAGATAAATTTTGGACTAGCTATATATCCCCCTACATCTTCTTATGATAACTCGTTAGGTTACTTGCCATAACCCTAGGGCTCATGGCCCAACATACTTAAATAATGTCTTATTAGGTTACTAATCTTACTAAGGCCCAACTAATTTCAAAGTATTACCCCAGTAGGTTACTAACGGTAACCATAGGGTAAGGCCCAATTATTTATTTATTTGCTCTTTCTTGACAAAACTTTGTCAAGTTTTCTTACAATATTATTTTTATTAAAAACAGTATTTGTTATATTTGTATTAGTATGAAAATAGACTGTTTTTAAAAGTTAAAGCCAAACGGAGCCCTTGGTATTGGACACCTCATCAAGGGATAATTATGTTATTATTTGAATTTTTGAAAAATTTGGAAAGAATTCAAGAACATTCTTGAACCTTATCTTTCCTTAAGTGGTCGGCCACCTCATGTGGAGTTTTCAGCAAATAAAATTTTTTTGGGGCTTGGAGAGCAATTTGAAGAATAAAAATAATTCAAGAAATAAAATTTTATTTCACCTATAAATAGGTGATGGGAGGTGACTTTTTTTAGTCATTTTATTAGAAAAATCTCCCAAAACTCTTGCCATTTTTCTCTCCCTTTTCTCTGCCATAGCCGAACCTTAAAGGCAGCAAAAACCCTTGAGTGGTGGTCGGATTTTTAGTGAGGGAAAGCTAGAAAACCATTTTCGGAAATCAAGCTAGAAAGTTTCTCTTCGGTTTGGAGGTAATCTCTCAACCTCCTAAGCCTCTAAATTCTGTCTTTTTGAGCCATTTACAGTGTATTTCCAGCTTGTTTATAAGAGCTTAAGCTCATTCATTTATGTCCTTATATTGTTTGATTTGCTTAGAATGTGCTTGATTTAGGTTTTAGCATGATTATGCTTTAATTTGGTGCATGATTGGTAATGTATGCTCTAGAAATTGGATAGATGATGTGTGTGACCATTAGGTGTTTGATATATGTCCCTATATGCTTAAGCTGATGATGAATGGCTGATTATGAATTGGTATGCTTGTATATTGATCTAGGGTTCAAGAAAACCCTAGAGAACATTAGAAAAACCAAGTTTGGTGAAAATCACCAAACAGGTTTGATTGAATAATTGAATGTATGAGATTGAATGAACGGGTATGAGAACATTAGATTATATGCTGCATGCTTGATGTAGGCTCACGGTTGCGACCGTTTGAGGTAGGGTGGGCGTAATTTTTACGTGAGAGCGAACCGAAACCAAAACTGCCAGTTCGGATGAAAACTGAGCAGTGAATTAGAAACGGTCTTTTGAGGCCTTTAGAGGCCGAATTTGAGAAAACTCAAAACTGAAAAGTTGTAGGAAATTGAAAATTACAGGGGGCTTCATGGACAGTTTTTGAAAATAAGGCCCTAAAGGCCTTCATTTTTATGAAAAACCGTGCCTGGACTGCCTAGACCTATGTGCACGGCCAGGCAGATTCAACAAAGAAAAAGTATAAGTTAAGTTCAGAACTAGGTTTTTGTTAAAACACAAAAGTTGTAGGGTTTTTCAATATATAAAACTTTTGTGAAGAAAAGTTTTTCAAAATCTAAACAGATTTTAAAGTAAAACTGAATCAATATAGCAAGCTCTGATTCAGAATTTTAAAACAGTGCATGCACAGGAAATTCCTGCACATGCACTGGCAATTTAACTATTTTCAGCAAATTTCTACAAAACCAAGACAGTTTTATTTAAAAGCAGTTTTAAATGATTAATTAAATCCAGTTTAGTAAGAAATGAATTAATTAAGTAAATTAAGTAAAGTAAGCAAATTGGTGACCTATTAAATCATATAGGTTACCTAAATTTTAATTGGGCCTAGTTAATTAAGAACCAATGTTGTATATTGGGCCTTGAGTCCAAGATTTATTTAAGGTAACCTTAAAAGATACCACCTTAATTGTTGGGCCTTAGTTGTAATACCTGATTTTTTTATGTCTGAACGATTCTATGTATAAAATTTACATTGAACCGTAAAGGTATTTAAAAAAAAAAAAGCCCAGTTAAGGGTTTTTAATTATGTTTTGTGAGTTTTATGGCTTTATAAGACTCAAAAATGATTATGTAATTAAGAAAACGACCTATTAGGTAATAAGGAACAAAATCATGAAATTTTGCAAATGGTCAAAGTTTGACCAAAAACGTCACGGTTGACCAAAAAGTCAACTGTTGACCAAGAAAGTCAAAACTTGACAAGAAGGTCACTAATTGACAAGAAAGTCGATGGTTGACCCGAAAAGTTCAAGAAATGACTGTATGTTTAAATATTTATCTGTATAAATTACATCGGGTAAAACCGTGTTTTTACAGATAAAAAGTTATGTTTAAGATATAAGAACCACCCTAGAAAATCAAGCACATTAAGTTGAAGTATAGGGCAAAAAGGGTTTTAAGAAATAAGAAAAATTTCATACCGTCCATTTTTACACGGATGAATTTTGGACTGCAGTTCGGTAAACCAATACTGTGCATAAGTGAATCCAGTATTGAAAATACCTGTGATAACTTAAAAATGGACTGCTTAATAGCAAAAAAAGAGCCAAACAAGCTTAAGCCTTGCTTACCTCATTAACTTTTGAATTTTGACATCATTAAGTTGATTTAAGAAAATGGGAAAAATTAGTTGTCTTCCACCAATGCTAATGGCCGGCCACATACACCCCCTATAGTCCAAATTCTGATTTTTTTGAGGACTAAATTGTGCAATTTCAAGAAGTTCTCAACCTCTATAAATAGGGGTGAGCATTGTTCACAATTTGGAATTGTTAGCCAAACTCTTGCAAATTTTCTCCACAAAGTCCGGACCTAGAGTGGAAGAGAAAGGCAAGAAATTTTTGCAAAACCAAGAGTGTGTAGGGCTTAGTGGTGGTCGGATTCAAGTGGGAAACCAAGCAAAAAGTTGGAAAAAAAATTTAGTGCCCATATTCCTTAGCAAGGCCGGTTCTAGGGGGGAGGAACCAAGCTTGGATCCAAACCGGGTTTTGGAGTTGGAGGCAGCCAGATTTCGTGCCATTTGGTGACTGGATTTAGGGCAAGAAAGGCAGCAAGTTTACACTTGCCAATCACCAAAACAGCCGGTGGTTTGAGAAGGAGGAAGGAAGGTGAAACCCTAGCTCACCAAGCCAAACCGAGTAAGGTAAAAACCCTAACCAATCAAGTTTTCATTTAAATTTCATATGGAGAAATTTAAATGTATTTAAGCCATGGTTTGTAAGGGTATAAGCCCACTTTTAAGTTCTGCCCTAGCTTGTAAATTGTGAGCATGTGCTTGATTTGTTTAGGTTTGGGGTTTGGTGGTTCAATTATATGCATGTTAGATGTTTGAATGAATATTTAGGGTTTTTGTATGATTATGAATGACGTTCAACTTGGCTTGCATGTTGAAATCCGAACGTTAGAAACATTATGCATGTCTGATTTAGGCTCCCGCTGAGTTCGGTTGAGGTAGGGTGGACGTTTTAGGACGCAAACGAAATTTTAAACCGAAAACTGCCAACTCAGGTAGAAATTGGCCAGTTTCGGGGAAAACAGTTTTTTTGAGGCCTCTAGAGGCCAAAACAGGGGAAACTCAAAACATGAAAGTTTTTAAGTAGAGTTTTTCCTAGAGAACAAAGTGGACAGTTTTGTAAAATGAGGCTCCAATGGCCTCGGTTTTTACCAAAACCCGTGCCTAAAGTGCCCAGGACCCGTGCACGGCCAGGACTAGTTCCACAGGGTTTTTGATCACGAAAACGTCCGAACTGGGTTTTATCCAAAACACGAAAGTTGTAGAACTTTTCAATGTCTAAAACTTTCGTGAAGACAAGTTTTTCAGAATCAGTGTTGATTTTAAGATGAAAATGGATTTCGGAAAACTGTACAGGAATTATGGAAAACTCTGTACAGGATTTATAAATTAACACAGAAAAAGTGTAATTCCACAATTTCACTGCAAATTGACATTGTGAAACTGTTCCAAAGGCAGTTTCTAATAGTCAATAATTTTATAAGTCTCAGTTTAAGATTTTCAGTTTTAAAGTTAAACAAAAAGGATTTTTATACCAAAAATTAGGGTTTTCTTTTCTAAGAATAAGATTTTAAAACCAAAGTTAAAAACAAACCGATTAGGGTTACCAAAGTAACCAATTAGGATAACGTAAAAATAAGTAAGGGCTTATAACTAAGGTTATGAAAGAATGTTGGTTATACTACCAACAGTTCTAACCCTTACTTTTATTTTATCTCAGAACGTTATACGCGGAAGTGTCCCAGCGGAATTTAACTCCACATTGGACACAGCTTTTACAAACAAGGTAAGTACAACTCCGCCTACAGCATAGGCTTGTTGTGAATACTTGCCTAAGTATGTTTGCTATTTATGAATGCAACATGCTATATGCTAAGTGCTATAGAATATCCTAGGAATGCTATGATTTTATATGAATGATAAGTGCTATGATTTTATGTTATGAATGTATGTCATGATGTATGAAATGTCAAGTATGCTATGATTTATAGGAGCATGATTAGGGTTAAGATATGTTAAGATTAATTGAGTGAAACATCACGATGCATGTTCACTAATTAACAAAAGAAAGATTAAGCTATGATGGCAAGCAATTGCCTGTGTCGTACCGACCCGCATCAGGTCGGGTTGAGCTATGGCAAGAGTAAGCCCATAGAGCGCGCCCAGTACGAACACTCATGTTACGGGGCCCATAAGTAAAGATAAGTTAAGAAAGAAAGATATGATGATATAAGAAAGCATAATAAAGCATAAACGATTCATGCATATGTTATGATAAGTCATGATAAGAAATGTTATGTTAGGTTAGATCGTGTTGTGTTTATGTTATTGCGGTATTTAATAGTTGTACTTGCTGAGCGTTAGCTCATTGTCTTACGTCTATGCTGTAGGTAAGCAGCCTAGTAGTAACCCTTGATGCAAGATGGAGGGCGAGGTGTGCTGAACTGTGAAATGTGGGAACAATGCCGCCATGCGTTTTGTTTAATTATGTGATTATTTTATAAGCTTTATTTATGCCTGCACAACGTTTTTAATTAATCAGTATAATTATTTACGTATGTGCAAATATGTTTATACGGCTTATAAAAAAAAAAAAAATTTATTCCGCTATTTTACGTATAAGTATGTATGCATGTAAGTACATATGTATGTATGTACGGTAACGGCCTGTGTTAGGCGGGTCGTTACAGAGTTGGTATCAGAGCGGTTCCCTGCGACTAAATTTCACAGTCAGCCTGCCATCGCCGCCATCATTGTAAGTTATAATTTTATTTTCATATGTTAATATGTATTATGTGATTATGTATGATTAGATTTATGATTATGGACCCGGCATCCGTAGAGGAGGACCGACACGCGGTTTCAGCGTTCTACGAGTCACGGCCCCTGCTATTTGACGGCACACCCCGAACGGTAGCTTTATCAGTCTGGCTATACGATATGGAGATGATTTTTCACCTTTGCCACGTAGAGGCACATCTGCACGTCTCGCTGCTAGTCGATGCCTGGTAGCTGACGCGCGACTGTGGTGGATGACGATCGGCGAGGGGACTTTGCCAGACCGTACGTGGGCACATTTTCGTGTCTGTATGACTACCCGCTACGGACCAGTGCTGGATGATGGGGCAGATGAGCACTATCGAGATCCCGATATTTATCGGGATATGCAGCACGAGCTGTAACGACCTGTGCTAGGCGGGTCGTTACAGAGTTGGTATCAGAGCGGTTCCCTGCGATCAAATTTCACAGTCAGCCTGCCATCGCCGCCATCATTGTAAGTTAAAAATTTTATTTTCGTATATTAATAATTATTATGCGCCTATATTATGATAGACTTGACGATATGGACCCGGACCAAGTCGACGCGGACCGAGAGGCGACGAGGTCATTCTTTCAGTCGTGTCTGCTTATGTTTGACGGCACGAAACGTACGGTACCAGTGGCAGCATGGTTGTATGATATGGAGTTGATCTTCCATACCTGCCACATCGAGGCCCGGCTACAGGTTTCTTTGGCTAGCCGATGTTTCGCTGTTGACGCTAGGATATGGTGGATCATCCTTGGAGAGCGTCAGTTGTCGAGCCGCACGTGGCCGCATTTTCGCACGGCAGTGATGGCTCGTTACGGGCCGATAATAGGCGAGGGAGCGGGCGATGTACTCCGCGATGCTGAGATCTATGAGGACATGCACCACACTCGTTACCTCAGCTACGTAGCTGATTGGCACGCGTATCCTCAGGAGACGATGGCCCATTATTGTCGACGATTCCAGGAGTCGATGCTGCCATACATTCCTCAGTATCTACAGAGTCCCGAGCTGCAGGCCTTAGTTATTCTGAGGAACGGATTGCCTATTCAGATCCGGCAGTACATTCCTGAACCCATGCTCGGTTTGTCAGTTGGACACATGATTGAGGCTATTTTGGGAGTCGAGGCTAACATTCACGATATGCCAGCCCCGGATTTGGCAGAGGCTCAGCAGGCGCCAGTAGAGGACGCCGAGATACCAGAGCCGGTGTATGAGCCAGATCCAGCCTACTAGGAGGACCCGATGGCTGCCGACCCGATGCCAGAGGTACCTGCTCATGAGGTCGACTTTGAGATCGAGGCTGATGACTATGACGGGGATGATGAGATGGACGTTCCCGAGGACCCGATTCCTCCTATTATCGTATTATCCAGCGATGATGAGGAGGAGGAGCCCGAGCACGAGCCTGGATTTGGAGGGTGGCCAGAGGAGGGAGATGACTTCGAGGAGGATCCGGAGGAGATCTTCGATGAGGACGGAGAGACCGACTCCGACGTCTCAGTAGTCACAGTTGTAGAGTTAGATTAGGATTAGATCGATCGATTATGTATATATTTTTGCTTTTAAGACTGTTTGTACTAGCTTATTATTTTTTGAGATAGGCTTGTACTTATGTACGATGGTAAAGTGGTAGACACTTCCATCATATTTTTGACCCTGTGTATACAGTATGACGAACATATATGTACGTATATTATTGTAAATATGATGTACTTTTTGTAAATGTACAAAAGATAAGTTCAAAGTATGGTATGAATGACAAATGTTATGTTATGAGATACAATGTCTGTATTATGACTATGAATGCTATGATAAGTATGTAATGTTAAGTATTACATTATGATAAGATAAATGATGAATGAAAGAAAGGATATTAATAGTATGATAATATCTTTTCTAAATGGTATGATAGGATGGTACGCCCACGTCGAGCAACGCCAGTAAATCCGCCCGAGCCGGATTTCGCGACAATTGTTGCAAATTTGCAAAGACAGCTGCTTGAACAGCAGCAAGAAACTAACAGATTGCGAGAACAGATAGCGCAATTGAATCAGAGGCCCCAAGTGAACGAAGTTCCACCCCCAGTACAACAGGTACCGCCAGTGGTACCTCAAGTTCCAGAGGTCCAACCAGAGATTCCTCGGAATGCTGAGATTCCGATGGCACAAGCAGGAGGACAGGACAATGTACAGCCAGTGCGGGAGGATCTGCTGTACGAGAGATTCAGGCGGATGAAGGCGCCTGAATTTGAAGGGGTAACTGATCCAGTCGCCGCCGATAATTGGTTGATCGATATCCAGGTTATCTTGGATTTCATGCGGCTTACAGAACAGGAGAAGGTTCTCTGTGCTTCATTTGCCTTGAAGAAAGATGCACGGCACTGGTGGATGACCGTTCAAATGCGGCGGGATGTCATGGCCATGAACTGGCAGGATTTTGTAACCGAATTCCGTGCCATGTACTACAACACGGAGATACTGGCGGCTCAGCAAGATGAGTTCACCAGTTTACGACAGGGATCGATGACAGTTATGGAGGCCGTAAAGAAATTTGAGCAGCTAGCCCGTCTGTGCCCGGAACTGGTTCCGAATGAAAAAGAAAAGGTCAGAAGGATGATGAAGATGTTCCGCACAGACATCTCCAAGCAGGTCAGTGCAGGCAGTAGCCCACCTACCCTGGTATCTGATTGTGTCAGTAGAGCGATAAGAGCTGAGTACTGGATCAACCAGGACAAGGAAGCTAGGGCTCAGATTTTTAAAGCCAGAAAGGAGGAAAAGGCCGTGGTAAAGCAGACACAGCCTCGTCAAAACGCTGAGACCAACCAGAAGGGCCAGACCAGTAGCCCTGCCCAGAATTCCAAGCAGTTTGGAAAGAATAAGAGAAAGGGTAATTTCACGGGCCAGGGACAACAGAAAAACTTCCCACAGAAGAGTAATAATCGGGGAAGGGATGGTAACAGCGTTGAGTATCCACAGTGTGCCAAATGCGGAAAGAAGCATCCAGGGGTATGCAGAATGGGGACAAATGTTTGTTACCTATGTGGCAAGGAGGGGCATTTTGCCAGAAGCTGCAACCAGAACCCCCAAAACCAGAACCCTCCACCATCTAACCGAAACGCACCCGGTCAATTACACGCAGTCCAAGCCAGACTCGAAGGACCCTCGATCACGCAAGGCAGATTGGAGGCTCCTGAACCTCAAGCCAGGATCTATGCTTACACGAGAGGAGATGCTGAAGCAGGAACTTCTCACGTGGTGACAGGTCAGATCTCTATCACCACTCATGAAGCTATTGCCTTGTTTGATTCTGGAGCCACTCACTCGTTTATATCCTTAGAGTTCGCCCAGAAGTTAGGAAGAGGTGTTGATAAGTTAGAGCAGCCTTTCAAAACTTCTCTGCCATCCGGAGAAATTTTATGGTCCGATTTCTGGATACAGAATATTCCCGTAATTATTTGTGGTAGAGAATTGTATGTAGATCTCATCGCGATCCGACTTCAGGATTTCGATGTGATCTTAGGGATGGACTTCTTGGGCAAGTACAACGCCAAGATCGACTGCCGGAAGCGTTGTGTGGCTTTCAATCCCTACGATGAAGAGGAGTTCAATTTCCATGGACAGTCTCGGAACTCAACAACCAGATTGGTCACGGCAATGAAAGCTTGGAAAATGTTAGCTAGTGGCTGTCAGGGGTACTTAGCTAACATGGTAGACAAGGATCGGGAGATGGAATTAACGCCGGAAGATGTCCCCATTATTAAGGAATATGTGGATATCTTTCCGAAGGATTTGCCAGGGCTTCCGCCAGAACGTGAAATTTTGTTCGAGATCGAGTTGCTACCTGGAGCTGCTCCGATATCGAAAGCACCTTACCGCATGGCACCAGCTGAGCTTAGAGAACTGCAAGTGCAATTACAAGAGTTGCTCGACAAGGGATTCATCCGACAGAGTTACTCTCCGTGGGGAGCGCCTGTTTTGTTCGTTAAGAAAAAAGATGGATCGTTGCGTATGTGTATCGACTATCGCGAGCTGAATAAGATCACAATCAAGAACAAGTATCCCCTCCCGAGGATAGACGATCTGTTTGATCAGCTTAGGGGAGCAGTGGTATTTTCAAAGGTCGATCTGCGATCAGGTTATCATCAGCTCAAGATCAAGGAGTCAGATATCTCCAAGACGGCTTTTCGTACGCGCTATGGACACTACGAATTCTTGGTTATGCCGTTTGGACTGACCAACGCCCCAGCTGCTTTCATGGATCTTATGAACAGAGTGTTCAAAGAATATTTGGATAAGTTCGTCATCGTCTTTATTGACGATATTTTGATTTATTCAAGGTCCCAGGAAGAACATAAGCAGCATTTGAGAGTAGTGATGGAGACGTTGAGACGACATCAGCTTTATGCCAAGTTCACAAAATGTGAATTTTGGCTAGAAAAGGTGCATTTCTTGGGGCATGTGGTGTCCAAAGAAGGGATTTCTGTGGATCCGCTAAGGTAGAGGCAGTTAGTTTATGGCCCAGACCTAAGAATGTTACGGAAATCAGGAGTTTCCTTGGATTGGCTGGTTATTATCGGCGATTCGTAGAGGGATTTTCAAAGATCGCAACCCCTCTTTCTGCTCTTACCCGGAAAGGAAGGAATTTCGAGTGGACATCGAAATGTGAAGAGAACTTTCAGGAGCTAAAAAAGAAGCTTACTAGCGCCCCAGTGTTAGTAATTCCTGACGTAGATGCGGGAAATTTCGTTATTTACAGTGATGCTTCCAAAATAGGACTTGGACGGTCCTGATGCAACATGGAAAGGTGGTCGCCTATGCCTCACGACAATTGAAGGAGCACGAAAAGAACTACCCTACGCACGATCTGGAGTTAGCAGCGGTAGTTTTTGCACTCAAGATCTGGAGGCACTACTTATACGGGAATAAATGCGAAATTTACACAGACCACCAGAGCCTCAAGTACATTTTTACTCAAAAAGAGCTCAACATGAGACAACGTAGATGGCTAGAACTTGTGAAGGATTATGATTGTGAAATCCTTTACCATCCTGGAAAGGCAAACCGGGTGGCAGATGCTTTAAGTCGGAAATCGGTAGGCATGCTGATGTCTATTGAGATTTTTCCGAAGCCACTACAAAGAGAAATTTCTGAGTTCAACTTGGAGCTGTTGACGGGAAGATTGTCCTCTCTGACCCTCCAGTCCAATCTTCTGGAAGTTATCAAGACGCATCAAGGAAAAGACCCATCTTTGATGAAGGCGCAACTTTTCAATGAAAAGAACAAGGAGTTTAAGACCTCTGCCGACGGTGTTATCTACTTCAAAGAAAGGATTTGTGTTCCCGACTTTAAGTTTTTGAAGGATCAGATACTATCAGAGGCACATAAGACGCCGTATTCAGTGCATCCAGGAGCTTCCAAGATGTACAAAGATCTCCGAGAGAATTATTGGTGGCCAAGCATGAAGAATGAGATAGCAAAGTACGTGTCAAAATGCCTAACTTGCCAGAGAGTGAAGGCCGAACATCGACATCCAGGCGGAGAATTGCAGAAGATAGAGCTTCCCGAATGGAAATGGGAGCAAATCACTATGGATTTTGTTGTAGGACTGCCCAGAACTTCAAATGGGAATGACACAATCTGGGTGGTTGTTGATCGACTAACCAAATCGGCCCACTTCATCGCTATCAAAGCCACTCATTCGGTAGAAAAATTGGCTGAAGTCTACGTATCCCAGATCGTCAGATACCATGGAGTACCGAAATCGATCATCTCGGACCGTGATGGACGTTTCACTTCTCGATTTTGGACAAGTGTGCATAATGCTATGGGGTCGAAGCTGAAGTTTAGTACGGCTTTCCATCCCCAAACTGACGGTCAATCAGAACGAACCATCCAGACGCTAGAAGATATGTTGAGAGCATGTGTTCTGGATTTCATGGGAAACTGGGATCAGAAGCTGCAAATGATCGAATTTTCATATAACAATAGCTATCATGCTTCGATTGGTATGGCTCCCTTTGAAGCATTGTATGGAAGGAAATGTCGATCCCCCATTCATTGGCAGGAGGTGGGTCAGAAGCAGCTTCAAACCACGGATTTTATCCGAAAGACTTCAGAGGATATTAAAAAGATTAAACAAAGGCTAGATGTGGCTTTCAGTCGTCAGAAAAGCTATGCTGACAAGCGTAGAAGGCCTTTGGAATTCCAAGTCGGAGATGCGGTATTCATAAAGATAGCTCCAATGAAGGGAGTAATGCGCTTTGGCAAGAAAGGGAAGCTTAGTCCAAGGTATACTGGACCATTTGAAATCCTTGAAAGAGTTGGGAAAGTAGCCTATAAGCTTGCCCTACCGCCAGAACTTGCATCAATGCACAATGTATTCCACGTCTCGATGCTCAAAAAGTATGTGTCAGACCCTTCTCATGTGCTTAACCAGGAACCAGTGGAAGTTCAAACGGACTTAACTTATGAAGAAAAGCCCGTACGAATATTAGATCGGGAAGAGAAGGTCTTAAGGAATAAGACGATTCCATGGTTAAAGTGTTGTGGCGAAACCACAAGGTTGAAGAAGCAACCTGGGAATTAGAAGATAGTATGAGGAAGAACTACCCGGTTTGTTCTAATTTTCGAGGAGGAAAATTTTTAAGGGGGGTAGATTGTAATACCTAGTTATTTAACGATTATGATTCTTTGTACAAAAAATTCAAATTGTACCTTAAGAATATTAATGAAAAAGCCCGGTTAAGGGTTTTTATAATGTTTTGTGAGTTTTTATGACTTTAAAAGACTCAAAATAATTTCTAGGACAAGAAAATGTCCTTTTAGGTAAAAAGGAATGAAAATGGCCAAAAATGTATGTTGGTCAAAGTTTGACCAAAAACGTCGACGGTTGACCAAAAAGTCAACTGTTGACCACGGGAGTCAAATCTCGGCAAGAAAGTCACCTGTCGACAAGAAAGTCAATGGTGGACGAGAAAGCCAAAAATTGACCCCAAAAAGTTAAAGAAAAGACGGTACGAGTAAAATCGCCGTAGTATAGAATTATACTATATAGGCCGTTTTTACTGATAAAATGATATGTTTAGAACTTAAAACCACCATAGAAAGACAAGCACATTAAGTAGAATTAAAGGGCAAAAGGGTTTTAAGAAATAAGGAAATTTTTATACAGTTTGTTTTCACACAGATAAATTTTGGACTACCGTTCGGTAAACTAATACTGTGCATAAGTGAATCCAGTATTAGAAATACCTGTGTTAAAACAATAATGGACTGCATAACAAGGTAAAGAGCCAAACAAACCTTAGAATGGCTTACCTCATTCACCTTTTGGATTATGACATCATTATGTCATTTAAAAAAAATTGGAAAGTATTTGGTTGGCATTAGCCATGCAATGGCCGGCCACATGCCCCCCCCTAAGTCCAATTTCTGATTTTTTTGAGGACTAAAGTGTGCAATTTCAAGAAATTCCAACCTCTATAAATAGGTGAGAGTACTATTGAAAAAAATTAGAAAACTTAGCTAAACTTTGCCAAATTTTCTCCACCAAAATCCGAACTTCAACAAGAGAGAAAGGAAGGAAATTTTGCAAAACCAAGTGTGTTTTAAGCCTAGGGATAGTCGGTTTTACCTTAGAGAGCAAGCAAGGAAGTTTGAAAAAAATTGGAACCCATATCTAGGCCAAGGGCCGGTTGTGTGGGGCAAGAGGAAAGCAAGAGAGAAAAGTTGAATCCAAAGGGGGATTTAGAGTTTTGAGTGTTGGTTTCCACTTAGAACATCATTTAAGAGCACTAGAGCATTTGGTGCACAAGTTGGCCAAAGGACCGGCTGTTGGAGAGGGAAAAAGGGGAGCCAAGAGCCAATCCAAAAATTCGGATCCAAGGTGAGGTAAAATTCCAAATTCTTAAGCTTTCATTTAAATTTCAATTGGAGAAATTTAAATGTATTTAAGTATGTGTTGTAATGAGCATAAGCTCACTTTAATTTATGCCCTAAATTAAGATTATAGGCTGTGTGCTTGTTATGGTTAGGATTTATGGTTTGGTGGTTATGATTTTTGCATGCTAGATGTTTGTGAATTGGTTAGGGTTTATGTACATTATGTTTGATGCTAAATTTGATTTGCATGTTGAATATTGGACGTTAGAAAACGCTGCATGACCACTTTTTAGGCTCCCGCTGAGTTCGGTTGAGGTAGGGTGAACGTTTTAGGACGTAAACGAAATTTTAAACCGAAAACTGCCAACTCGGGTAGAAATTGGCCAGTTTCGGGAAAAACAGTTTTTGAGGCTTCTAGAGGCCGAATCAGGGGAAACTCAAAACATGAAAGTTTTTAAGTAGAGTTTTTCCTAGAGGACAACGCAGCAGTTTTGTAAAATGAGGCTCCAATGGCCTCGGTTTTTACCAAAACCCGTGCCTAAGGTGCCAGGACCCGAGCACGGCCAGGACAAGTTCCTCAGGGGTTTTGACCATGAAAACGCCAGAACTGGGTTTTACCCAAAACATAAAAGTTGTAGAGTTTTTAAATGTTTACAACTTTCATGAAGACAAGTTTTACAGATTCAGTCTGGATTTTAAGATGAAAATGAATTTCGGAGAACTGTACAGGAATTATGGAAATCCTGTACAGGATTTACAAAGTTAACACAGAAAATGCAATTTTTGTAATTACACTGCAAAAATGGACATTGAGAACTGTTCCAAAGGCAGTCTCCAATAGTCAATAATTTTATACGACTCCTTTTAAGGTTTTCAGTTTTTTTTTAAAGATTGAACAAAAGGATTTTTAAACCAAAACCTAAGAATTCTTTTCTAAAGAAATAATTTGTTTTTAAAACCTAAGTTAAAGATTTAACCGGTTAGGGTTACTTAGGTAACCAATTAGGACAATGTAAAGATAAGTAAGGTTATATAAGAATGTGGTTATATTACCAACAGTTCTAACCCTTACTTTTATTAATCTCAGAACGTCGCACGCCGAAGTGTCCCAACGGGATTTAACTCGACTTTTGGACACAGCTTTTACGAACGAGGTAAGTACAACTCCGCCTACAAGCATGGGCTTTGTTGTGTATACTTGCCAAAGTATGATGAAAA
>CM046372.1:6473863-6545403 GCA_025413025.1 Ficus hispida | reverse complement strand
GCTCCTGGATGTACTGAATCGGTGTCATGTGAGCCTCTGCCAGTATCTGATCCTTTAAAACTTAAAGTTAGGAACACAAATTCTCTCTTTGAAGTAGATCATGCCATCTGCAGAGTTCTAAACTCCTTATTCTTTCGCCGAAGAGTTGTGCCTTGATCAACAAAGGATCATTTCCTTGAAGGTTCTTGATGGAATCCATTAAATTTGACTGGAGGGTTAAAGCGGATAACTTTCCCGTTATCATCCTTAGGTTGAAATCGGAGATTTCCTTTTGAAGCGGCTTGGGCAGCAGTACTAAGGACATCAACATGCCGATGACTTCCTGCTTAAGGCATCTGCTACTCTGTTTGCCTTGCCAGGATGGTAAAGGATCTCGCAGTCGTAGTCCTTTACGAGTTCAAGCCATCTTCGCTGCCTCATGTTGAGCTCCTTCTGGGTAAAGATGTATTTGAGACTTTGATGATCTGTGAAAATCTCACATCTATTCCCATACAGGTAGTGCCTCCAAATCTTCAATGCGAACACCACCGCAGCGAGCTCTAGATCGTGCGTCGGGTAATTCTTCTCGTGATCCTTCAGTTGTCGGGAAGCATACGCGACCACTTTGTCTTGCTGCATTAGGACTGCTCCTAGACCCGTCTTAGAAGCGTCGCTGTATATCACGAAATTTCCTGCTTCGACATCTGGAATAATCAAAACAGGCGCGCTTGTCAGCTTCTTCTTGAGCTCTTGGAAATTTTCCCCGCATTTGGACGTCCATTCATACTTCTTCCCTTTGCGTGTAAGGGCCGTAAGAGGGGCTGCTATCTTAGAAAATCCCTCAACGAAGCGGCGATAATAACCGGCTAATCCGAGGAAACTCCTTATTTCCGTTACGCTCTTAGGCCTTGGCCATAAGCTCAATGCTTCCACTTTAGCTGGGTCCACAGAAATCCCTTCTTGTGACACCACGTGGCCTAAGAAATGCACCTTTTCCAACCAAAATTCACATTTAGTGAACTTTGCGTAGAGCTGATGTCGTCGCAACATTTCCATCACCATTCTTAGATGCTGCATATGCTCTTCCTGGGACCTTGAATAGATCAGGATATCGTCGATGAAGACAATAACGAACATGTCCAGATATTCCTTGAACATCGGTTCATCAGGTCCATGAAAGCAGCTGGAGCATTGGTAAGCCCAAAAGGCATAATCAAAAATTCATAATGTCCGTAGCGTGTCCGAAAAGCCGTCTTGGAGATATCTGAATCTTTGATTCTGAGCTGATGATAGCCAGATCGTAGATCGACTTTCGAAAACACCTTTGCTCCTCTGAGTTGATCGAACAGATCGTCAATCCTTGGAAGAGGATACTTGTTTTTGATGGTGATCTTGTTCAGCTCGCGGTAATCGATGCACATACGTAAAGATCCATCTTTCTTTTTCACGAATAGCACAGGTGCTCCCCGCGGAGAGTAACTCTGTCGGATGAATCCGTTATCTAGCAATTCTTGCAGTTGTACTTGGAGTTCTCTAAGTTCAGCAGGTGCCATATGGTAAGGCGCCTTCGATACTGGAGCAACTCCGGGCATTAGCTCAATTTCAAATGAAATTACGCGTTCCGGTGGAAGCCCTGGTAGCTCTTCCGGGAAGATATCCACATACTCCCTGATAACAGGTACATCTTCCGGTGTTAGCTTCATTTCGTGCTCTTTGTCCACCATGTTACCTAAATACCCTTGACAGCCATTAGCTAACATCTTCCAAGCTTTCATAGCTGAAATCAATCTGGTTATTGAGTTCCGAGCTTGTCCGTGGAAACTGAACTCTTCCTCGCCATAAGGGTTGAAAATCACACAACGCTTCCGACAGTCGATCTTAGCGTTGTACTTGCTAAGGAAATCCATGCCTAAGATCACATCGAAATCCTGTAGCGTGATTGCGATGAGATCTACATACAGTTCTCTGCCACAGATAATCACGGAGGTATTTCGTATCCAAAAATTAGACCACAAAACTTCTCCGGATGGCAAGGAGGTCTTAAAAGGTTGGCTTAATCTATCCACACCTCTTCCTAACTTCTGGGCGAACTCCAATGATATAAATGAATGAGTGGCACCAGAATCAAACAGGGCAATTGCTTCATAAGTGGTGATAGAGATCTGACCTGTCACCACATGTGAAGTGTTTGCTTCCGCATCACCCCTTGTGTAGGCGTAGATTCGAGCTTGAGGCTCAGGAGCTTCCAATCTACCTTGGACAATGGAAGGTCCTTCTAATCTGGCCTGGGCCGCATGAAGCTGACTGCTTGTGTTCCTGTTCTGGTACGGAGGGTTCTGGCCTTGCTTGTTCATGTTGCAATTCTTCGCAAAATGTCCCTCCTTCCCGCATAGATAGCACGCGTTGGTCCCCATTTTGCAGACACCCGGATGTTTTCTCCCGCACTTAGTACATACCGGGTAGTCAGAGTTATTACTCTCATTTCCCCTGTTGTTCTTCTTTTGAGGGAAATTTTATTGCTGGCCCTGTCCTGAGAAATTTCATTTCCTCTTGTTCCTCCCAAACTGTTTGGAACTTTGAGCAGGGTTATTGTTCTGGCCTTTCTGATTCGTCTCAGTACTCTGACGGGGCTGTGTCTGCTTAACAACGGCCTTTTCCTCCTTCTTGGCTTTGAAAAACTGCGCCCTTGCTTCCTTATCCTGGTTAATCCAATATTCTGCCCTTATCGCTCTGCTCACGCAGTCGGATACCAGGGTAGGTGGGCTGCTTCCGGCACTAACTTGCCTAGCTATGTCTGTCCGGAACATCTTCATCATTCTCCGGACTTTTTCAGTTTCACTTGGTACCAGCTCCGGGCACAAGCGTGCTAACTGTTCGAACTTCTTAACGGCTTCCATCACCGTCATAGACCCTTGCTTAAAGCTGGTGAATTCGTCCTGTTGAGTGGCAAGGATTTCTCTGTTGTAGTACATACTACGAAACTCAGCCACAAAATCCTGCCAATTCATTGCCATGACATTTCGACGCATTTGAACAGTTATCCACCAGTGTCTCGCGTCCTTCTTGAGAGCAAATGAGGCACATAGAACCTTTTCCTGTTCGGTGAGCCGCATAAAATCCAGGATGACTTGGATATCTATCAACCAGTTGTTTGCGGCTATTGGGTCTGTCGTCCCCTCAAATTCGGGCGCTTTCATCCGCCTAAATCTCTCGTACAATAAGTCTTCTCTTGCTGGAGGTGGATCTGCCGGTACCCCAGCAGGTGCTATTGGTACTTCAGCATATGGGAACATTGGGCACTGGAGGTGCCATTGGAGCTGCTTGGTCTGGGGTAATGGAACCTCATTGACCTGGGGTCTTCGATTTAGCTGATCCAGTTGTTCTCTCAGCTGGTTTGTCTCTTGTTGTTGCTCTAGCAACTGCCATTGTAAATTGGCTACAACGGTCGCTAGATCTGGCGCAGGTGGATTAACTGGTGCAGTCTTGCGCGTACGAACCATCTTAATCTTCCTATTTAAATCATAAGAAAAGATATTATTAACTATTAATATCATTTCTTTGCATTCATATCTTAACATATTGTAACAATATACATTATGTCACACTATTGTCATACCATAATATCATATACTTATCATATCATATCATAAACATTCATCACATTCATATTATATCATTCATAATTGACATTCCATACATCTCACATTTAACTGCCTTTCTATATATATATACAAAAAGTACATCATATTTACTTTACTTATAATTACACTTTCTTTACATCATATATACATCGTCAAAATTAAGATGGAAGTGTCTACCACTTTACCATCATACATAGGTACAAGCCTATTGTCAAAAATAATAAGCTGGTACATATAGTTTCAAAAATAAAAACATACATATTCGGTCTAGTGATCTAAACCTAATCTAACTCCGCTACTGTAACAACCGAAACATCGGAGCCATCATCATCATCGTCTGGGATCTCCTCGGGGTCCTCCTCGAAATCGTCGCCCTCATCGAGCCATCCTCCAAATCCTGGCTCGTGATCAGGCTCCTCCTCATCATCGCTAGATATAACGATGATCGGAGGGTCCTCGGGAGCATCTAAATCCTCATCAGCATCATATCCATCATCATCGGCCTCCTGTACCGGGTCGACGGGTATCGGGTCCTCCGGGTCGGCTGGGCCGGGCTCATATACTGGCTCTGGCTCGTATGCTGGCTCGGGCTCATAAACCGGCTCTGGCATATCAGCGTCGTCACCTGGTATTTCAGGCTCCGCTACATGGGCATCGGCCTGTGGATCCTGTGCAAGCATCTCCGCGGCTAAAATGTACCCGATCATATGGGCCACTGTTATAATCGGCGTCGGTATGGGCGTGTGCTGATGGATCTGTGCAGGTAGTCCGTTCCGCAGGACCACTAAAGACCGTAATCCTGGGTTTGGTATGTCCATGGGGATGAGAGGCAACATAGCCTGCTGGAACCTCCGACAGTAATGGTCCATCGGCTCGTGGGGGTACGCTCGCCAGTAATTGGCCATAATTTAGTATCGCTCATGCTGCATTTCCCGATAAATATCGGGATCTCGATAGTGCCCATCCGCTCCATCATCCAGCACTGGTCCGTAGCGGGCAGTCATACAGACACGAAAATGTGCCCACGTACGGTCTGGCAAAGTCCCTTCGCCGATCGTCGTCCACCACAGTCGCGCGTCAGCTGCCAGGCATCGGCTAGCCAGCGAGACGTGCAGATGTGCCCCTACGTGGCAAAGGTGGAAAATCATCTCCAGATCGTATAGCCAGACTGATAAAGCTACCGTCCGGGGTGTGCCGTCAAATAGCAGGGGCCGCGACTCGTAGAACGCTGAAACCGCTCGTCGGTCCTCCTCTACGGGTGCCGGGTCCATACTCGTAAATCTAATCATACATAATCGCATAATACATATTAACATATGAAAATAAAATTATAACTTACAATGATGGCGGCGATGGCAGGCTGACTGTGAAATTTAGTCGCAGGGAACCGCTCTGATACCAACTCTGTAACGACCCGCCTAGCACAGGCTGTTATCGTACATACATACATACATACGTACTTACATGCATACATACTTATACGTATAATAGCGGAATAATTTTTTTTTATAAGCCGTATAAACGTATTTGCACATACGTAAGTAATTATACTGATTAATTAAAACGTTGTGCAGGCATAAATAAAGCTTATAAAATAATCATATAACAAAACAAAACGCATGGCGGCATTGGTCCCACATTTCACAGTTCAGCACACCTCGCCCTCCATCTTGCATCACGGGTTGCTACTAGGCTGCTTACCTACAGCATAGACGTAAGACAATGAGCTAGCGCTCAGCAAGTACAACTATTAAATACCGCAATAACATAAACACAACACAATCTAACCTAACATAACATTTCATGACATATCATAACATGACATTCCTTATCATAACTTATCATAACATAACATTTCTTATCATGTCTTATCATAACATAACATTTCTTATCATGACTTATCATAAAATAACATTTCTTATCATGACTTATCATAACATAACATTCCTTATCATGACTTATCATAACATAACATAACTTACCATAACATAACATTTCTTATCATGACTTATCATAACATATGCATGAATCGTTTATGCTTTGTTATGCTTTTTTAACTTATCTTTACTTATGGGCCCCATAACATGAGTGTTCGTACCGGGCGCGCTCTATGGACTTACTCTTGCCATAGCTCAACCCGACCTGACGCGGGTCGGTACGACACAGGTAATTGCTTGCCATCATAGCTTAACCTTTCTTTTGTTAATTAGTGAACATGCATCGTGATGTTTCACTTAATTAATCTTAACATACCTTAACCCTAATCATGCTCCTATAAATCATAGCATACTTGACATTTCATACATCATGACATACATTCATAACATAAAACCATAACACTTATCATTCATATAAAATCATAGCATTCCTAGGATATTCTATAGCACTTAGCATGTAACATTCATAAATAGCAATCATACTTAGGCAAGTATTCACAACAAGCCTATGCTGTAGGCGGAGTTGTACTTACTTTGTTTGTAAAAGCTGTGTCCAACGTGGAGTTAATTTCCGCTGGGACACGTCCGCGTATAACGTTCTGAGATAAAATAAAAGTAAGGGTTAGAACTGTTGGTAGTATAACCAACATTCTTTCATCACCTTAGTTATAGGCCCTTACTTATTTTTACGTTATCCTAATTGGTTACTTTGGTAACCCTATTTGGTTTGTTTTTAACTTTGGTTTTTAAAATCTTATTCTTAGAAAAGAAAACCTTTATTTTTGGTATAAAAATCCTTTTTGTTTAACTTTAAAACTGAAAACCTTAAACTGAAACTTATAAAATTATTGACTATTAGAAACTGCCTTTGGAACAGTTTCACAATGTCAATTTGCAGTGAAATTATGAAATTACACTTTTTCTGTGTTAATTTATAAATCCTGTACAGTTTTCCGAAATCCATTTTCATCTTAAAATCAAGACTGATTCTGAAAAACTTGTCTTCACGAAAGTTTTAGACCTTGAAAAGTTCTACAACTTTCATGTTTTGGATAAAACCTAGTTCGGACGTTTTCGTGGTCAAAAACCCTGTGGAACTAGTCCTGGCCGTGCACGGGTCTTGGGCACTTTAGGCACGGGTCCTGGGCACTCAGGCACGGTTTTTGGTAAAAACCGAGGCCATTGGAGCCTCATTTTACAAAACTGTCCACGCTGTCCTCTAGGAAAAACTCTACTTAAAAACTTTCATGTTTTGAGTTTCCCCTGATTCGGCCTCTAGAGGCATCAAAAACTGCTTTCCCCGAAACTGGCCAATTTCTACCCGAGTTGGCAGTTTTCGGTTTAAAATTTCGTTTACGTCCTAAAACGTCCACCCTACCTCAACCGAACTCAGCGGGAGCCTAAATCAGACATGCATGACGTTTCTAATGTTCAGATTGCAACATGCAAGTCAAATTAAACATCATTCATAATCCTACAAATCCCTAAACATTTAATCAAACACCTAACATACACAACATGCACAAAATTGAACCACCAAATCCTAAACCTAAACAAATCAAGCACATGCTCATAATTTACAAGCTAGGGCAGAACTTGAAAGTGGGCTTATACCCTTACAAACCATGGCTTAAATACATTTAAATTTCTCCATATGAAATTTAAATGAAACTTGATTGGTTAAGGTTTTTACCTTACTCGGTTTGGCTCGGTGAGCTCGGGTTTCCACTTCCTTCCTCCTCCTCAAATCACCGGCTGTTTTGGTGATTGGCAAGTGCAAACTTGCTGCCTTTCTTGCCTTAAATTCAGCCACCAAATTGCACCAAATCCGGCTGCCTCCAACTCCAAAACCGGTTTGGATCAAGTTTGGTTCCTTCCCCCTTAGAACCGGCCTTGCTAGGGAAATGGGCACTAAAATTTTTTTCCAACTTTTTGCTTGGTTTCCTACTTGAATCTGACCACCCCTAAGCCCTACACACTCTTGGTTTTGCAAATTTTTCTTGCCTTTCTCTTCCACTCAAAGTTCGGATTTTGTGGAGCAAAAATGCAAGAGTTTGGCTAACAATCTTAAATTGTGAACAATGCTCCCCCTATTTATAGAGTTTGTGAGTTTCTTGTAATTGCACAATTTAGTCCTCAAAAAAATAAGAAATTGGACTTCTAGGGGGGCATGTGGCCGGCCATCAAGCTAGGTGGAAGACAACTAATTACTTCCAAATTTCTTAAACCAACTTAATGATGTCAAAATTCAAAAAGGTAATGAGGTAAGCAAGGCTTAAGCTTGTTTGGCTCTTTTTGCTATTAAGCAGTCCATTTTTAAGTTATCACAGGTATTTTCAATACTGGATTCACTTATGCACAGTATTGGTTTACCGAACTGCAGTCCAAAATTCATCCGTGTAAAAATGGACGGTATGAAATTTTCCTTATTTCTTAAAATCCTTTTGCCCTATACTTCAACTTAATGTGCTTGATTTTCTAGGGTGGTTCTTATATCTTAAACATAACTTTTTATCTGCAAAAATGCGGTTTTACCCGGTGTAATTTTATACAGATAAACATTTAAGCATACAGTCATTTTCTTGAACTTTTCGGGTCAACCATCGACTTCCTTGTCAATTAGTGACCTTCTTGTCAAGTTTTGACTTTCATGGTCAACAGTTGACTTTTTGGTCAACCGTGACGTTTTTGGTCAAACTTTGACCATTTTACAAAATTTCATGATTTTGTTCCTTATTACTTAAAAAGGTCGTTTTCTTAAATACATAACCATTTTTGAGTCTTATAAAGCCATAAAACTCACAAAACATAATTAAAAACCCTTAACTGGGCTTTTTCCATAAATTCCTTTACGGTTCAATGTAAATTTATACATAGAATCGTTCAGACATGAAAATCAGGTATTACAACAACTCCGGCTACAGCATAGGCAAATGGTTTTATGATTTAGCATGTTTTTAAAAGATCATGCATTTATGTGATATGTATGATGTATGTTTATTATTGTGACATCATGAAGTATGTTCACAAATAATAACTCATATGGTAAGAAGAAGATTACGTTTTTAAGAAAGAACTGTTTTAAGAAAAGATTTTTAAATATGATGTGTCGTACCGACCTGCTCTAGGTCAGGTTTAGTTCATGATTTGAGTTGGACTGGGCTGGCCACCCCAACCACTCCATAACTGCGCGCCACGGTACTTACACTTATAAGGGGCCCAAAACTATGAAATCATAATAAAAGCATAATTGGATCATGCATTGCTTTATTAAATTGTTTTGCGGGTTCAAGGTTGTACTTGCTGAGCGAAAGCTCATAACTTACGTTTATGCTGTAGGTAAGCTTCCTACTGGCAATTCTTGATGCAAGGCGGTGAGGCTTGGCAGGGCTATCTGTGAAATATGAGAATGGAGACTGCTATGCGTTTTGAAATATATATGTATATGGTTTGTTTAGTACAAAGTTATTTTATGTTATGATACTTTTGATAAGTAAATATTAGTTAACTACAAGTTATTTTATGTCACTATAGTTTTGAAAAGTAAATACTAAGTAAGTATTATGTATATTGTAAATAAGTAAGTAGTAAAGTTTTTATTCAAGTGGTTTTAAAAAAAAAAAAAGAAAAGAAAAGAAAAAAAAATATGTACGATATTTTCCGCATTTGTAAGCAAGTATGTTAAGATAAGTATAGTAACGGCCTACGTAAGGGCGGATCGTTACAGATTTGGTATCAGAGCGGGATCCTGCCTTCCAGTTTCACAGTCTGCCTGCCAGCGCCACCGTCATTGTAAGTAAAAGTTATTTTTTTTAGTACATAGATAAGTATTTATTATATGCTCGTAAATTGATAAATTCGATTATCGAGATTCGAGATTATCGACGAGGATTGAGATGCTGCTACGGTATTTTGCGAGATGAAGTCCCATCTATTTGATGGGACTCCACAAACGATAGAGCTAGCAGGATGGCTTTTCGATATGGAAGCGATTTTTAGGATATGCCATATCGAAGCTCATCTCCAGGTTTTATTAACTACTAGATGTCTAACCGGAGACGTTAGAGCCTGGTGGATGGCGCAGGGGGACCCGGCTATACACGGGATACCATGGGCAGATTTCCGTGCCCGTATGATAGCACAATATGGGCCTCCACCTGGTGAGGGGGCCAATGCGTCGTACCGCGACCCGGCTATTTATGGCGACATGTACAGGAGGCGATATCTCAACTTCACCGCAGAGTGGCACGATTACCCGGATGAGACTATGGGCCTCTATTGCCGTAGGTTCCGCGAGGCAATGTTGCCCTATATCCCTCAGGAGCTCGTTGATCTGGAGTGGCGAGCATTACAGCTTATCAGGGACGGGCTACCTCCGAAAGTTAAGGATTTTGTCCCCGCTCCGATTGCGGGAGTATCTTTGGAGGACATGATTGATGCTATTATGGAGGCTGAGATAATAGCATACATGGTGCAGGAGGCCGACCCAGTAGATGTTTACCACGTCGATCCAGTCGATGACGCCGGCATCCCAGAGCCAATTTTTGAGGGAGTTCCGACTATGCCTGAGGACTCGATTCCAGCGATCCCACTTCAGCAGATACCTCCGCAAGAGGCGGAGGCAGGACCAGACGATGATGGTATGGATCCTGTTGAGGCTCCGGATAACCCAGGGGACAACGCCGAAGATTCTCCAGTAGTCCCCATTGAGAGTGATAATGAGGAACAAGAGGTGTGGGAAGAATGGGATGAGTTTGAGGATATAGAGGAGGAGCTAGACGATCCCGAGGAGCAGGAGGAAGATCCCGAGGAGATTCCATTCGACGACGAGGATTGTGACGTATTTTCCGACACGATGACCGAGTAGATAGTTTTAGATCTAACTCTGACTTTTTGTTCTTTTGACGTTAGGATTGTATATAGGATAGGAATGATAGTGAAGTAGTAGACACTTCCATCTTATTTTGACTATGTATATATAAAAATGATATATTTTTGAAAATGTATAAAACGATATGTTTTTATTTGAAATGAATATCATGATGATTACGAAGTCATGATAAAAAGTTTCTATGACAAGTATATGATAAGTTTATGATATGATATGCTATGAAGAAATCCCGAAGGATTTCTATATGATATGATTAAGTATGATATGATATGATGTGTTTTATAGGAAATGAATGAAAGGAAAGATTTTCGGAGGATAACGAAATCTTTTCTTGAAATTTAGTAGGAATGTTAAGATGGTACGTACGTGAAAGCAAGCCACCCAGGACACGCAAGAGCCAGATCTTGCGAATGTTGTAGCCATGTTGCAACAACAATTGCTACAACAACAGCAAGAAACGAATCGGCTACGTGAGCAGGTAGCCCGATTGAACCAGATACCCCACGCGAATGAAATTCCACCACAGGATAACCCTGCACCCCCGGTAATGCCCTAGGTACCGGAGGTTCGTCAAGAGGTTCTGTGGAATTTCGGAGTTCCATTAGCACCCACTGGGATGCAAGTAAACCCACCGGTAGTTCGGGAAGACTTCCTGTACGAATGTTTCAGGTGAATGAAACCGCCTGAGTTTGAGGGTCTTACGGACCCAATAGAAGCCGATAACTGGCTTATGGATATCCAAGTTATATTGGATTTTATGGGACTCACGGAGCAGGAGAGGGTGCTCTGTGCTTCATTTGCACTGAAAAAGGATGCTAGGCATTGGTGGATAACAGTGCAAATGCGTAGGAATGTTACGGCCATGAGTTGGCAAGATTTTGTAGCTGAGTTTAAAGCAATGTACTACAACTGGGAAATCCTTGCCGCTCAACAGGATGAGTTCAATAGTCTAAAGCAAGGATCGATGTCAGTTATGGAAGCTGTTAAGAAATTTGAACAGCTAGGCCGACTATGTCCCGAAATCATACCGACCGAAACAAAAAAAGTAAGGCGAATGATGAAGATGTTTCGGACGGATATTACTAAACAAGTAAGTGCAGGAAGCAGCCCTCCTACCCTAGTGTCTGACTGCATTAGTCGGGCAATTAGGGCTGAGTATTGGATCAATCAAGATAAAGAGGCGAGGGCGTAAATTTTTAAGGCTAAGAAAGAGGAGAAGGCTGCGGAGAAGCAGTTCCAGCCTAGGCAGAACCAGGACGCTTATGCAAAGGGCCAGACTAGTAATGCGGCCCAGCATGCTAAGCAGTTCGGAAAGAACAAGAGGAAGGGAAATGCTGCTGGCCAGGGGCAGCAAAGGATTTACCCTCAGAAGAGAAGTAACCGTGGGAATGAGGGTAATAATAATAATTATCCAGTGTGTGCTAAATGCGGGAAGAAGCACCTGGGAATATGTAGACTGGGGACCAATGCTTGCTACCTTTGTGGCAAGGAAGGTCATTATGTGAAGAATTGCAACCTCAACAATCAGAACCAGAATCTCCAGTACCTGCATAGGAATGCGAACAGTCAGCTACATGTTGTGCCAGTCAAAATTGAGGACATCTTGGATGCACCAAGGAGGCTAGAGGCTCCTGGACCCCAAGCCAGGATTTATGCTTACACTAAAGGGGATGCTGAGGCCGGAACTTCTAACGTGGTGACAGGTCAGATTTCTATCGCCACCTACGACGCTATTGCTGTGATGACTGACTTTCTTACAAATTATGATTTTCTTGTTTCTCAAGGAATCAAAATTTGTATTGTGTGTTAGTATATGTTTTGCCTAATCAGAATTAGGATTTATGTTTGAATGAATTCCGGTCAAAGTATTGGCCAGAATGATTTGAGCTACGATAGAAATTTATGATTTTACGTTGGTCAATGTTTGACCAGAATAGTCAAAGTTTGACCAAGAAGTCAACGCATGATGGTTCTATTGTATAACAGGCAGTATAGAGATTATACAGTGAAAAACCGTCAATTACGGATAGATAAGCAAGTTTAAGGTACGGGATTATGCTAGAAAAATCAAGCACAATTTTTAGAGCAATAAGGACTAATGAGCTTTAAGTTATAAGAAAAACCTAAACGCAGTCCATTTTTATGCAGATAAATTTTGGACTGCAGTTTAGTGGACAGTATTATTTTTTATGGAAAACAGTATTTGTTATATATGTATTAGTATGAAAAGAGACTGTTTTTAAGTTTTAAAGCCAAATGGAACCTTAGGTGAATGCCACCTAATCAAAGGATAATTATGTATTATTTGAATTTTTGAAAATTTTGGAAAGAAATCCAAGAACTTTCTTGAACATTTCCAGCTTATATGGCCGGCCACCTCATAGGGGGTTTTCAGCAATTTAAATTTTTTAAGGGTTTGGAGGGCAATTTAAAGATTAAAAATAAATCAAGAAAGAAATTTATTTTTCACCTATAAATAGGTGTCATGGGTGGACAATTTTTTTAGGCATTTTTATTCAAAAACCCACCCAAATTCTTGCCATTTCTCTCCTCCCTTTCTCTGCCCACAGCCGAACCCCATAAACAGAAAAATCCCATAGAGTGGTCAAAAATTTCAGTGAAGGACAGCAACAAAACCAAGCTAGCAAATCCCTCTTCGGTTTGGAGGTAATCTCTCAACCTCCTAAACCTTTAAATTCTGTTTTTCAAGCCTTTTATAATGTATTTCCAGCTTACGTTGTAAGAGCTTAAGCTCATTTAATTATGTCCTTTTATTGCTTAAGTTGCCTAGAATGTGCTTGATTTAGGTTTAGCATGTTTATGCTTTATTTTGGTGCTTGAATTGCGAGGTATGCTTTAGAAAATGTGTAGATGTTATATGTGACCACTAGGTGTATGATGTATATCCCCATAGGCTTATGTTCTGTGTTTAATGGCTGATTATGGTATTGAATGATTGTATGCTAAACTAATGTTCAAGAAAACCCTATAGAAACTTAGAAAACCCAAGTTTGGTGAATTTCACCAAATGGGTTTGATTAAAAAATTAAATGTATGAGATTGAATGAATGGGTGTGAGGATGTTAGATTACGCGCTGCATGCTTGAGGTAGGCTCATGGCCGTGACCGTTTGAGGTAGGGTGTGCGTAAAATTACGTGAGAGCGAACCGAAACCAAAAACTGCCAGTTCGGGTGAAAACTGGGCAGTGAATTAGAAACGGTATTTTGAGGCCTTTAGAGGCCGAATTTGAGAAAACTTAAAACTGAAAAGTTGTAGGAAATTGAAACTTATAGGGGGTAACTCAAAATAGTTTTTGAAAAAGAGGCTCCAAAGGCCTTTGTTTATATGAAAACCCTTGCCTGGACCGCCCAGACATATGCACACGGCCAGGCAGTTTCAATGAAGAAAAACTATGAGTTAAGTTCAGAACTGAGTTTTTGTCAAAACATGAAAGTTGTAGAGTTTTTCAGTATCTAAAACTTTCATGAAGAAAATTTTTTCAAAATCGAAACAGATTTTAAAGTAAAACTGAATCAGTAGAGCAAGCTCTGATTCAGAATTTTAAAACAGTGCATGCATAGGAAATTCCGGCACATGCACTGCCAATTTAACTGTTTTCAGCAAATTTCTGCCAAACCAACACAGTTTTATTTAAAAAACAATTTCAAATGATTAATTAAACTCAGTTTAGCAAGAAATAAATTAATTAAGCAAATTAAGCAAGGTAAGCCAATTGGTAACCTATTATAACCATATAGGTTACCTGAATTTAATTGGGCCTAGTTAATTAAGAACCAAAGGTTGTATGTTGGGCCTTGAGTCCAAGATTTATGTAAGGTAACCTTAAAGGATACCACCTTAATTGTTGGGCCTTATAAGCCCAACAGGCTTTTTAAATTTTCACCCAAGATGGGCCTACATTTAAGGTTACTCATAGTAACCTAATAGTGTACCCATATCAAGATCATTGGGCCTTAAGCCCAAAGTTTATTAAGTAATCAAACAGAATACTGTTTGATTACCATTAGGGCTTATGCACTAAGGTTACACTTAGTAACCAATAAGGATTATTATTAAGCTAATGAGGGGGACATATATCTAGGGTCCCAGATGAATGTTGGTTAGGGTACCAATATTTGATGAAGTAAGTTAAAGTAAGATAGGATGATTCTTATCTTACTTCCCTTTTTGAAAACAGGAAGGTAACCTTTTGAGGTAACCTGTCGGAACGACAAACCCTAGGATATAGCGAAACCTGTAAGTACAACTCCGCCTATAGCATAGGCAATTGGTTTTATAACCTTGCATGTTTTTAAAAGATCATACATTTATGTGATATGTATGATGTATGTTTATTATATGATGAATGTTTATTGTTGTGACATCATGAAGCATGTTCACAAATAATAAATCATATGGTAAGAAGAAGATTAAGTTTTTAAGAAAGAACTGTTTTAAGAAAAGGTTTTTAAGTATGGTGTGTCGTACCGACCTGCTCTAGGTCAGGTTTGGTTCATGGTTTGAGTTGGACTGGGCTGGCCGTCCCAACCACTCCATGACTGCGCGCCACGGTACGTACACTTGTAAGGGGCCCAAAACTATG
Organism: Ficus hispida; assembly: GCA_025413025.1. Taxonomy (NCBI): domain Eukaryota; kingdom Viridiplantae; phylum Streptophyta; class Magnoliopsida; order Rosales; family Moraceae; genus Ficus; species Ficus hispida. The sequence goes on along the minus strand of CM046372.1, from coordinate 6,530,351 downwards.
AAAGCAAAAATGAAAGCATAATTGGTTCATGCATTGCTTTATTAAGTTGTTTTGCGGGTTCAAGGTTGTACTTGCAGAGCCAAAGCTCATAACTTACGTTTATGCTGTAGGTAAGCTTCCTACTGGCAATTCTTGATGCAAGGCGGTGAGGCATGGCAGGGCGAACTGTGAAACGTGGGAATGGAGACTGCTACGCGTTTTGAAATATATATGTCTATGCTTTGTTTAGTACAAAGTTATTTTATGATTACGATACTTTTGATAAGTGAATATTAGTTACGTACAAGTTATTTTACGTCACTATAGTTTGGAAAAGTAAATACTAAATAAGTATTGTGTATGTTGTAAATAAGTAAGTAGTAAAGTTTTTACTCAAATGGTTTTAAAAAGAAAAGAAAAAGAAAGAAAAATAAGTAAGATATTTTCCGCCTTTGTAAGCAAGTATGTTAAGATAAGTAACTGTAACGGCCTACGTAAGGGCGGGTCGTTACAGAGTTGGTATCAGAGCGGGATCCCTTCCAGTTTCACAGTCTGCCTGCCAGCGCCACCGTCATTGTGAGTAAGAGTTATTTTTTTTAGTACATAGATAAGTAATTATTATGCGCTCGTAAATTGATAGATTCAATTATCGAGATTCGAGTATGGATGAGGATCGAGATGCCGCTACGGCATTCCACGAGATGAAGCCCTATATTTTTGATGGGACTCAGCAGACGATATCGCTAACAGGATGGCTTTTCAATATGGAGGTGATTTTTAGGGTATGCCATATCGAAGCCCATCTTCAGGTTTTGTTAGCGAGTAAATGTTTGATGGGAGAGGTTAGAGCCTGGTGGATGGCACAAGGGGACCCGGCTATACACGGGACACCATGGGCAGATTTCCGTGCCCGTATGATAGCACGATATGGACCTCCACCTGATGAGGGGGCCAATGTGCCGTACCGCGACCCGGCTATTTACGGCAACATGAATAGGAGGCGATATCTTAACTTCGCCACAGAGTGGCACGCTTATCCAGAAGAGACTATGGGCCACTATTGCTGTAGGTTCCGCGAGGCAATGTTGCCCTATATACCTCAGGAGCTCGTGGATCTAGAGTGGCGAGCGTTACAGCTTATTAGGGACGGGCTACCTCCGGCAGTTAAGTTTTATGTCCCCACACCGGTTGTGGGAATATCCTTGGAGGATATGATAGATGCTATTATGGAGGCTGAGGTAATAGCATATATGGTACAGGAGGCCAACCCAGTGGATGTTTACCATGTCGATCCGGTTGACGACGCCGGCATTCCAGAGCCAGTTTTTGAGGGAGTTCCGGTTATGCCCGAGGATCCAATTCCGGTGGTCCCACTTCAGCAGATACCTCCACAAGAGGTGGAAACAGGACCGGATAATGATGGTATGGATCCTGCAGAGGCTCCGGATAACCCAGGGGACAATGCCGAAGATCCTCCAGTAATCCTCATTGAGAGTGATGATGAGGAACAAGAGGTGTGGGAAGAATGGGATGAGTTTGAGGATATAGAGGAGGAGCTAGACGACCCCGAGGAGCAGGAGGAAGATCCCGAGGAGATTCTATTCGACGACGAGGATCGAGACGTATTTTCTGACGCGACGACCGAGTAGATAGTTTTAGAACTAACTCCGATTTTTTTTGTTCTTTTGACGTTAGGGTTGTATATAGGATAAGAATGATGGTTAAGTGGTAGATGATAAGTTTATGATATGATACGTTATGAAGAAATCATGAAGGATTTCTGCATAATGTTTTATGATATGATTTGCTATAAAGAAATCCCGAAGGATTTCTATATGATATGATGTGTTTTATAGGAAATGAATGAAAGGAAAGATTTTCGGAGAATAACGAAATCTTTTCTTGAAATTTATTAGGAGTGATAAGATGGTGCGTACACGAAAGCAAGCTAACCAGAACGTGCAAGAGCCAGATCTCGCGAACGTTGTAGTCACGTTGCAACAGCAATTGCTACAACAGCAGCAAGAAACAAATCGACTACGTGAGCAGGTAGCCCGATTGAACCAGATGCCTAACGCGAACGAAATTCCACCTCATGATAACTCTGCACCCCCGGTAGTGCCCCAAGTACCGGAGGTTCGTCAGGAGGTTCCGCGGAATTTCGGAGTTCTGTTAGCACCCTTAGGGATGCAGGCGAACCCACCAGTAGTTCGGGAAGATTTACTATACGAGCGATTCAGGCGGATGAAAGCGCCTAAGTTCGAGGGTCTTACGGACCCAATAGAAGCTGATAATTGGTTGATGGATATCCAAGTTATCTTGGATTTCATGGGACTCACCGAGTAGGAGAAAGTGCTATGTGCATCATTTGCCCTGAAAAAGGATGCTAGGCATTGGTGGATAACAGTGCAAATGCGTAGGAATGTTGTGGCCATGAGTTGGCAGGACTTTGTAGCTGAGTTCAAGGCGATGTACTACAACCGGGAGATCCTTACCACACAGCAGGACGAGTTTAATAGTCTAAAGCAAGGATCGATGTCGGTTATGGAAGCTGTTAAGAAGTTTGAACAACTAGGCCGCCTATGTCCTGAACTCATACCGACCGAAACAGAAAAAGTTAAGGCTGAGCATCGGCAACCAGGCGGAGAACTTTAAAAGATTGAGCTCCCAGAATGGAAATGGGAAGAAACCACTATGGATTTCGTAGTAGGTTTACCCAGGACTGCAAGTGGGAATGATATGATTTGGGTAATTGTGGATAGATTAACCAAATCAGTCCACTTCATTGCGATTAAGGCTACCTTTTCAGTCGAAAGATTGGCTGAAATTTTCGTATCCCAGATTGTTAGGTTGCATGGAGTGCCAAAATCCATCATTTCCGATCGGGATGGGCGCTTTACCTCTCGATTCTGGAAAAGTGTTCATACGGCTATGGGATCAAAATTGAAGTTTAGTACGACATTTCACCCCCAGACGGATGGACAATCAGAATGGACTATCCAGACACTAGAGGATATGCTAAGGTCATGCATTTTGGATTTCAAAGGGAGCTGGGATCAGAAGCTGCCTTTGATCGAATTTTCTTACATCAACAGTTATCACGCCTCCATTGGTATGGCTCCATTCGAGGCATTATATGGAAGGAAATGTCGATCTCCCATTCATTGGCAAGAAGTTGGACAGAAGCAGCTTCAAACCACGGATTTTATCCGAAAGACTTCAGAGGATATTAAGAAGATTAAGCAAAGACTCGACATAGCTTTTGGTCGTCAGAAAAGCTATGCCGATAGACGTCGAAGGCCCCTAGAATTCTAAGTTGGAGACTATGTTTTCCTCAAGATTGCTCCCATGAAGGGGATTATGAGGTTTGGCAAGAAAGGAAAACTTAGCCCTAGATACACAGGGCCATTCGAAATCTTGGAAAGGATTGGCAAAGTAGCTTACAAGCTTGCCTTGCCACTAGAATTAGCTTCTGTACACAACGTCTTTCACATTTCGATGTTAAAGAAGTATGTACCTGATCCTTCCCATGTGCTAAGTCAAGAACCGATCGAGGTTCAATCCGACTTGACTTACGAAGAGAAACCAGTTCGGATCATGGATCGGGAAGAGAAGATCTTACGAAATAGGACAATTCCCATGGTAAAAGTATTGTGGCGGAATCACAATGTTGAGGAAGCAACATGGGAATTAGAAGAGGATATGAGAGCGAATTATCCCCATTTGTTCTAATTTTCGACGAAAATTTTTAAGGGGGGAAGATTGTGATGACTGACTTTCTTACAAATTATGATTTTCTTGTTTCTCAAGGAATCAAAATTTGTATTGTGTGTTAGTATATGTTTTGCCTAATCAGAATTAGGATTTATGTTTGAATGAATTCCGGTCAAAGTATTGGCCAGAATGATTTGAGCTACGATAGAAATTTATGATTTTACGTTGGTCAATGTTTGACCAGAATAGTCAAAGTTTGACCAAGAAGTCAACGCATGATGGTTATGTTGTATAACAGGCAGTATAGAGATTATACTGCGAAAAACCATCAATTACGGATAGATAAGCAAGTTTAAGGTACGGGATTATGTTAGAAAAATCAAGCACAATTTTTAGAATAATAAGGACTAATGAGCTTTAAGTTATAAGAAAAACCTAAACGCAGTCCATTTTTATGCAGATAAATTTTGGACTGCAGTTTAGTGGACAGTATTATTTTTTATGGAAAACAGTATTTGTTATATATGTATTAGTATGAAAAGAGACTGTTTTTAAGTTTTAAAGCCAAATGGAGCCTTAGGTGAATGTCACCTAATCAAAGGATAATTATGTATTATTTGAATTTTTGAAAATTTTGGAAAGAAATCCAAGAACTTTCTTGAACATTTCCAGCTCATATGGCCGGCCACCTCATAGGGGGTTTTCAGCAATTTAAATTTTTTAAGGGTTTGGAGAGCAATTTAAAGATTAAAAATAAATCAAGAAAGAAATTTATTTTTCACCTATAAATAGGTGTCATGGGTGGACAATTTTTTTAGGCATTTTTATTCAAAAACCCACCCAAACTCTTGCCATTTCTGTCCTCCCTTTCTCTGCCCACAGCCGAACCCCATAAACAGAAAAATCCCATAGAGTGGTCGAAAATTTCAGTGAAGGACAGCAACAAAACCCATTTCGGAAACCAATCTAGCAAATCCCTCTTCGGTTTGGAGGTAATCTCTCAACCTCCTAAACCTTTAAATTCTGTTTTTCAAGCCTTTTATAATGTATTTCCAGCTTATGTTGTAAGAGCTTAAGCTCATTTAATTATGTCCTTTTATTGCTTAAGTTGTCTAGAATGTGCTTGATTTAGGTTTAGCATGTTTATGCTTTGTTTTGGTGCTTGAATTGTGAGGTATGCTCTAGAAAATGTGTAGATGTTATATGTGACCACTAGGTGTATGATGTATGTCCCCATAGGCTTATGTTCTGTGTTTAATGGCTGATTATGGTATTGAATGATTGTATGCTAAACTAGTGTTCAAGAAAACCCTATAGAAACTTAGAAAACCCAAGTTTGGTGAATTTCACCAAATTGGTTTGATTAAAAAATTAAATGTATGAGATTGAATGAATGGGTGTGAGGATGTTAGATTACGCGCTGCATGCTTGAGGTAGACTCACGGCTGTGACCGTTTGAGGTAGGGTGTGCATAAAATTACGTGAGAGCGAACCAAAACCAAAAACTGCCAGTTCGGGTGAAAACTGGGCAGTGAATTGGAAACGGTATTTTGAGGCCTTTAGAGGCCGAATTTGAGAAAACTCAAAACTGAAAATTTGTAGGAAATTGAAAATTATAGGGGGCAGCGTGGACATTTTTTGAAAAAAAAGGCTCCAAAGGCCTTCGTTTTTGTGAAAACCCGTGCCTGGACCGCCTAGACATATGTGCACGGCCAGGCAGTTTCAACGAAGAAAAAGTATGAGTTAAGTTCAGAACTGGGTTTTTGTCAAAACATGAAAGTTGTAGATCTAAAACTTTCATGAAGAAAAGTTTTTCAAAATCTAAACAGATTTTAAAGTACAACTAAAGCAGTAGAGCAAGCTCTGATTCAGAATTTTAAAACAGTGCATGCACAGGAAATTCCTGCACATGCAATGCCAATTTAACTGTTTTCAGCAAATTTCTGCCAAACTAACACAGTTTTATTTAAAAAACAGTTTCAAATGATTAATTAAACTCAATTTAGCAAGAAATAAATTAATTAAGCAAATTAAGCAAGGTAAGCCAATTGGTAACCTATTATAACCATATAGGTTACCTGAATTTAATTGGGCCTGGTTAATTAAGAACCAAAGGTTGTATGTTGGGCCTTGAGTCCAAGATTTATGTAAGGTAACCTTAAAGGATACCACCTTAATTGTTGGGTCTTATACGCCCAACAGGATTTTAAAATTTTCACCCAAGATGGGCCTACATTTAAGGTTACTCATAGTAACCTAATAATGTACCCATATCAAGATCATTGGGCCTTAAGCCCAAAGTTTATTAAGTAATCAAACAGAATACTGTTTGATTACCATTAGGGCTTATGCCCTAAGGTTACACTTAGTAACCAATAAGGATTATTATTAAGCTAATGAGGGGGACATATATCTAGGGTCACAGATGAATGTTGGTTAGGGTACCAACATTTAATGAAGTAAGTTAAAGTATGATAGGATGATTCTTATCTTACTTCCCTTTTTGAAAACAGGAAGGTAACCTTTTGAGGTAACCTGTCGGAACGACAAACCCCAGGATGTAGCGAAACCTGTAAGTATAACTCCGCCTACAGCATAGGCAATTGGTTTTATAACCTTGCATGTTTTTAAAAGATCATGCATTTATGTGATATGTATGATGTATGTTTATTATATGATGAATGTTTATTGTTGTGACATCATGAAGAATGTTCACAAATAATAAATCATATGGTAAGAAGAAGATTATGTTTTTAAGAAAGAACTGTTTTAAGAAAAGGTTTTTAAGTATGGTGTGTCGTACCGACCTGCTCTAGGTCAGGTTTGGTTCATGGTTTGAGTTGGACTAGGCTGGCCGCCCCAACCACTCCATGACTGCGCGCCACGGTACGTACACTTGTAAGGGGCCTAAAACTATGAAAGCAAAAATGAAAGCATAATTGGTTCATGCATTACTTTATTAAGTTGTTTTGTGGGTTCAAGGTTGTACTTGCTGGGCCAAAGCTCACAACTTACGTTCATGCTGTAGGTAAGCTTCCTACTGGCAATTCTTGATGCAAGGCGGCGAGGCATGGCAGGGCGAACTGTGAAACGTGGGAATGGAGACTGCTACGCGTTTTGAAATATATATGTCTATGCTTTGTTTAGTACAAAGTTATTTTATGATTACGATACTTTTGATAAGTGAATATTAGTTACGTACAAGTTATTTTACGTCACTATAGTTTTGAAAAGTAAATACTAAATAAGTATTGTGTATGTTGTAAATAAGTAAGTAGTAAAGTTTTTACTCAAATGGTTTTAAAAAGAAAAGAAAAAGAAAGAAAAATAAGTAAGATATTTTCCGCCTTTGTAAGCAAGTATGTTAAGATTAGTAACTGTAATGGCCTACGTAAGGGCGGGTCGTTACAATTGCCTTGTTTGATTCTGGTGCCACCCATTCATTTATATCAATAGAGTTTGCCCAGAAATTAGGAAGACGCGTCGATAGCTTTAAGCAATCGTTTAGGATGTCCCTTCCGTCAGGAGAAGTTTTACTATCCAATTTTTGGATACCAAGTGTTCCTGTAGTTATTTGCGGTCGAGAACTTTATGTTGATCTCATCGCAATTAAACTCGTTATTTTAGAAATGGACTTCCTAGGGAAGTACAACGCTAAGATAGATTGTCGAAAGCGTTGTATTATGTTTAGTTTGTATGATGAGGAGGAATCCAACTTTTACGGCCAGTCCCGTAACTCCTCAAGTAGGTTAGTATCGGCAATGAAGGCGTGGAATGCCAAGGATACTTAGCAAACATGGTGGACAAGGAGAAAGAAGTGGAGTTAAAGCCGGAAGATGTTCCCATTATCAGGGAATATGTGGATGTCTTTCTAAAAGAATTGCCCGGACTTCCTCCCGAGCGGGAAATTTCTTTTGAGATAGACTTATTGCCCGGAGCTACATCGGTATCCAAAGCGCCTTATCGTATAGCCCCAGCTGAACTTAGGGAACTCCAGGTGCAGTTACAAGAACTGCTGGACGAGGGATTCATTCGCCAGAGCTATTCTCTATGGGGAGCACCAGTATTGTTCGTTAAGAAGAATGATGGATCGTTACGTATGTGTATCGATTATCGTGAGTTGAACAAGATCACGATTAAGAATAAGTACCCTCTCCCTAGAATAGATGATCTTTTTGATCAACTTAGGGGAGCAGTGGTGTTTTCAAAGGTCGACTTGTGGTCGGGATACCATCAACTCAGGATTAAGGAGGGAGACATTTTGAAAACGGCTTTTCGAACGCGCTATGGGCATTACGAGTTCTTGGTTATACCATTTGGTTTGAGCAATGCTCTAGCTGCATTTATTGACTTGATGAACAGGGTGTTTAAAGAGTACTTAGATAAGTTTGTCATCGTTTTTAACGATGATATTCTGATATACTCAAAGTCTATAAAGGAACACGAGCAGCACCTTAGGATGATTTTGGAGACGTTAAGACGGAACCAGCTTTATGCTAAGTTCACGAAATGTGAATTTTGGTTGGAGAAAGTTCATTTCTTAGGCCATATAGTGTCGAACGAAGGAATTTTCGTTGATCCTGCTAAGATAGAGGCGGTTAGTACGTGGCCTAGACCAAAAAATGTTACAGAAATACGGAGCTTTCTTGGATTCGCTGGATATTATCGACGGTTTGTTGAAAGATTCTCCAAGATCGCGGCACCTCTTACCGCCCTTACACGAAAAGAGAAGAAGTTCGAGTGGACACAGAAGTGTGAGGAGAACTTCCAAGAGCTCAAAACGAAGCTTACTAGCGCCCCGGTGTTAGTAATTCCTGACGTTGATGCCAGGAATTTCGTGATCTACAGTGACGCTTCTAAAACTGGACTAGGAGCGGTCCTAATGCAGTAAGGAAAAGTGGTCGCCTATGCCTCACGACAACTAAAAGATCATGAAAAGAATTATCCTACGCATGATTTAGAGCTCGCGGCGGTGGTCTTCGTACTAAAATATATATGTGTATGGTTTGTTTAGTACAAAGTTATTTTATGTTACGATACTTTTGATAAGTAAATATTAGTTAAGTACAAGTTATTTTACGTCACTATAGTTTTGAGAAGTAAATACTAAGTAAGTATTATGTATATTGTAAATAAGTAAGTAGTAAAGTTTTTATTCAAGTGGTTTAAAAAAAAAAAAAAGAAAAGAAAAAAAATATGTACGATATTTTCCGCATTTGTAAGCAAGTATGTTAAGATAAGTATAGTAATGGTCTACGTAAGGGCGGGTCGTTACAGATTATGAGGCGGATCGAGAAGTGCCAATCATCTTAGGAAGGCCATTTCTTGCTACAGGCCGCACCTTAATTGATGTGCAAAAAGGCGAGTTAACTATGAGGGTGCAAGACGAGCAGATGACTTTTAATGTGTTCAAGGCGATGAAGTTTCCTAATGAGATGGATGAGTGCTCTGCCATATCTGTCATTGATTCCTTAGTGGCTGAACAGCATGAAACTAGTGATCACTGGGAATTGATGCAACTTCCCTCGTCCTTCGAATCAGTTGAAGTTGAAAATGAAGTTGTTGAGTAGCTAGCTTGGTTAGACGCTAATACTATTATGCCTAGACCTCAAAGGAAGTTTAAGTCACTGGATTTGGCAAACTGTGAACACCAACCACCCAAATAATCAAGAGAAGAGCCACCAGTCCTAGAATTGAAACCTTTACCACCTCACCTGAGATATGCATATTTGGGAGAATCTTCAACTCTTCCAGTGATCATTTCGGCTGAGTTGACAGAAGATCAAGAGGAATGGTTGCTTGACATCTAGAGAGAATTCCAAGGCACCTTCGGGTGGACAATAGCAGATATAAAGGGTATAAGTCCCTCATTTTGTATGCACAAGATTCTCTTGGAGGATGATAAGCAAAGTTCCATAGAGGGTCAGAGAAGAATGAATCCAATCATGAAGGAGGTTGTCAAGAAGGAGATCATTAAGTGGTTGGATACTGGGATAATTTACCCAATTTCTGATAGCTCTTGGGTAAGCCCGGTTCAGTGTGTTCCTGAGAAAGAGGGAATTACTGTTGTGGAGAACGAAAACAACGAATTGATTCCTACAAGGACAGTAACGGGTTGGCGGATTTGCATGGATTACAGGAAGCTAAACAAGGCCACAAGGAAGGATCACTTCCTACTCCCCTTCATTGATCAGATGCTTGATAGATTAGCTGGGAAGGAGTACTACTGTTTCTTGGATGGCTATTCTGGCTATAATCAGATTGCCATAGCTCCAGAAGATCAACACAAGACCAGATTCACTTGCCCATTTAGTACATTTGCTTTTAGAAAGATGCCATTCGGTCTTTGCAATGCACCTGCTACTTTTCAGCGATGCATGATGGCGATTTTTACTAACATGGTGAAGCAATTTATGGAGGTGTTTATGGATGATTTCTCGGTCTTTGGAGAAAGTTTTGAAGATTGCCTCACAAATTTGGCAAGGGTTTTGAAGCGATGTGAAGAGACCAATCTAGTCCTAAATTGGGAGAAATGCCATTTTATGGTCAAAGAGGGCCTAGTGTTGGGACACCGAGTTTCAAGGAATGGCCTTGAAGTTGATAAAGCCAAGATTGCCATAATAGAAAAGCTCCCTCCACCATCAAATGTAAAAGGGATTCGGAGTTTTCTTGGACATGCAGGGTTTTACAGAAGATTTATTAGAGATTTCTCCAAGATTTCTAAGCCTTTTTGCAGCCTATTGGAGAAAGATAGCCAATTCATCTTTGACAAAGCATGTTTGTCAGCCTTTTCAGAGTTAAAATGGAAGCTCATCTCAGCGCCAATCATTGTAGCACCTGATTGGTCATTACTGTTTGAAGTAATGTATGATGCAAGCAATTTGGCTGTGGGGGCTGTTTTAGGGCAGTGCAAAAACATGGTATTTCATCCCATTTACTATGCTAGCAAGACTTTGTCAGGAGCTCAATTGAACTACACAGTAACTGAGAAGGAGTTGTTGGCTGTTGTCTATGCCTTTGACAAATTTCGAGCTTATTTGATAGGAGCAAGGGTAACGGTTTTCACAGACCATTCGGCCATCAAATACTTGGTAGAAAAGAAGGATGCTAAGCCAAGGTTAATTAGATGGGTGCTTTTGCTTCAAGAGTTTGACCTAGAGATCAAGGATAGGAAGGGCATGGAGAATCAAGTGGCTGACCATTTATCTCAGTTGGAGAAAGCTGAGAATTGCATAGATTTAGAAGCTATTAAGGAGGTCTTCCCCGATGAGCAGCTCCTTGTTGTTAATCGAGTCTCAACTATGGTGCCATGGTATGCGGATCTGGTGAACTACCTAGTTAGTGGGTTGATGCCTCCTGATTTGAATGCCCATCAACGAAAGAAGTTCCTGCATGAGGTCAAGTTTTACTATTGGGATGAGCCATACTTGTTTAGGAAATATGCAGATCAAATCCTAAGGTGGTGTATTCCTGAGGAAGAAATAGAAGAGGTGTTGCATCAATGTCACAATTCACCCTATGGAGGGCATTTTCAAGGTGATAGGACTGCAACAAAAGTCTTACCATCAGGCTTTTATTGGCCAAGCTTGTTTCGGGATGTTCGTGATTTCGTATCAAGGTGTGATAGATGTCAAAGAGTTGGTAGTATCTCAAGAAGACATGAAATGCCCCTAACCAACATCAACGAGGTCGAGTTGTTTGATGTGTGGGGGATTGATTTCATGGGTCCCTTTGTTCCATCTTTTGGCAATCTTTACATACTTGTGGTGGTAGATTAAGTCTCAAAGTGGGTGGAGGCCATTGCCCTTCCAACAAATGACTCGAAGGTGGTGATGCAGTTCATGAAGAAGCAAATTTTCACAAGATTTGGCACCCCAAGGGCAGTAATCAGCGATGAAGGGATGCATTTTTGCAGCAAGTACTTTGAGGCATTGCTAGCAAAGTATAATGTTCGCCATAGAGTTGCTACAAGCTATCACCCACAGACTAATGGGCAAGCCGAAGCATCTAACAAGCAAATCAAGTCCATTTTGGAGAAAACTGTAGGCCCTACTAGAAAGGACTGGTCCAAAAGGTTGGATGATGCACTATGGGCCTATAGGACTGCCTTCAAAACTCCAATTGGAATGTCTCCTTACCAATTGGTGTTTAGGAAAGCATGTCATTTACCTTTGGAGATGGAGCACAAGGCTTATTGGGCACTATAACAACTGAATATGGACATGAATGCAGCTGGAGAAAAGAGATTGATGCAACTCAATGAGTTAGATGAGTTTTGGTTACAAGCATATGAGAATTCCAAGCTCTATAAGGAGAAGGTCAAACGGTGGCATGACAAGAGAATCATGAGCAGAACTTTCGAACCGGGATAGCAAGTTCTTTTGTTCAATTCAAGATTGAAGCTCTTCCCAGGGTAGTTAAAGTCTCATTGGTCAGGTCTGTTCACAATTGCTACTGTATTTCCTCATGGAGCAATGGAATTGCAAGATGACAAGTCTGGAAGGAAGTTCTTAGTGAATGGACAGAGAGTCAAGCATTATTGGGGAGGTCCTGTGGATCGTTCTAAGACCTCCATCACTCTCAACGAAGCTTGAAAATGGGAAATAGTCAGGCTGATGACTTAAAAACAAGCGCTTTTGGGAGGCAACCCAAGTTTTGTTTGCAAAAAAATTTTTTTTTTTAGTCTATGTGTGCTAGTTGATGTCTGCATTTGTTTTGTTTCTTTTGTTCTTTTTAGTTTTTGTGTGTGTAGTTTATTCGTTTGTTAGCTTATGCAGTGAGATAATGAACAAATGCAAATGAGCTAGATTTGGGAGAATTGGTCGTGACAGCATGAAGCAATTCAGCATAAAACTGTCCATGATGCTACAACTATGCTATAGCATTTTGTTAGCATTTTGGACACCAGATTCGAGCTTAATTCATCAAGCCCAATGGATGAAATTTGGCCTAGGAATCAACCTTCCAGTGAAATCTATGCTAAAATGCTGTAAGAATACTGCAGCATTTCTGGAAAAATCGGGGGAGCAAACTGTCCTAAAATGCTATAGGAATGCTGCAGCATTTCTAAAAAATAAAAATTAAAGAAAAAACTTTTAGGTGTGGCTGTTGGGATTTATATAAAGAGTAAAAAATATTTATATATATATATATATTTATATATAATTAAATAAATAAATAAATATATGCATATATATATATGTATATATATATAGTGTATATAATAATAATAATGATAGTATATAGATATATTAGTCCATAGCCCTACAGAAGCCCCTATATGTTTTTTGTTTCCTCTTCTGCGCCGTCCACCAAGCCACAAATCCTCCTCATTTTTTTTCTTTTTTCTTTTTTTTCTCCATTTTTTTGTTTTCTCCTTCACCTCACTGACTCACTGCCCAGCCCGCTCGCCATCACCACACCACCTGCTAGTCCCATCGATTCAGTCGTTCGCTACCCACCGACCAAGCTGCGCCAGCACCCAGTCCACCGACCAAGCTACGCCAGCACCCAGTCCACACCAACAGCCAGCCCTTTGCCATTTCCCCTTTGCCGTCTATTCCTCCTCAGATTGCTCCATAGATTTTGCACGAGAAGACCCATAAATTTAGGTATTCTGATTTTGGGTCACAAAGCAAGTTTGGGGGAGGTGTCTTTGCAGATTGTGCTAGCATTGTGGGCGAAGATTTGGGCATCAAATTCACTGCAAATCACCAGATTCCAAAGGGCGTGAGTTCTCTTGATTTTATTTTTATTTTATTTTTTCCCTTCTAATTTACAGTTAATTTACAGTCATTTAAAAAAAATGCCAGTCAAGAAACGGGCAATGAAAAAGAAAGGAAAGGTTGCTGTGAGAGAGGAAGAAATTCCAGTAGTTACTAAGTTTGAATCTGTTCTTGCCAAGGAAAGGTTTAATGACTCTTTTGCCGAGAGGAATCTGTGGCCTGAGAGAGGGTTTGCTTTTATGTCAAGTGACACCTTGGGGTATCCTGAGTATATTTACTCAGTGATCTTCAAGAACAACTGGAAAAGTTTTTGTCAGCAACCCTCGGTTCCCAACGTCCCGCTTGTTAAGGAATTTTATGCTAACTTTGATGGTGGAAACCCCAATTCGGTGTATGTGAGAGGTAAAAGAGTGGATATTAGTGGGGCAGCAATTAATAATGTTTATGGGTTGGATGATGTGGAGGATGAATACCTAGAATTTTCTAAGCGTGTGCATGAGAATCAATTGGGTGAAATTGTGAAGGAAATTTGTGTGCCAGGGACTGAGTGGATCAAATCAAACCGTGGGTCCAGATCTCTATCTAGGTGTAATCTTAAGCCGGGGCCTTTGATTTGGAACCATTTTCTCAAGTCTAGACTCATGCCTTCCACCCATGACCATACAGTTAGTAAGGATAGAATCATTCTGCTTTTTACTATAGTTATGGGTAGAAAGATTAATGTGGGTGAAGTCATTAAGGAGCAAATTGGTGTTTGTGCAGGTAGACAAAGTGGAGGTTTGTGGTTTCCTTCTCTTATTACTAGTTTATGCTTAGCACAAGGTGTGGAGGTTTCTAGTGATGAGGAAAAGATAAAAGAATCTAGGCCTATTACCATGTCAGTTATAACCCGCTTGTTGCACGACAAACCAGCAGTAGCAGGAGAAGAAAACCCAAACCCAATCCCTGAGGCTTGTTCCCCGGAGCATTCTAACCACACGTCTTCTGGTGCAGGGTCAAGTTTCCTCCAATTAGAGCAGCGAATAAGTTAAATGGAGGTCATGCAATATGAATCATTGCAAATGATGCGGGATTTTTGGAAGTATGAACGTGACAAGGACTTGGCCCTTCAGAAGCATTTCCGAGCCAATCCTAAGCGGTTTCAGTCCTTTCCGAAATTCCCGCAGCACTTGTGTGACTCTTTTGCTGAGGAATCTGAGCATGAGCGGGATGTTATGCCTGACGCTATGTGGCGACCAACCCTTTTGTGATCGTCATCATACTTACTTACATATGTACGTACGAAAATTTGAACTAAATTTTTTTTTAAAATCATCACCTAACTTAAGTGGAAAAAATTTCATATTAGTTACTTATACACACATATACATATACATATGCATACACATATACATATATATATTTTGACTCTTGTAGTACTATAACATAGTACTTAAACTTTACATAAACATAACGTAATTTTAACAAAACGCGTGGTAGCTTCACACCCATAGTTTCACAGTTTTGCCACACCACTCCCACCGCCTTGCATCAGGTATTGCTGCAGGATTGCTTACCCACAGCATAAACGTAAGTCATGAGCTAATGCTCAGCAAGTACAACCATTGCACCGCAAATCATTTCATAAAAATCAATGCATGACCCTTTTATGCTTTCATTATTCATCCATAGGTTAGCGTTGGTTTTGGGCCCCTCACATAACATAAGTGTACGTACCGTGGCGCGCTGCCATGGAGTGGTTGGGGCGGCCAGCCCTGTCCAACTCAAACCATGAACCAAACCCGACCTACGAGCGGGTCGATACGACACAAGAAATCTGTTCATCATCATCATACTTGAATCTTTCATGATCATAAACAGTTTCCAACTTGAAACCGTATTCTTACAGATTACCATCTGCTTATCATCATACTTGAATCATTAACAGTTTCTATCTTGAAACCGTATTTTACTCATTACCGAGTAACTTATCATTAATGAGCATGCTTCGTGATGCCATACCATCATAACATAACATCAGTACATCAGCATAATTTTATGATGTCATAAGATCATAGCATACATCGAAAACATATCAATGTAATTTGATCATCGTATCTTAGCATACATCGTAAACATAACAACGTAACTTGATCATCATATAAACATTCATCTTAACATACTTCAAAACATTTTAACATAACTTGATCATCATATTCTAACATACATTGCAAGCATATCAACATAATTTCATTATCATATTTCGTAAATATATCAACATAACTTAATCCTCATACATCGTAAGCATATCAACATAACCTAATCATCATACATCGTAAACATATTACCATAGCTTAATCATCATACTTCGTATGCATATCAACATAACTTAACCATCATAAACTTGAAAATAAACATTTCCGTTTATGCTGTAGGCGGAGTTGTACTTACCAGTTACACTAAATCTTGAATTTAGTGCTCCACCTACACAAGTTGTTTTCCTGTTTTCAAGGAAAATCATAGGATAAGAATCATCCTATCATGGTATCATAATTACCCTAGTTATTAACTTATCTTAGTACAAGGGTATTAAAAACATAGCATAAACTTTAAAACTTTTCTTTCTTTTACAAACCCTTGAATTCCGAAAACTGTTGTAGATCTTGAAGATTCCTACAACTTCTGTTTTAAACTTAAAACCCAAATCTGATTTTAACATATTAGTTTCTGCCTTTGAAAATTCTTCGACCATTTTATTAACCTTAAAATGGGTCTCGGGTTTTTATAAAAATGAAGGCCTTAGAGGCCTTATTTTCAAAAACTCTTCATTTAGCCCCTAGGATTTTCCCTTCTCTACAACTTTGTAGTTTTGACTTTTTCATGATTCGGCATCTAAGGGCCTCAAAATTTGATTTCCATATTACTGTCCAATTTGATCCGAAACTGGCAGTTTTCATTCGGTTTGGTTTTTAGGTAAACTAATGTGCGCACTACCTCAAACGGGTACCTCGTAAGCCTATGTCAAGCATGCAGACGTTACATAACCATTTTATAATCATACTTTCAGTTCTTAAAACTTTTAAACCAAAAGACTTAAACTTTCATAAAACCTTAACTTGAAACTAGCATATCAAAACCGAATGCTAACCATTACATATAAAGCATGGTTTATAAATCTTAACAACCATAATCCATGCTTTTACATAACATCATACTCTTCATTCTCTTAACTAAAACGTAAATAAAGAGCTAGAGGTTAAAAGATTTACCTCAAGCTTCACGAGTAAAGTTCTAGCTTAGGGTTTTGAGGTTTTTCTTTTGTGCTAACTCAACACCCATAAAACCGGATTTGTTTCTCACTTTTCACTCTTGTTTGGTTCGGTTCGTATAAGGGAGAGAACTGAAACATTGGCTGCAAGGTTCACTAAACAAGCACAATGAATTATCCCTTCACCTATTTATAGGTGAACAACTTGTTCTTGCTTTGCCAACTAGTCCTCTAGCAAAAATCTATTTGCTCAACAATCCTTGTGTGTTGGCCGGCCATGCTTGGCCCTAGAAGATGAGTAAGCAAAGCTATAAGACTTACTCATCAAGGCTACTAGGTGATGTGTCATGCCTTCAAGATGGCTGGCCCTTAGGGTGATGATGTGTCAAAATCTTAGCTAGCCATGGAAGCGAGGCTAGGTATGCTTATTCATCCAAGCTAGGCCACGAGGTGTCCTAATCCTAAGGTGGCCAGTTTAGGGGTGGCTTGGCAAGGCCTTGGTGTAACGACCCGCCTAGCACAGGCCGTTACCATACATACATACTTACGTAACATACATACATACATGAATCATACTTACATGTTTGGCGAAAACAGCGGAAATTTTTTTTTTTTTAAGGCGCGTACGTGCGCATAACAATATATAAAAACGATGGTTGAAAAACAATCAATAAACATGAAAAGACAAAATGCGTAGCGGCTTTATTTCCCACATTTCACAGCTTACCCTGCCACGCTCCCCCATCTTGCATCAACAATTGCCCGTAGGTTGCTTACCTACAGCATAGACGTAAGACAGTGAGCTTTCGCTCAGCAAGTACAACTACTAAACCGCAAAACAAAACAAACCTATGCTATCAAAGCGCATAACATGGCATGACCTAACATAGCATCGTAACATAACGTATCGTGTCGTAACATAGCATAACCTAACATATCATCGTAACATACATCTCGTGTCCTAACTTAACATAACATCGTAACATATACAATCATAACTTATCATAGCATCATAACATAACATAGTCTATCCTAATCATGCATGAACCATTTATGCTTGCTTGACTTTTTATAGTTTATCATGTCTTACTTGCTTATCATACTTATCTTACTTATCATGCTTATGGGCCCCATAAGTGTACGTACCGGGCGCGCAACTATGGAGTGGTTGGGGCGGCCAGTCCATTTCCAACTCAAACCATAGTCCAACCCGACCTAACGCGGGTCGGTACGACACAGGCAACTTGCTTGCCATCATACTTGTCTTTTCGTTATCTCTTATTTAGAATTTGTGAGCATGCTTCGTGATGTCACACATTCATGAGATATAATCAAAACATGCTTCATACCATAACTTTATGCATCATAAACATAACATACATCATGGCATATCAGATCATATAACATTATCATATCACATTTCATAAGCATATCTAACATACGTCACATCAACTATCATAGCATTCATCGATCATACTTGGGCAAGTATACAACAAAAGCCTATGCTATAGGCGGAGTTGTACTTACCTTGACTACTATGTCCGGTGAAATGCTGCTCCACGTCCGGATACAGCTGCAGGCTACTTCTTGCTTGAATGAAGGACATAGGTAAGGGTCTATTACCGAAAAATGTTGGTGACCTAACCAACATGCATATATGGTCTTAGTTGTATGTCCCCTATGCCAGATATCTTACTTGGTTACAATAAGTAACCCTATTGTTCGAGACTAGCCCAAACATGGATTATAACTTATTCGGTTACACTGAGTAACCACATGTGCTAAGCCCATATCCATACAGGTAGGGTTAGGTTACTTATCCTAACCTTGGGCATAAGCTTTAACATTCTTGGTCTATAATCCTTTGGGTTATTTCAAATAACCCTAGCTCTTAACTTCTAATATTTTTGGTATCTCGATGGGTTATGTTGGGTAACCCTTGAGATGATAATCCTTGGTCAAACTTGGTCAATCAAAGTCAACCTTATATGGTCAAACTTGGGCTTTGGGGGTCAAGCCCAATAACTCGGGTATCCTTCCCGGTTACCATCTCTTACTATCTTGCTGCTTATATACGCTTAAAAATCCGTTTTCCTTTTTCTTGGAAAACTTGGTGATTTTTATTTAAAAATCCATTGCTTAACTCATAAAAATACTTAATTCTTAAAATGGGGTCTTAAAATTTATTAAGGGCTGAAAACTGTCATTGGAACAGTTTTCATAGTCAAAATATTGGGTTTGGTTGAAAATACAGTTTTTCTGCTTTGTTTTTAGAAAATCCCGTGTAGGACTTTCATGTCTCCTACACAGTTTTTGAGATCCAATTTTTATTTAAAAACCAAATCAAATATGAAAAAGTTTTCTTCACGAAAGTTTCAGATCTCGAGAAACCCTTAAACTTTCATGTTTTGAGAAAAACCCAGTTCAGACTTTAACATGCCCTTATTACTTGTTGAACTTACCAGACCGTGCATGAATCCTGGGCACGGCCAGGCTCGGATTTTCATAAAAACCGAGGCCGTTGGAGCCTCATTTTGGAAAACTGTCTGTGTTTCTCCCTAGGAAAAATCATTCTCTACAACTTTCGTGTTTTACATTTTCTCAAATTCGGCCTCTAAAGGCCTCAAATTTCCTTTTCCAGAAAACTGGCCAGTGTGTACCCGAACTGGCAGTTTATGTTCTTAAATTCGTTTTACGTCCTAATTCGTGCACACTACCTCAACCGACCACAGCGGGAGCCTAATATCACACATGCAAGCATTTCTAACATTCCAAACCAACCTTCATGTGATTCGATTACGCCCATGCAAACCAATACCGAAATTTCATCTCCTAAGGTTTGCATGATTCTAAATTCACCAATTCCAAATCATTCCATTCATGCTTATTTTCTAGCAACCTAACACACCATTCTAAATCATTCTTGCACATATTTAGGGGACATACAATTTATCAAACATCTAGCATGCAATCTTATAAATCAATCAAGCATAAGCATAATAATCAAATTAAAGCTCATAATCAACCACCCTTAGCCTAATAAAGCACAACCATAAAAACTTAAACTAGAGCAATTAAATAAATTGAGCTTATGCTCTTACAATCTCAACTTGAAATACACCAAAACTTCAAATTGAAACTGAATTTAAAAGTGTAGGGCTATGGGAGAATTACCTTGCTCAACCCTAAGATTGGTTAGGGTTTTGGATCCGAAATTCTCTCCCCCCTTAGTTCCTAGAACAACCGGCCACTCACCCTCCAATGGCCACCGAAAATTTTCCTTCCTCCTAGCACTATCACAGCCGGCCTCTCCCTCTCCCAAGGGTACCAAAATTTTTTCCAACCTTGGCTTGCAAAAATCCGAATATTCCTACACCTATTTCCTAAGGTTTTCAAACTTTTTTCTTTGTTCTAGCCTATCTTTGGGTTTCGGATTTTGAGAGAGAATTTGGGCATAGTTTAGGTGAGTTTTCCAATTTTTTTGAAGCTGAAAACCGCCCCCTCCCTTGGCTATTTATAGCTGAAAATTGCTTTAATTTTTGGATTTATTTTTAATCCAAAATTTGCTTATATGCCCTTGGAACAAGAATATTTGCACAAATTTTGCACAAATACCCTCCAAAATGGCCAGCCATATCTAGCTAGGTGTCATCCAAGGAATTTTCCAATTTTTCTTTAATTAAGGATGATGTCATAATTTGTGGATAAGGTGATGTCATCACCATAAGGCCTTGTTTGGCTCTTTTCTTCAATATACAGTCCATTTTTGAGCTACACAGATATTTCTAATACTGTGTTCACTAATACACAGTACTGCAATATATTCTACAGTCCAAAATTCATCTGTGTAAAAATGGACTGTATAAAATTTTTCTTATTTCCTTAAGCCCTTTAGCCCTTAGTATTTAACTTGGTGTGCTTGATTTTTCTATGGTGGTTTTAATCTTAATCATACTAGATTGCCCGTAAAAACGGTTTTTCATAGTATATTACCATACTGCTCTGCCATAAAACTGTACAGTCATTACCTTGACCATTTTAGTCAAACTTTGACTCTTTCGGTCAACTTTGACTTTTCTTGGTCAAACTTTGACCAACATATATTATAGAGTTTTTCATCCTTTTTTCACTCAAAAGGTTGTATGCTAATCTAAGCAATCATTTTTGAGTCTTATAAAATCATAAGAACTCATAAATTCAATAAAAACCCTTAACTGGGCTCTTTCATGAATACCTTCATGGCACATAATTAATTCCTCTAAAAGGAATTAGTAATATCGAAAAACTAGGTATTACAATCTACCCCCTTAAAAATTTTCGTCCTCGAAAATTAGAGCAACAAGGGGTAGTGCTACCTCATCTCATAAGCTACTTCTCAGGTTGCTACTACAACCTAATGGTTTCGTCATAAAACCTCAATCATTGAAGTGGTTCTATTTCTAAAGTCCTTCTCTTCCCGATCCATAGTTCACACTGGTGTCTCCTTATAAATCAAATCAATTTGAACCTCTACTGGTTCTTGATTAAGTATTTGGGAAGGGACTAGTATGTACTTTTTACTTTTTCTTTTCACATTCGAAACGTGAAAACGTTGTGTATCGAAGCTAACTCTTGCGTTTAAAGCAAGCTTCTGATCCAATTTCCTCTGAAATCCAAGACACATGATCTTAGCATATCCTCTAGTGTCTAGATGGTTCCTTCCGACTAGTCATCAGATTAGGGTGAAATGCCTTACTGCACTTCAATTTCCACCCCATGAACTTATTAAACTTGTCCAAAATCAAGAAGTGACACGCCTATCATGGTCTGATCTTATTGATTTTGGCACTCTATGCAGTCTAATGATCTGAAATATGCAGATCTCTGCCAATCTTTCCATCAAAAAGGTAGCCTTAACTATGATAAAGTGGGCTGATTTGGTTAATCTATCCATAATAACCCAAATCGTCTTATTCTCACTTGCAATCCTGGGTAGTTTTACTATAAATTTCATAGTAACTTGCGCCCATTTCCAATCGGGAAGTTCTATTTTCTACCATTCTCATCCAGGATGTCAGTGTTCAGTCCTTCTTTCTGACAAGTTAGGCACTTTGACCCATATTTTGCCACCTTATTCATCATATTTGATCATCATAAATCCTTTTGGATGTCCTTGTATAATTTTGAAAGCTTCAGGGTGTACCGAACACGGCGTCATATGTGCTTTCAACAGTAGCTAATCCTTTAAGTATTCAAAGTCAGGAACATAATTCCTTTCCTTGAAGTAAATAACACCGTTGGCGGAGGTCCTAACTCCTTGTTCTTTCCGCCAAAAAGTTATACTTTTAGTAAAAAGGAATCCTTTCCTTGATACGACTTAATGGTTTCAAAATCTTAAGTGTGAAACTATTGCTATGAGCTCCCAAATCATGCATAGGATAGTTTCTTTCATGAATTCTTAATTGTCGTAACGCATAGGCTGCTATCTACCCATTCTGTATCTGGACAACTTCTAATCCATTTTTAGAAGTGTCACTATAATTCATAAAATTTCCTGCAACTACATCAGGAATTACTAATATATGCGCACTAGCTAGCTTCCTCTTAAGCTCTTGAAAATTCTTTTTCACCTTTCTAGGTCCATTCAAATTTCTTCCCTTTTTGAGTAAGGGTTGTCAGTGGTGCAAAAATCTTAAAAATCCTTTGACGACACGTCAACAATATCCAGCTAAACCAAGGAAATTCCTTATTTCCATAATATTCTTGGGTACTAGCCATGTATTGACCATTTCCACCTTTGCAGGGTCTACGAAAGTTCCTTCCTTTAGCACCACATGACACTAGAAACAAATTTTTTTTTCCAATCAAAATTCTCATTCTTGAATTTGACATACAGCTTATTTCGTTCCAACGTTTCCATCATCAACCTAAGGTAATGCTCATATTCCTCCTTGGATCTTGAATAAAATATTGTCAATAAAGACAATAATGAACTTGTCTAAGTATTCTTTGAACATTCTGCTCAAATAGTCCATAAAATAAGTAGGGCATTAGTTAATCCAAACGGCATAACCAAAACTCATAATGCCCATAGCTCGTTCGAAAAATCAGTTTGGAGATATCTAACTCCTTGATCTTAGGCTATTGACAGTCTGATCGTAAATCGACTTTCGAGAATACTTTTGCTCTCCTGAGTTGATCCAGAAGATCGTCAATTCTTGAAAGGGGATACTTGTTCTTGATCGAAATCCTATTCAGCTCCCGGAAATCATTACATATGCGTAATGATCCATCCTTCTTCTTCACAACCAAAACAAATGCTTCTTACAGAGAGTGATTCTGCCAGATGGATCCTTTGTCAGGCAGTTCTTGTAACTGCACTTAAAGCTTTCTAAGTTGACAGATGCCACACAGTAAGGTGCTCTCGATATTGATGCGGCTCTAAGCAACAACTCAACCTCAACCGAAATTTCCCGTTCCGACGAAAATCCTGATAAGCCCTTCGGAAAGATTTCCACATATTCCTTTATAATGGGAATATCTTACAGCGTTAATTTCTACTTCTCGATCCTTGTTCACTATGTTAGCTAACTATCCTTGGCATCCATTAGCTAACATCATCCAAGCCTTCATTGACGAACTAATCTGGTGGCTGAGCTCCGTACTGTCCGTCGAAGTTACACTCTTCCCCATCGTAAGGGTTGAACGTTACACAATGCTTTTCGATGGTCGATCTTAGCGTTGTACTTTCTTAAGAAATCCATAACTAAGATCACATCGAAATCCTTAAGCTTGATGAGATCTACAAATAATTCTTTGCCATATTTAACTACGGAAGTATTTCGTGTCCAAAAATGGTATCACAAACTTTCTCCGGATGACAAAGAAGTTTTGAAAAACTATTTTAACCTATCTACACATCTTCCTAATTCCTAGGCGAACTCCGCGTGAGTGGCACCAGAATCATACAACGCAATAGCTTCGTAGGTGGTGATAGAAGTCAAATCTATCACCACATGTGACGTTCCTGCCTCAACATCTCCCTTAGCGTAAGCGTAAGTCCTGGCTTAGGATTCAGGAGCCTCTATCTGCCTTGCGTAATTGAGGGTCCTTCAAGTCTGGCTTGAACTGCATGTAACTAGCGAATGCTGGCGTTCCGGTTCAGATAAAGAGGGTGTAATACCCGAAATTTCGATGAAACTATGATTTCCTTTTTGACAAGGAAAATCCTGAGTCTTACTCTTGGATGTCGATATAAAACTCACGATCTGAGTTAAATATCAGTATATGTTTGAGTTCTCATTTAATTAGCTATGAGACTCAATAAGCAGTTTGCTTAGTCATGCATCTGACCCTTGAGCAAAAAGGGAAGAAAAATTATATGATTTCATGTTGGTCAAAGTTTGACCGAAAAAGTCAAAGTTGACCAAAAAGTTCAAGGTTGACCAGGAAGGTCAAATAGATGAAGGTGTTGAGATATAGCAAAGCAGTATGGAATTATACTGCGAAAAACCTTCATTACGGTCGATTTAGCAAGCATAAGCTGTGAGACCACCCAAGAAAATCAAGCACACCAAGTATGGTATTAAGGGCAAGAAAGGTGCCAAGAGATAAGAAAAATTTTATTCAGTTTATTTTTACACAGATAAATTTTGGACTGTAGTACAGTATAAAAATATTGTGTTTAAGCAAACACAGTATTAGAAATATCTGTGTAACAGAAAAATGGACTGAATATTGAGGAAAAGCCAAACAGGGCTTAATATGGATGACATCATCCTATCCTTAATTTATGACATCATAATTGGATTAAATAAGCTTGGAAAGAAAGCAAGGAAGGCTCTAGAAGAGATGACATGGTCGGCCACCTCAGGGGCAAAAATGCCAAAATTTTATCTTTAGGGGTTAAAGTGAAAATTTTGGAAAATTGACGATGTAATGTAAGCAAAGTGATGTCATCAAGGTGAGATAAGCTTGGCTTGATCTCCAAGTAAGGGGCCGGCCACCTAGAGGGCATAAATGCAAGAATTTTAACTTTCGGGGCTAAAATGTAATTTCTGAAAAATAGGTGATGTAAGCAAGATGATGTCATCAAAATGATGTCATCATTTGCTTGGAGAACAAGGTGATGGCCGGCCAACATGCCACTTGGAAGGTCAAATTGTAAATATTTTATCTTTTGGGGGTAAAAGTGTAATTTTGGAGAAAAATGATGATGTAAGCATGAGGTAAGCACATGATGTCATCAAGATGATGTCATCATGATGAGGTAAGCAAAACTTGGGCTCCAAGGACTCCTTAATGGCCGGCCACATGTGTAGGGACTAGTTAGCAAATATTTTGTTTTTAGGTCCTAAAATGCAATTTTGGAAATAATAATAATTGGTGAAAATTTGTAATTTTCACCTATAAATAGGGCATGAAGGGGGCGGTTTTTGGCAGCCAAAATCATCCCAAAACTCTGCCCAATTTTCTCCAAAACCTCCCTAGAAACCGAAACCCAAGAGAAAAAAATGAAGGGCCGGATTTTGTGAGAAAGAAAAAGAGTGGGAAAAAAAAATTGGAAACCCATTTTTTGGCTTTGAATGGCCGGCTGTGGGTTAGCAAGAAAAGCAGAAAAATGCTAGGAATAGGAGGAGAATGGCCGGTTATGGGAAGCCAAGGAGAAAGGAGAAAAATGCACCAAACCCCTAGCCTAGCCTTGTGTGCATCGAGGTAATCTCCGTTGATCTTAAGCTTTTCGTTTAAGCTTTAAATTTGGGAAATTTAAATGTATTTCCAGCATTGGATGTAAGAGCTTAAGCTCACCTTTTAGTGCTTGATTGTGCATGATTAGGGTGGTGGTCTCTAGTTTACATTTTTTATGCATGTTTGATGATATGCTTATATGGGTTTGAGTATGCCTACTACATGTTTGTTGTATGTTCCCATAGAATTTAGAACGATTGTATGATTATGAGATGGATGGAATGGAACGTTAGAAACGATTGCATGTGTGACTTTAGGCTCCCGCTGTGGTCGGTTGAGGTAGCGTGCACGTTTTAGGACGTGAAACGAAATTATGAACCGAAAATGCCAGTCTCGGGTCAAGACTGGTCAGTGTTATGGAAATGGTATTTTGAGGCCCTTAGAGGCCGAATTTGAAGAAACTCAAAACTACAAAGTTGTAGATAATGGTTTTTCCTAGAGGGTCTCATGTACCGTTTTTCAAAATAAGGCTCCAATGCCTCCTTTTTTATGAAAATCCGAGGCTAATCTGCCCAGACCTAGTCTACACGTCTAGTAGGTTTCAAATTAAAACTGACAAGAATCCAAGCAGAACTGGGTTTTCCTTAAAACATGAAAGTTGTAGTATTATCCGAGATCTACAACTTTTATGAAGAAAGTTTTATCAAATTATGAACAGATTTTAAAGTACAATTTGATTCCCAAAACTGTGCAGGAAACAGAAATTCCAGCACAGGATTTTCAGAAAAACAGTGCATAAGCAGGAAATTCTTACACATGCACTGATAACCAAAGTTTAAGAAACTGTTTTAAAGATTGTTTTCAGAGCTTGACAAGTTTTTAACTGCCTTTGCTTAAATGTTAAGATTTTATGAAAATGCGGTTTTCATAAAGATTTTTAAAGAAAAATTGACAAAGGTTTGTCAAGAATAATTGAAATACGCCGGGTCCTATGGTGACAACTATAGGACAGTTAGTAACCGGAGAGGTTACCTAATTTTATTGGGCTAAATAAGTTAGGTTACTTATAGTAACCATATGAGATACCCGAGATAGTGGGTTGGGCCTAATAAGATTAGTAACTTAATACTATTTAAGAATGGTTGGGCTTAGTACCCAAGGTTACCAGAAGTAACCTAGCATGATGTTGGTTAAGTATGTTGGGCCATGAACCTTAGGGTTACGGCAAATAACCAAACAAGTTATCGTAAGTTGTTATAGGAGGGAACATATAATATAACTAAGGCTACTCATAAATGTTGGTTAGGACACCAACATTTAATGATTATGAATTATGGTAAGATAGAATGTCTATGGCTCTTATCTTACGTCCTGTTTGGAAACAGGAGTATGAACTGTTGTCGTGCCATGATTCGGACGATTAACCAAAAGCATAGGATGACAAGTAAGTATAACTCCGCCTACAGCATGGGCAAAATGTTTTTATAACATGTTTTTCAAGAAATCATGAATTGATATGCATGATGTATGTTACGATGCTTACGTATGATGTTATGTTACGATGCTTATGTATGATGTTATGTTATGATGGATACGTTATGATGATACGATGGTTAAGTTACGATGATTATGTTATGATATGAAGTTATGTTATGAAGATTATGTTACGATGTTTAGGTTATGGTTTATGTTATGTTATGTTTTAATATAGTGTCATCATGTAGCATGTTCACTAATATTAACTACATGGTAAGAACACATGATAAGTCAAGTTAAGGTCATTGTGTCGTACCGACTTACCATAATGGTGAGTTTAAATGGTTTAGTCTATGGTTTGGGCTGAGTTGGATTGGCTGCCCCAATCACTCCATGTTAAACAGTTTGTTTCATGGTTTGAGTTGGTTTGGATTGGCTGCCTCCAGCCATTCCATGGTGATGGACCACGGTACGTGCACACATGATATGCAAATAAATAAGAATCAAGATAATAAATGAAAATTTAATCGATTCATAAGAAAACCTAATTGTTCATGCATTCCTTTGTTAAATATGTTTTGCGGATTGCACGTTGTTCTTACTGGGCATAAGCTCATTACTTACGTTCATGCTGTAGGTTAAGCAACCTACCGGTGATACATGATGCAAAGCTGTGAAGGCTGGTGCTACAGGCTGTGAAATGTGGGATGGACACCGCCACGGGTTTTGAATTTATGCTATGTAAAATATGTTGTGAAAAATATATTTAAAAGATGTGTTTTATGTTATGTGATAGTATGGATAAGAAACCGTTTTCAAGAAGAAAACTAATTTTAAGAAATTGTTTTCAAGAACGAGTTAAAGAATGGTTTTCAAGGATGATGGCAAGCAAGTTGCCTCGTGTCGTACCGACCCACACTAGGTTGGGTTTGGTCCACGGTATGATTATGTTAGCTTTCAATATGATTATGAAAGCTCAGTACTCGAGTGAGTACATATGATTATGCATGAAGATAAGTTAAGTTCAAAGTAAGAAAAGAAAAAAAAAAATTTACTCCGAATTTTTCGCAGTTTAAGCTTTTTAAATTAAGAAGTAAGTTAAGCAAGTAATGTAACGGCCCACGTCTGCGCAGTAGGATGCCCCTACGCGTGACGGTTCGGGCGTTACAGAGATGGTATCAGAGCAAGTTTTTCTGCCATCCAATTTCACAGTTCTGCCGCCAGAGCCACAGTTTTGCAAGTAAGTTTTCTTACTCTAGTTAGTATAGTAACTATGTGAGGTCATAGTTTTACAATAGTATAGATATGAACCTGGTTTGAAACCCGGGTACGATTGAAGAGGACCGCAAGACTTCGACTTCATTAGCATCCGAAGGAATGGAGTCACGCATCTTCGATGGGACTCAAGAAGTGGCTACATTTGCTGTGTGGTTGCACGATATGAAGACGATACGTCAGTTATGTTGCAGCTTGGCGCATTTATCCAGATGAGTCTATGGGCTATGATTGCCAGTGGATCAGAGTTGCGCAGCGAAAGCGTGATGGATAAGCTGAGCCTACGATATGATATGATGAGATCGTGATGAATCTCTAGTATGATATGTTAAGATATGGATGAAGGAATGAGTGTTAGACATGTTGAGAATTAGAATTAGAAGCTAGAAAATGGTTCGTTGCTGGTACAACCGAACCAATTTCTGCAAGAGCCTCATCTTGCAACTATGATAGCCAAGTCATGATGATAAATGCTAGAGTAGCAATAAGAAATGAATAGGCTTCGAGATCAGATAGCCTATCGCCTTACCTCAGTAGGGTGATAATCTGGAAGTTTCCATTTTAAGAAATAAGCTAGATGCTATAGAACATAAGTTTCGTGGTTGTGAAACTTATGCCCCCATAAGAATGATAATAGGTATGGAAAGATGTTTGTTAGTGCCTTGACTGGTGGTAATATCAAGGCAATGTATGAAGAATAAGTGGGATAATGGCTATCATTATGACGAGGAAATTAAGGATATGATCCCTTAGTAAGGGAAATTATGAAATAATGGGAAGTTTTAGACATTCCTAAGGATTATGATTTTACGTTATGAAGAAAATGTTAGAAGCAATGAGATAAGCTTCTACCATTCTACTATCTAGCAAGTAGCTAGTCGATACGAGATAAGTATTGCATCACTCGAACGATATCAAGCTTTCTTCATTATTGACTTTGAAAGAATTCAAAGGAAATATTTTTATAAAAGATGCTTAAATCTTGAGCTCATGCTTGAAAGAATCCCTCATTTTATGTAATACAGCCGAATCCTTGAGGAAGAATTCCAAGATAGGGGCTGTTATGAACAGTAAAGGTTCCAAGATAGGAGCCGTTATGTTCGTTAAATGACCAAATCCTTGAGGGACAAGTCCCAAGATAAGGGTCATAGGCCGAATCCTTGAGGGACAAGTTCCAAGAATGGGATGAGTTCCAAGAAAGGGGCCATTATGATAAGTAAAGGGTTCTAATAGCATAAGATCAATGTTCAAGAAAGAAGCTACTTTAAGCTATGTTTTCCAAGTGTGGAAAAAATTTTAAAGTTTGAAACGTTTTTCACTTATGAAAAGTTATATGACAAGATATGTTTTCCAAGTGTGGAAAAATTTATAAAGTATGAAATACTTTTCACGTATGAAAAAGTTATATGTTTTCCAAACATGGCAAGTTATATGATATACTTACTCAAATTTTTATGAAGATAGTTCTGGTGATGCAATATAAAAGGAGAATATGTTAGCATGATAAGTATGTAAGTATGAAAGTATGAATGTATGTAAGTAAGGAAGTATGCAAGTACGTAAGCATGAACGTATGTAAGTAAGAATGTAGTATGGAAGTAAGATAGTATGAAGTAAGAATGATTTTGAATGAATGAAAGTATGATTACATGATATGAAATTAAGAGTATGATTCTAAATAAGAGACATGATCCCATTAAAGTAGGAAAATGGGAACATGAATAAGTTACGATGGATCAATAGTGGACTTGAAGAAAAGCCACTTAGAAGTATTCGAATTTTCGAGGACGAAAATTTTTTAAGGAGGGTAGAATGTAATACCCGAAATTTCGATGAAACTATGATTTCCTTTTTGACAAGGAAAATCCTGAGTCTTACTCTTGGATGTCAATATAAAACTCACGATCTGAGTTAAATATCAGTATATGTTTGAGTTCTCGTTTAATTAGCTATGAGACTCAATAAGCAGTTTGCTTAGTCATGCATCTGACCCTTGAGCAAAAATGGAAGAAAAATTATATGATTTCATGTTGGTCAAAGTTTGACCGAAAAAGTCAAAGTTGACCAAAAAGTTCAAGGTTGACCAGGAAGGTCAAATAGATGAAGGTGTTGAGATATAGCAAAGCAGTATGGAATTATACTGCGAAAAACCTTCATTACGGTCGATTTAGCAAGCATAAGCTGTGAGACCACCCAAGAAAATCAAGCACACCAAGTATGGTATTAAGGGCAAGAAAGGTGCCAAGAGATAAGAAAAATTTTATTCAGTTTATTTTTACACAGATAAATTTTGGACTGTAGTACAGTATAAAAATATTGTGTTTAAGCAAACACAGTATTAGAAATATCTGTGTAACAGAAAAATGGACTGAATATTGAGGAAAAGCCAAACAGGGCTTAATATGGATGACATCATCCTATCCTTAATTTATGACATCATAATTGGATTAAATAAGCTTGGAAAGAAAGCAAGGAAGGCTCTAGAAGAGATGACATGGTCGGCCACCTTAGGGGCAAAAATGCCAAAATTTTATCTTTAGGGGTTAAAGTGAAAATTTTGGAAAATTGACGATGTAATGTAAGCAAAGTGATGTCATCAAGATGATGTCATCAAGGTGAGATAAGCTTGGCTTGATCTCCAAGTAAGGGGCCGGCCACCTAGAGGGCATAAATGCAAGAATTTTAACTTTCGGGGCTAAAATGCAATTTCTGAAAAATAGGTGATGTAAGCAAGATGATGTCATCAAAATGATGTCATCATTTGCTTGGAGAACAAGGTGATGGCCGGCCAACATGCCACTTGGAAGGTCAAATTGTAAATATTTTGTCTTTTGGGGGTAAAAGTGTAATTTTGGAGAAAAATGATGATGTAAGCATGAGGTAAGCACATGATGTCATCAAGATGATGTCATCATGATGAGGTAAGCAAAACTTGGGCTCCAAGGACTCCTTAATGGCCGGCCACATGTGTAGGGACTAGTTAGCAAATATTTTGTTTTTAGGTCCTAAAATGCAATTTTGGAAATAATAATAATTTGTGAAAATTTGTAATTTTCACCTATAAATAGGGCATGAAGGGGGCGGTTTTTGGCAGCCAAAATCATCCCAAAACTCTGCCCAATTTTCTCCAAAACCTCCCTAGAAACCGAAACCCAAGAGAAAAAAATGGAAGGGCCGGATTTTGTGAGAAAGAAAAAGAGTGGGAAAAAAAAATTGGAAACCCATTTTTTGGCTTTGAATGGCCGGCTGTGGGTTAGCAAGAAAAGCAGAAAAAATGCTAGGAATAGGAGGAGAATGGCCGGTTATGGGAAGCCAAGGAGAAAGGAGAAAAATGCACCAAACCCCTAGCCTAGCCTTGTGTGCATCGAGGTAATCTCCGTTAATCTTAAGCTTTTCGTTTAAGCTTTAAATTTGGGAAATTTAAATGTATTTCCAGCATTGGATGTAAGAGCTTAAGCTCACCTTTTAGTGCTTGATTGTGCATGATTAGGGTGGTGGTCTCTAGTTTACATTTTTTATGCATGTTTGATGATATGCTTATATGGGTTTGAGTATGCCTACTACATGTTTGTTGTATGTTCCCATAGAATTTAGAACGATTGTATGATTATGAGATGGATGGAATGGAACGTTAGAAACGATTGCATGTGTGACTTTAGGCTCCCGCTGTGGTCGGTTGAGGTAGCGTGCATGTTTTAGGACGTGAAACGAAATTATGAACCGAAAATGCCAGTCTCGGGTCAAGACTGGTCAGTGTTCTGGAAATGGTATTTTGAGGCCCTTAGAGGCCGAATTTGAAGAAACTCAAAACTACAAAGTTGTAGATAATGGTTTTTCCTAGAGGTTTCGTGGACCGTTTTTCAAAATAAGGCTCCAATGGCCTCCTTTTTTATGAAAATCCGAGGCTAATCTGCCCAGACCTAGTCTACACGTCCAGTAGGTTTCAAATTAAAACTGACAAGAATCCAAGCAGAACTGGGTTTTCCTCAAAACATGAAAGTTGTAGTATTATCCGAGATCTACAACTTTTATGAAGAAAGTTTTATCAAATTATGAACAGATTTTAAAGTACAATTTGATTCCCAAAACTGTGCAGGAAACAGAAATTCCAGCACAGGATTTTCAGAAAAACAGTGCATAAGCAGGAAATTCTTACACATGCACTGATAACCAAAGTTTAAGAAACTGTTTTAAAGATTGTTTTCAGAGCTTGACAAGTTTTTAACTGCCTTTGCTTAAATGTTAAGATTTTATGAAAATGCGGTTTTCATAAAGATTTTTAAAGAAAAATTGACAAAGGTTTGTCAAGAATAATTGAAATACGCCGGGTCCTATGGTGACAACTATAGGACAGTTAGTAACCGGAGAGGTTACCTAATTTTATTGGGCTAAATAAGTTAGGTTACTTATAGTAACCATATGAGATACCCGAGATAGTGGGTTGGGCCTAATAAGATTAGTAACCTAATACTATTTAAGAATGGTTGGGCTTAGTACCCAAGGTTACCAGAAGTAACCTAGCATGATGTTGGTTAAGTATGTTGGGCCATGAACCTTAGGGTTACGGCAAGTAACCAAACAAGTTATCGTAAGTTGTTATAGGAGGGAACATATAATATAACTAAGGCTACTCATAAATGTTGGTTAGGACACCAACATTTAATGATTATGAATTATGGTAAGATAGAATGTCTATGGCTCTTATCTTACGTCCTGTTTGGAAACAGGAGTATGAACTGTTGTCGTGCCATGATTCGGACGATTAACCAAAAGCATAGGATGACAAGTAAGTATAACTCCGCCTACAGCATGGGCAAAATGTTTTTATAACATGTTTTTCAAGAAATCATGAATTGATATGCATGATGTATGTTACGATGCTTACGTATGATGTTATGTTACGATGCTTATGTATGATGTTATGTTATGATGGATACGTTATGATGATACGATGGTTAAGTTACGATGATTATGTTATGATATGAAGTTATGTTATGAAGATTATGTTACGTTGTTTAGGTTATGGTTTATGTTATGTTATGTTTTAATATAGTGTCATCATGTAGCATGTTCACTAATATTAACTACATGGTAAGAACACATGATAAGTCAAGTTAAGGTCATTGTGTCATACCGACTTACCATAATGGTGAGTTTAAATGGTTTAGTCTATGGTTTGGGCTGAGTTGGATTGGCTGCCCCAATCACTCCATGTTAAACAGTTTGTTTC
This sequence comes from Ficus hispida, assembly GCA_025413025.1. Taxonomy (NCBI): domain Eukaryota; kingdom Viridiplantae; phylum Streptophyta; class Magnoliopsida; order Rosales; family Moraceae; genus Ficus; species Ficus hispida. Next base: position 6,497,038 of record CM046372.1, on the reverse strand, counting down.
ATGGTTTGAGTTGGTTTGGATTGGCTGCCTCCAGCCATTCCATGGTGATGGACCACGGTACGTGCACACATGATATGCAAATAAATAAGAATCAAGATAATAAATGAAATTTTAATCGATTCATAAGAAAACCTAATTGGTTCATGCATTCCTTTGTTAAATATGTTTTGCGGATTGCACGTTGTACTTACTGGGCATAAGCTCATTACTTACGTTCATGCTGTAGGTTAAGCAACCTACCGGTGATACGTGATGCAAAGCTGTGAAGGCTGGTGCTACAGGCTGTGAAATGTGGGATGGACACCGCCACGGGTTTTGAATTTATGCTATGTAAAATATGTTGTGAAAAATATATTTAAAAGATGTGTTTTATGTTATGTGATAGTATGGATAAGAAACCGTTTTCAAGAAGAAAACTAATTTTAAGAAATTGTTTTCAAGAACGAGTTAAAGAATGGTTTTCAAGGATGATGGCAAGCAAGTTGCCTCGTGTCGTACCGACCCACACTAGGTTGGGTTTGGTCCACGGTATGATTATGTTAGCTTTCAATATGATTATGAAAGCTCAGTACTCGAGTGAGTACATATGATTATGCATGAAGATAAGTTAAGCAAGTAAGTTAAGCAAGTAATGTAACGGCCCACGTCTGCGCAGTAGGACGCCCCTACGCGTGACGGTTCAGGGCGTTACAGAGGGTTCTGATTCTGATTGTTCTGAGGGCAGTTCCTCACATAGGGCCCCTCCTTGCCACACAGGTAGCAAGCATTTGATCCCATCCTACACACTCCCGAGTGTTTCTTTCCACACTTCTCGCATGTGGGTGGTTAACGTTAGTCTCCTAATTTCCTCTAATGCTCCTTTTCTGAGAAAAATTCCTTTGTTGACCCTGGCTTGAAAAATTCCCTTTCTTCTTGTTCCTCTCAACTGTTTGGAACCTTGCGCAGGGTTACTAGTTTGTCCCTTCGGGAACACTTCCGAACTTGTCGAGGCTGTGTTGGCTTCACTACAGCCTTCTCCTCCCTTTTTGCCTTGAAGATTTGAGCCATTGCCTTTTTGTCCTTGTTTATCCCAATACTCGGCTCTTATTGCCCGACTTATGACATCGGACACCAGGGTAGGCGGCTACTACCGGCACTCACGTGCTTGGGACTGTCCATTCAAAACCTTTTCATCAATCTCCTTACCTTCTTGGTTTCACTCGGTACTAAATCCGTGCATAACCGAGCTAATTGCTAATACTTTTTGACAGTTTCCATTACTGTCATTGACCCTTGTCTAAGATTCATGAACTCGTCTTGTTGAGCGGCAAGGACCTCCCTGCTGTAGTACATCGTACAAAACTTGGTCACAAAATCTTGCCAATTCATGACCGTGACATCGCGACGCATCTGTACAGTCATCCATCAGTGTCGCGCGTCCTTCTTAAGAGCAAAAGAAGTACATGAAACTTTCTCCTGCTCCGTTAACCGCATAAAATCCAAAATGACTTGTATATCGGTTAACCAGTTATCGGCGGCTATAGGATCAGTCGATCCTTCGAACTCAAGCACTTTCATCCGCCTAAATCGTTCATATAGCAAGTCTTCCCGTACTGACAGTAGATTTACTTGTCCTCTAATAGGTGCCATCGGAATTTCAGCCTTCCGGGGTATTTCTGGCTGGACCTCTTGTTGAGCATTGAGGTAAACATCCGTTACCTGAGGTGCTACTAGGGTTCTTGATCAGCTCGAGGTGAAACCTTGTTATCCTGGGGTCCTTGGTTCATCCGAACTATCTGCTCTTGGAGTCGATTCGACTCTCCCTGCTGTTCAAGCAACTGCCGTTGCAAACTTGCTACAATGGTTTGCGAGATCCTATTCGGGAGGATTAAGAAGTACTATTCTACTCGAGCGTACCATCTTACAATCATAAGAAAAGATATTATCGTACTGTTAATATCCTTTCTTCCATGCATGACTTATCGTATCATACCATAACATAATGGTATTATCGTATCACATTAGATACTTATTATAACATAACTTTCATACTTATAACATAACTTTTCATACTCATAACATAACTTTTCATAACATGACATAGCTTTTCATAACATGACATATCCTTGTCATGTATCCCGTGTTCGCACGGTCTTTAGTACTCATACAGAAGTACCTTATTCATATTATTTCATATGTACATACCATGTACCTCATAATTTACCATACTGTAAATATATATATATTTCATCATACTGCATATACATATTGATCACATCATACTGGGCCTATATATCTACATACAAGGCCAATCTATTATGGAAGTGTCTAACACTTCCTCATCGTACATAAGCCTATTATTAAAAATAATAAGCTAGTACAATCAGGCTCATGGTCAAAAATTATACTTGGTCGATCCTAAATCGTGATTACTAACGAAGCATCGGAATCCGCATCCCAATCGTCATCGTCGAGTAGTATCTCCTCGGGATCGTTGTCGAGATCATCCATATCCTCATCCTTGTCGTCGCTAGAGATGTCCATAACTGTAGGATCTTCTGATAGGTCTGCCGGAGCAACTATATCGTCGGCGGCGTCCTCCGCGTCTATCTGATCTTCAGTCTCCTGGGCTGGTTCCTCCTATACGGGGACAGCAGGGATCGGATCCTCAGGGAACATCTGTCCTACCTCATACTATGACTCTCCTAATCTGGCATCGTCGACAGGCACCTGGTCATCATCTACATAAGCATCGGCCTGTATCGTATGCGCGATACGCTCCGCCTCTAAAATATCATTACTCATATTGTCGACTGTCCTCTCAAGCATAGGCGTCGGAACAAACTGTCGGATATGGGGAGGTAACCCATTCCGCAAAATTTCTAAAGCTTGCAGATCAGGGCTGGGTAAATCCTGCGGAACATGTGGTAGCATAGCTCCTGGAATCTCCAACAGTAGTGACTCATGGACTCCTGGGGGTACGCATGCCAGTCCTTGACATAACTTAAATATCGCGTGCGCTGCATATCCCGATAAATCTCGACGTTACAATACGGCTCACTGGCTTCCTCATCAGGCATCGGCCTATAACGCGCACTAATTAACGTACGAAAATGAGCCTATGAATGACTAGGCATTTGTCTCTCGCCCAGTGTCATCCACCAATGTCGTGCGTCAGCTATCAAGCACCGACTGGCTAGAGAAACCTGCAAATGGTCCTCGACATGACAGATATGGAAAACCAACTCCATATCATATAGCCAAGCTGCTACTGATACCGACAGTCTCGCACCATCGAACAGTAGAGGATGTGATTCGTAAAATGATCTTATCGTGTCTCGATCCGCATTCATGCGAGCAGGATCCATAATGCCGCGTCTATCCTAACATAATCCCAGCATACATATTACATATACGTAAAATATAAATTCAACTTACAATGATGGTGGCGATGGCAGGCAGACTGTGAAATTGTATAGCAGGAAACCGCTCTGATACCAACTCTGTAACGACCCGCCTAGCACAGGCTGTTACCATACATACATACTTACGTAACATACATACATACATGAATCATACTTACATGTTTGGCGAAAACAGCGGAAATTTTTTTTTTTTTAAGGCGCGTACGTGCGCATAACAATATATAAAAACGATGGTTGAAAAACAATCAATAAACATGAAAAGACAAAACGCGTAGCGGCTTTATTTCCCACATGTCACAGCTTGCCCTGCCACGCTCCCCCATCTTGCATCAACAATTGCCCGTAGGTTGCTTACCTACAGCATAGACATAAGACAGTGAGCTTTCGCTCAGCAAGTACAACTACTAAACCGCGAAACAAAACAAACCTATGCTATCAAAGCGCATAACATGGCATGACCTAACATAGCATCGTAACATAACGTATCGTGTCGTAACATAGCATAACCTAACATATCATCGTAACATACATCTCGTGTCCTAACTTAACATAACATCGTAACATATACAATCATAACTTATCATAGCATCATAACATAACATAGTCTATCCTAATCATGCATGAACCATTTATGCTTGCTTGACTTTTTATAGTTTATCATGTCTTACTTGCTTATCATACTTATCTTACTTATCATGCTTATGGGCCCCATAAGTGTACGTACCGGGCGCGCAACTATGGAGTGGTTGGGGCGGCCAGTCCATTTCAAACTCAAACCATAGCCCAACCCGACCTAACGCGGGTCGGTACGACACAGGCAACTTGCTTGCCATCATACTTGTCTTTTCGTTATCTCTTATTTAGAATTTGTGAGCATGCTTCGTGATGTCACACATTCATGAGATATAATTAAAACATGCTTCATACTATAACTTCATGCATCATAAACATAACATACATCATGGCATATCAGATCATATAACATTATCATATCACATTTCATAAGCATATCTAACATACGTCACATCAACTATCATAGCATTCATCGATCATACTTGGGCAAGTATACAACAAAAGCCTATGCTATAGGCGGAGTTGTACTTACCTCGACTACTATGTCCGTTGAAATGCTGCTCCACGTCCGGATACAGCTGCAGGCTACTTCCTGCTTGAATGAAGGACATAGGTAAGGGTCTATTACCGAAAAATGTTGGTGACCTAACCAACATGCATATATGGTCTTAGTTGTATGTCCCCTATGCCAGATATCTTACTTGGTTACAATAAGTAACCCTATTGTTCGAGACTAGCCCAAACATGGATTATAACTTATTCGGTTACACTGAGTAACCACATGTGCTAAGCCCATATCCATACAAGTAGGGTTAGGTTACTTATCCTAACCTTGGGCATAAGCTTTAACATTCTTGGTCTATAATCCTTTGGGTTATTTCAAATAACCCTAGCTCTTAACTCCTAATATTTTTGGTATCTCGATGGGTTATGTTGGGTAACCCTTGAGATGATAATCCTTGGTCAAACTTGGTCAACCAAAGTCAACCTTATATGGTCAAACTTGGGCTTTGGGGGTCAAGCCCAATAACTCGGGTATCCTTCCCGGTTACCATATCTTACTATCTTGCTGCTTATATGCGCTTAAAAATCCGTTTTCCTTTTTCTTGGAAAACTTGGTGATTTTTGTTTAAAAATCTATTGCTTAACTCATAAAAATACTTAATTCTTAAAATGGGGTCTTAAATTTTATTAAGGGCTGAAAACTGCCATTGGAACAGTTTTCATAGTCAAAATATTGGGTTTGGTTGAAAATACAGTTTTTCTGCTTTGTTTTTAGAAAATCCTGTGTAGGACTTTCCTGTCTCTTACACAGTTTTTGAGATCCAATTTTTATTTAAAAATCCAAATCAAATATGAAAAAGTTTTCTTCACGAAAGTTTCAGATCTCGAGAAACCCTAAAACTTTCGTGTTTTGAGTAAAACCCAGTTCGGACTTTAACATGCCCTTATTACTTGTTGAACTTACCTGACCGTGCATGAATCCTGGGCACGGCCAGGCTCGGATTTTCATAAAAATCGAGGCCGTTGGAGCCTCATTTTGGAAAACTGTCTGTGTTTCTCTTTATGAAAAATCATTCTCTACAACTTTCGTGTTTTACGTTTTCCCAAATTCGGCCTCTAAGGGCCTCAAATTTCCTTTTCCAGAAAACTGGCCAGTGTGTACCCGAACTGGCAGTTTATGTTCTTAAATTCGTTTTACGTCCTAATTCGTGCACACTACCTCAACCGACCACAGCGGGAGCCTAATATCACACATGCAAGCATTTCTAACGTTCCAAACCAACCTTCATGTGATTCGATTACGCCCATGCAAACCAATACCGAAATTTCATCTCCTAAGGTTTGCATTATTCTAAATTCACCAATTCCAAATCATTCCATTCATGCTTATTTTCCAGCAACCTAACACACCATTCTAAATCATTCTTGCACATATTTAGGGGACATACAATTTATCAAACATCTAGCATGCAATCTTATAAATCAATCAAGCATAAGCATAATAATCAAATTAAAGCTCATAATCAACCACCCTTAGCCTAATCAAGCACAACCATAAAAACTTAAACTAGAGCAATTAAATAAATTGAGCTTATGCTCTTACAATCTCAACTTGAAATACACCAAAACTTCAAATTGAAACTGAATTTAAAAGTGTAGGGCTATGGGAGAATTACCTTGCTCAACCCTAAGATTGGTTAGGGTTTTGGATCCGAAATTCTCTCCCCCCTTAGTTCCTAGAACAACCGGCCACTCACCCTCCAATGGCCACCGAAAATTTTCCTTCCTCCTAGCACTATCACAGCCGGCCTCTCCCTCTCCAAAGGATACCAAAATTTTTTCCAACCTTGGCTTGCAAAAATCCGAACATTCCTACACCTATTTCCTAAGGTTTTCAAACTTTTTTCTTTGTTCTAGCCTATCTTTGGGTTTCGGATTTTGAGAGAGAATTTGGGCATAGTTTAGGTGAGTTTTCCAATTTTTTTGAAGCTGAAAACCGCCCTCTCCCTTGGCTATTTATAGCTGAAAATTGCTTTAATTTTTGGATTTATTTTTAATCCAAAATTTGCTTATATGCCCTTGGAACAAGAATATTTGCACAAATTTTGCACAAATACCCTCCAAAATGGCCGGCCATATCTAGCTAGGTGTCATCCAAGGAATTTTCCAATTTTTCTTTAATTAAGGATGATGTCATAATTTGTGGATAAGGTGATGTCATCACCATAAGGCCTTGTTTGGCTCTTTTCTTCAATATGCAGTCCATTTTTGAGCTACACAGATATTTCTAATACTGTGTTCACTAATACACAGTACTGTAATATATTCTACAGTCCAAAATTCATCTGTGTAAAAATGGACTGTATAAAATTTTTCTTATTTCCTTAAGCCCTTTAGCCCTTAGTATTTAACTTGGTGTGCTTGATTTTTCTATGGTGGTTTTAATCTTAATCATACTAGATTGCCCGTAAAAACGGTTTTTCACAGTATATTACCATACTGCTCTGCCATAAAACTGTACAGTCATTACCTTGACCATTTTAGTCAAACTTTGACTCTCTCGGTCAACTTTGACTTTTCTTGGTCAAACTTTGACCAACATATATTATAGAGTTTTTCATCCTTTTTTCACTCAAAAGGTTGTATTCTAATCTAAGCAATCATTTTTTAGTCTTATAAAATCATAAGAACTCACAAATTCAATAAAAACCCTTAACTGGGCTCTTTCATGAATACCTTCATGGCACATAATTAATTCCTCTAAAAGGAATTAGTAATATCAAAAACTAGGTATTACACTTGTCTTGCCACACAAGCAAAGCTAGTGAGCTTACTCACCAAAGCTACACAATGAGGTGTCAACCTCCCATGATGGCCGGTTCATGAAGGGTGAAGTGTGAGAATTTTGGCTCGCCAAGTAAGTGCAGCTAGGGTGACTTACTAACCATAGCTAGTCCATGAGGTGTCTTGACCTCATAGCAGCCCGCCTTAGGTGGTGTGATGTGCTTGCCATTGCTAGCCACATGAGCAAAGCTATGGTGCTTGCTTACCAAGGCTAGTTCATGATGTGTCTAGCCAAGGTGATGGCCGGTTTCCTTAGTGTGCCACATGGAAAAATCTTTGCTTGTTGATGCATCACATATAGCCAAGTAAGCAAGGCTAGAATGCTTACTAAGAAAAGCTAGGTTTTTAGGTGTCAAACTAACAAGGAAACACCTATTTCCTTATTTGTTTTTTCAGTCCTTAAAAACATCATATTTGCTTGAAAATCTCCATAAGGTGGCCGGCCATTCCATGCTAGGTGTAAAGATGACAATTTGCGACATAGCTTAGTAAGCAAAGCTACTAAGCTTACTAAGCAAAGCTAAAATTGTGAGGTGTCAATTTCTAGTAAACCTCAAATTTTCATACTTTGCCTATTGGTCCTTAAGAGCAAAATATTTGCTCATTAGCCCTTGAGGTGGCCGGTCCCTTTGTATACAAGTGTAAGCAAATGATTGGTCAATTTTGAACCAATCAAACTTAACTTGATTCCTTGGTTTCCAACTAGGTTAACCAAATTTAAAAATCATCATATGCTTAATTGAACTAGGAAATCTAACTAGAAAAATCCATAGTTCCATAAATTTATAAATTTATCTATCAAACCATAATTTTCACAAAATTGCACTTTGGCCCCTAAAGGCAAAAACATTTGCACTTTAGTCCTTATAGGGTGGCCGGTTTTCATAGTGACATCTGTCATTCTTTTTAAGATGAGGTGTCACCTTTTAAGACCTTACTTGGCTTAACTCCTAAACACAGTCCACTTTCATACTGGCTTACATATTCAGATACTGTTTTCAACCGATAACAGTATACTTGCACTGGACCATTATCTAGAATTTATCTGAACTGCGTCTAGGGTTCTTTTAAGATTAGAAACTACTAATCAGAGAATCATAAATCATAAATTTACCTTTCACATCAAAAAGGTCTTACATAAGTAAATTATCGAATCTTTCAACCAAGAATTCAATAATTTTACAGATAGAACATAACACATTCACATACATAGCATATAAACATAAGTAATTACAAACTTTGATTCCTAATAACAGAAATCAAAATTTGTAAACAAGCTGGTCATTACAATCTACCCCCTTAAAAATTTTCGTCCTCGAAAATCAAGTCGGGATAGTTCTTTCTCATTTCTTCTTCTACTTCCCATGTTGCTTCTTCAATGTTATGATTCTGCCATAACACTTTAACCATCTGAATAGTTTTATTTCTTAAAACCTTTTCTTCCCGATCTAGAATCCGGATTGGCTTTTCCTTATAAGTCAAATCCGTTTGCACTTCAATTGGTTCTTGACTTAGCACATGAGAAGAATCAGATATATACTTTTTCAGCATAGAAACATGAAAAACATCATGTACAGAAGCTAATGTTGGCGGCAACGCAAGCTTGTAGGCTACTTTTCCAATCCTCTCGAGGATTTCGAATGGACCTATATATCTTGGATTAATCTTTCTTTTCTTACCAAACCTCATAATTCCCTTCATAGGAGCAATCTTAAGAAACACAGAATCTCCAACTTGGAATTCTAGAGGTCTTCGACGTTTATCAGCGTAACTTTTCTGCCGACTGAAAGCTATGTCAAGTCGTTGCTTAATCATCTTAATGTCTTCTGAAGTTTTTCTAATGAAATCCGTGGTTTGAAGTTGTTTCTGTCTAACTTCTTGCCAATGGATGGGAGATCGACATTTCCTTCCGTATAACGCTTCAAATGGAGCCATACCAATTGAGGCGTGATAGCTGTTATTATACAAAAATTCGATCAATGATAGCTTTTGATCCCAGTTTCCTTTGAAATCTAAAACACATGATCTCAACATATCTTCCAGTGTTTGGATAGTACGTTCCGATTGTCCATCCGTTTGAGGATGAAACGCAGTACTAAATTTCAACTTTGATCCCACAGTGGTATGAACACTTTTCCAAAATCGAGAAGTAAAACGTCCATCTCGATCTGAAATGATGGATTTAGGCACTCCATGAAGCCTAACAATCTGGGATACATAAATTCCAGCCAATTTCTCGATTGAAAAGGTGGCTTTTATGGCAATGAAATGGGCTGATTTAGTTAATCTATCCACAATCACCCAAATCATGTCATTTCCACTTGCAGTCCTGGGTAATCCAACTACAAATTTCATAGTAGTTTGCTCCCATTTCCATTCTGGAAGTTCAATCTTTTGAAGATCTCCGCCAGGCTGTCGGTGTTCAGCCTTAACTTTCTGACAAGTTAGGCATTTTGACACATAATCAGCAATTACATTCTTCATATTGGGCCACCAAAAATTCTCCTTAAGATCCTTGTACATCTTAGTAGCTCCAGGATGAACTAAATATGGCGTTTCATGTGCTTCAGACATGATCTGTCCCTTAAGGAAATCAAAGTTAGGAACACAAATCCTTCCTTTGAAAAAAATTAGCCCATTCGAAGACATCTTAAATTCCTTGTCTTCTCCACCAAGGAGTTGAGTCTTTAGTAAATGCAGCCAATTTCCCAGTTACCATTTCCAAGTTAAAATCAGAAATTTCCTTTTGAAGTGGCTTGGGCAATGTTCCGATAGACATAAGCATACCGGATGACTTTCTGCTTAAAGCATCGGCCACTTTGTTTGCTTTCCCAGGGTGGTAAAGGATTTCACAATCGTAATCCTTTACAAGCTCGAGCCATATACGTTGTCTCATATTGAGCTCCTTTTGAGTAAAAATGTATTTGAGACTTTGATGATCCGTGAAAATCTCACATCTATTACCATACAAATAATGCCTCTAGATCTTTAACGCAAAAACTACCGCTGCAAGCTCCAAATCATGCATCGGATAGTTCTTTTCATGGTCCTTTAGTTGACGTGAGGCATATGCAACTACATTTCCTTTGTGATGACTGACTTTCTTACAAATTATGATTTTCTTGTTTCTCAAGGAATCAAAATTTGTATTATGTGTTAGTATATGTTTTGCCTAATCAGAATTAGGAATTATGTTTGAATGAATTCTGGTCAAAGTATTGGCCAGAATGATCTGAGCTACGATAAAAATTTATGATTTTATGTTGGTCAATGTTTGACCAAAATAGTCAAAATTTGACCAAAAAGTCAACATATGATGGTTCTGTGGTATAACAGGCAGTATAGAGATTATACTGCGAAAAACCATCAATTACGGATAAATAAGTAAGTTTAAGGTACGGGATTATGTTAGAAAAATCAAGCACAATTTTTAGAGCAATAAGGACTAATGAGCTTTAAGTTCTAAGAAAAACCTAAACGCAGTCCATTTTTATGTAGATAAATTTTGGACTGCAGTTTAGTGGACAGTATTATTTTTTATGGAAAACAGTATTTGTTACATATGTATTAGTATGAAAAGAGACTGTTTTTAAGTTTTAAAGCCAAATGGAGCCTTAGGTGTATGCCACCTAATCAAAAGATAAATATGTTATTATTTGATTTTTTGAAAAAAGTTGGAAAGAAATCCAAGAACATTCTTGAACTTTTCCTTCCACTAATGGCCGGCCACCTATGGAGGGCTTGTGGGCAAATAAAATTTTTTAAGGGTTTGGTGAGCAGTTTAAGGATTAAAAATAATTCTAGAAACAAAATTATTTTACACCTATAAATAGGTGTCTTTGGTGGAAAATTTTTTAGGCATTTTTATTCAAAAACCCACCCAAACTCTTGCCATTTCTCTCCTCCCTTTCTCTGCCCACAGCCGAACTCCATAAACAGAAAAATCCCATAGAGTGGTCGGAAATTTTGGTTAGGGACAGCTAGGAAACCATTTTTCGGAACACAAACTAGCAAGTCCTCTTCGGTTTGGAGGTAATTTCTCAACCTCCTAAAGCCTCTAAATTCTGTTTTCAGCCATTTAAGTGTATTTTCCAGCAAGTTTGTAAGATCTTAAGCTCATTTAATTATGTCCTTTTATTGCTTAAGTTGCCTAGAATGTGCTTGATTTATGTTTAGCATGTTTATGCTTTATTTTGGTGCTTGAATTGTGATGTATGCTCTAGAAAATGTGTAGATGTTATATGTAATACCTGATTTTTCATCAATACGATTCTTTGTATAGAACTTACATTGAACCGTAAATGCATTTATGGAAAAAGCCCAGCTAAGGGTTTTTAATTATGTTTTGTGAGTTTTATGGTTATATAAGACTCAAACAGGATTAATTAATTAAGAAAACAACCTTTTAAGTCAAAAGGAACAATATGGCAAAATTTCTTGAAAAGTCAAAGTTTGACAAAAAAACCGTCGCGGTTGACCAAAAGTCAACTGTTGACCATGGAAGTCAAAACTTGACAAAAAGGTCCCTAATTGACAAGAAAGTCGATGGTTGACCCGAAAAGTTTAAGAAATGACTTTATGTTTAGATATTGATCTGTATAAATTGCACCGGGTAAACCCGTGCCTTTTTGCAGATAAAAAGTTATGTTTAAGACATGAGAACCACCTTAGAAAATCAAGCACATTAAGTTGAAGCTTAGGGCAAAAGAGTTTGATGAAATAAGAAAAAATTTCATACCGTCCAGTATTACACGGATGAATTTTGGACTGCAGTTCGGTAAATCAATACTGTGCATAAGTGAATCCAGTATTGAAAATACCTGTGGTAACTTAAATATGGACTGCTTATTAGCAAAAGAGCCAAACAAGCTTAGACTTTGGCTTACCTCATGTAACTTTTTGATTATTACATCATTAGTTGAATTAAGGAAAATGGAAGAAATGAGTTGTCTTCCACCACCCTTAATGGCCGGCCACATACCCCCCTCCATTGTCCAATTTTCTGATTTTTTGAGGACCAAAGTGTGCAATTTTGAGAAGTTTCCAACCTCTATAAATAGGGGTGGCCTTTGTTCACAATTAAAAAGAAAACTTAGCCAAACTCTTGCATTTTTTCTTCACACAAATCCGGACTTAAGGGAGAAGAGAAAGGCAAGAAAAATTTGCAAAACTAAGAGTGTGTAGGGCTTAGAGTGGTCGGATTCAAGGTGGGAACCAAGCCAAAAAGTTGGGAAAAAATTTTAGAACCCATTTCCCTAGCAAGGCCGGTTCTAGGGGGGGGAGGAACCAAGCTAGGAGGCAGCCGGATTTTGGTGTTAGAGGCAGCCAACTTTGTGTCTTTTGGTGGCTGAACTTAAGGCAAGAAAGGCAGCAAGTTTGCACTTGTCAATCACCAAATCAGCCGGTGATTTGTGACGGAGGAAGGAAGCTGAAATTTTAGCTCACCGAGCCTAACCGAGTAAGGTAAAATCCTAACCGATTCAAGTTTCATTTAAATTTCATATGGTGAAATTTAAATGTATTTAAGCTATGGTTTGTAAGGGTTTAAGCCCACTTTTAAATTCTGCTCTAGTTGGTAAATTATGTGCATGTGCTTGATTTGTTTAAGCTTAGGGTTTGGTGGTTCATTTATGTGCATATTGTGCATGATAAGTGTTTGATTGAATGCTTAGGGTTTTGTAGGATTATGATTTACGTTCAATTTGGCTTGCATGTTGAAATTTGAACGTTAGAAACGTTATGCATGTCTGATTTAGGCTCCCGATGAGTTCGGTTGAGGTAGGGTGGACGTTTTAGGACGAACACGAAATTTTAAACCGAAAACTGTCAACTCGGGTGGGAACTGACCAGTTTCGGGAAAAAACTGTTTTTGAGGCCTCTAGAGGCCGAATCAAGGAAAACTCAAAACATGAAAGTTTTTAAGTAGAGTTTTTCCTGGAGGACACCGTGGACAGTTTTGTAAAATGAGGCTCCAATGGCCTCAGTTTTTACCAAAACCCGTGCCTAAGGTGTCCAGGACCCGAGCACGGCCAGGACAAGTTCCTCAGGGGTTTTGACCACGAAAACGCCAGAACTGGGTTTTACCCAAAACATAAAAGTTGTAGAGTTTTTAAATTTTTACAACTTTCATGAAGACAAGTTTTACAGATTCAGTCTGGATTTTAAGATGAAAATGAATTTCGGAGAACTGTACAGGAATTATGGAAATCCTGTACAGGATTTACAAAGTTGACACAGAAAATGCATAATTTTGCAGTTTCACTGCAAATGGACATTGTGAAACTGTTCCAAAGGCATTTTCCAATAGTCAATAATTTTATAAGTCTCATTTGAAGATTTTCAGTTTTTAAAGTCAAACAAAAAGATTGTTTTGAAGAAAATTTACCCAAGTTTCCAAAGAGATGGAAAATGGGTTTTTAAACCAAACTGGGTAAATAAAATGACTACGGGTAATAACAGGAAATAATATTCGAATTACTAGGCCAAAGCCTAGAGCTCAAGTTTAACCCAGATAGGGTTAACTTTTGATGATCAAGAGTTTAATTATGATTAACCTTAAGGGTTAGTCAAGATAACCCTAAAGGATATCATAAGTAATAAATTGGGCTATGATATAGGATTATTTGAGGTAACCCAATGATTATGGACAAGAATAAAGCCCAAGGTTAGGAATGAAACCTAACCCTAACAGTATGCATAAAGGTTTAACACATGAGGTTATCCAACGTAACCTCTTAAAGAATTTATTCATAGGGTTACTATTTGTAACCCAATACGACATCTAGTATTTGAGACCTACATTTAGGATTACGTATGCATGTTGGTTAGTTTATCAACATTCCGCCATACTAATTAGAACCTCACCTATGTCCTAAAATGAGCAGGAGGGAACCTACAGCTGTACTCTGAGAGGAAGCAGCTTAACGTAGGACATAGCTAGAGAGGTAAGTACAACTCCACCTGCAGCATGAACAAAATGTTTTTGTTACATGTTATGTTTTTACGAAATCATGTATTGATTTACATGATTTACCTAAGTTATGTTATGAAAAGCGGTGTCATGATAAGTTAAGTATGTTATGACAAGTATAAGTATGATATGATAAGTTAAATATGTTATGACAAGTATAAGTATGACATGATGAGTTACGTTATGATAAGGTTACGTCATGTATGTCATGTTATGATAAGTTATGTCATGATAAGTTTATGTATGTCAAGTTATGTTATGTTATGACATAGTAATTTATGTTAGCATGTATTATGGTTGTGACATCATGACGCATGCTCACCATTATTAAATCACATGGTAAGAATAAGTTAAGTTAGGAGTTAAAGACCCGCTAATGTTATTGTGTCGTACCGACTTGCCACAAGGGCGGGTTTAAACGGTTAAGTCAATGGTTTGAATTGGATTGGACTGCCTACCCCAATCACTCTATGCAAATAATTAGTTTCATAGTTTGACTTGGTTTGGATTGGCCGCCCCCAACCACTCCATGGATGAGTACTACGGTACGAGCATGTATGACATATAAGGGTTTATAACCAAGATATTGAAAACATAGTAGCTTTGAAAAAGAACATAATCGGTTCACGCATTTTATATGTTAAAAAAAATGTTTTTGTGGATTGAATATTGTACTTATTGGGCAATTAGCTCATTACTTACGTTCATGCTGTAGGTAAGCAACCTAACGGCAGTACTTGATGCAAAACTGTGAAGAGTTGGTGCTGCGGACTGTGAAATGTGGGATGGACACCGCCACGGGTTTGGAAAATATGTTTTTATAAAATACGTTTGTAAAATGTGTTTTGTTATGTTTAAGAAAAGTTTCAAGTATGTATGGCAAGCAAGTTGCCTCGTGTTGTACCGATCCGCGCTAAGTCGGGTCTGGTCCACGATATTAGTACTCGTGTGAGTACATACGAATATGCATGATGATAAGTTAAGTTTAAGTTTGAAAGTAAAATAGCTTTTAAAATCAAGTTTAAAGTTTGAAGAAAAGAAAAGAATAAAAGAAAAATTTATTCTGAAATTTTCTATAAGGTTAAGTATTTAAGATTGAGTTTTAATTTAAGTAAGGTGACGACCCGGCGAAGGAAGTCGGGGCGTTACAAGTTTGGTATCAGAGCA
Source organism: Ficus hispida (assembly GCA_025413025.1). Lineage (NCBI taxonomy): Eukaryota > Viridiplantae > Streptophyta > Magnoliopsida > Rosales > Moraceae > Ficus > Ficus hispida. The sequence goes on along the minus strand of CM046372.1, from coordinate 6,481,576 downwards.
AGTTTCCTGCCATCCAGTTTCACAGTTCTGCCGCCAGCGCCACAGTTTTGTAAGTTTGTTTTCTTACTCTGTTTTATGTATAGTAATTATGTGAGGTTATAATATTTTATGATTAAGATATAAACCTGGTGTCAAGCCCGGGTTCGACTGGAGAGGATCACAAGGCTTCATTGACATTCTGAGGAATGGAGGAAGAGCTATGCATCTTCGATAGGACCCAAAAAGTGACTACACGATATGGAGACTTTCTTCAGATTTCGTCATGTTGGACGCACCTTCAAGATATGATTGCCAGCCGACGCCTAGTCAAGGAGGCTCGTGCAAGGTGCCTTAGCATAGGCTACCTCGAGAGGAGAATTCCTAGATTTTATGAAATTTGGGACCGCCTATGCATTATCGCGATCCAGGAATGTACTAGGATATGTATATGAAACGATACGTCAACTATGTTGCAACTTGGCGTGCTTATCCAGATGAGTCCAGAGGCTATGATTGCCAGTAGATCAGAGTTGCGCAGCGGAAGCGTGGAAGATAAGTTAAGCCTACGATATGATATGATAAGATTGTGATGAATCTCTAGTATGATAAGCTGATAAGTTACGATGTTATGATGATATGATATGTTAAGATATGAATGGAAGAATAGGTATTAGACATGTTAAGGATTAGAATTAGAAACTAGAAGATGGTTCGTCGCATGTACGACTGAACCAAATTTTGTAAGAACCTAATCTTGCAACTGTAATGGCTAAGTTGCAATGATAATTACTAGAGCAGTAATAAGAAATGAATAGGTTTCGAGATAAGATAGCCTATCACCTTACTAAAGTAGGGTGATAAACAGGAATTTTCATTCCAAGAAATAAGATTAATGGCTATAAGTTTGACGATGAAAGTGATGATACGATCCCTCAGTAAGGGAAATTAAGTAATGTTGAGGAATTTTAGATATTCCTAAGAATTACGATTATGCACTAGTGCTATCAAGGAAATGTTAGAAGCAATGAAAGGAGCTTTTACTATCTAGCAAGTGGCTAGTTGACTTAAGTATGCCTGTTATTGCATCACTTGAACGATATTATGATTTTCCAAGATTGGCTTTGAAAGAATTCAAAGAAAATATTTTTATGAAAGATTTTATGTTTAATAGAACCCCCCTCATTTTATGTGTGACGGCCAAATCCTTGAGGAGGAAATTCCAAGATAGGGGCTGTCATTAAAAGCAAAGGTTCCAAGTTAAGAGCCATAGGCCAAATCCTTGAGGAAGTAAATTCCAAGATGGGGGCCATAGGCCGAATCCTTGAGGGATGAGTTTCAAGAAAGGAACGAATTCCAAGAAAGGGGCCACTATGAAGAGTAAAGGGTTCTGATAATATAAAATCAAGTTTCAAGAAAGGGACTATTTTCAAAAAGTGTTCTAAATGTATGATATGATATGTTTTCCAAGTGTGGAAAATTATGAAATCCGAGAAACTTTTCAAATATGAAAAAGTTATATGCTAAGATATGTTTTTCAAACATGGCAAGTTATATGAAATACTTGCTCAAATTTTTATGAAGATAGTTCTTGTGATGCAATATGAAAGGAGAATATGATAGCATGAAAGTATGTAAGTATGTAAGTATGAATGTATATATGTAAGGAAGTATGCAAGTACGTAAGCATGAACGTATGTAAGTAAGAAAGTATGCAGTGTGAAAGTAAGAATGTATGCAAGTATGTATGTATGGATGTATGTAAGTAGGAACGTATGTAAGTATGAAAGTGAGATAGTATGCAAGTATGTATGTATGTACGCAAGTATGAATGTATGTAAGTATGATAAGATATGAAGGAAGATTATGGTTCTATATAAGAGACATGATCCCAGAAAAGGATTAAAATGGGAACTTGATCAAACCAGTATGTATTGGTGATGAAATTTAAGAAAAGTTACTTAGAAGTAACTGAATTTTCGAGGACGAAAATTTTTTAAGGAGGGTAGATTGTAATACCTGATTTTTCATCAATACGATTCTTTGTATAGAACTTACATTGAACCGTAAATGCATTTATGGAAAAAGCCCAGCTAAGGGTTTTTAATTATGTTTTGTGAGTTTTATGGTTATATAAGACTCAAACAGGATTAATTAATTAAGAAAACAACCTTTTAAGTCAAAAGGAACAATATGGCAAAATTTCTTGAAAAGTCAAAGTTTGACAAAAAAACCGTCGCGGTTGACCAAAAGTCAACTGTTGACCATGGAAGTCAAAACTTGACAAAAAGGTCCCTAATTGACAAGAAAGTCGATGGTTGACCCGAAAAGTTTAAGAAATGACTTTATGTTTAGATATTGATCTGTATAAATTGCACCGGGTAAACCCGTGCCTTTTTGCAGATAAAAAGTTATGTTTAAGACATGAGAACCACCTTAGAAAATCAAGCACATTAAGTTGAAGCTTAGGGCAAAAGAGTTTGATGAAATAAGAAAAAATTTCATACCGTCCAGTATTACACGGATGAATTTTGGACTGCAGTTCGGTAAATCAATACTGTGCATAAGTGAATCCAGTATTGAAAATACCTGTGGTAACTTAAATATGGACTGCTTATTAGCAAAAGAGCCAAACAAGCTTAGACTTTGGCTTACCTCATGTAACTTTTTGATTATTACATCATTAGTTGAATTAAGGAAAATGGAAGAAATGAGTTGTCTTCCACCACCCTTAATGGCCGGCCACATACCCCCCTCCATTGTCCAATTTTCTGATTTTTTGAGGACCAAAGTGTGCAATTTTGAGAAGTTTCCAACCTCTATAAATAGGGGTGGCCTTTGTTCACAATTAAAAAGAAAACTTAGCCAAACTCTTGCATTTTTTCTTCACACAAATCCGGACTTAAGGGAGAAGAGAAAGGCAAGAAAAATTTGCAAAACTAAGAGTGTGTAGGGCTTAGAGTGGTCGGATTCAAGGTGGGAACCAAGCCAAAAAGTTGGGAAAAAATTTTAGAACCCATTTCCCTAGCAAGGCCGGTTCTAGGGGGGGAGGAACCAAGCTAGGAGGCAGCCGGATTTTGGTGTTAGAGGCAGCCAACTTTGTGTCTTTTGGTGGCTGAACTTAAGGCAAGAAAGGCAGCAAGTTTGCACTTGCCAATCACCAAATCAGCCGGTGATTTGTGACGGAGGAAGGAAGCTGAAATTTTAGCTCACCGAGCCTAACCGAGTAAGGTAAAATCCTAACCGATTCAAGTTTCATTTAAATTTCATATGGTGAAATTTAAATGTATTTAAGCTATGGTTTGTAAGGGTTTAAGCCCACTTTTAAATTCTGCTCTAGTTGGTAAATTATGTGCATGTGCTTGATTTGTTTAAGCTTAGGGTTTGGTGGTTCATTTATGTGCATATTGTGCATGATAAGTGTTTGATTGAATGCTTAGGGTTTTGTAGGATTATGATTTACGTTCAATTTGGCTTGCATGTTGAAATTTGAACGTTAGAAACGTTATGCATGTCTGATTTAGGCTCCCGATGAGTTCGGTTGAGGTAGGGTGGACGTTTTAGGACGAACACGAAATTTTAAACCGAAAACTGTCAACTCGGGTGGGAACTGACCAGTTTCGGGAAAAAACTGTTTTTGAGGCCTCTAGAGGCCGAATCAAGGAAAACTCAAAACATGAAAGTTTTTAAGTAGAGTTTTTCCTGGAGGACAGCGCGGACAGTTTTGTAAAATGAGGCTCCAATGGCCTCAGTTTTTACCAAAACCCGTGCCTAAGGTGTCCAGGACCCGAGCACGGCCAGGACAAGTTCCTCAGGGGTTTTGACCACGAAAACGCCAGAACTGGGTTTTACCCAAAACATAAAAGTTGTAGAGTTTTTAAATGTTTACAACTTTCATGAAGACAAGTTTTACAGATTCAGTCTGGATTTTAAGATGAAAATGAATTTCGGAGAACTGTACAGGAATTATGGAAATCCTGTACAGGATTTACAAAGTTGACACAGAAAATGCATAATTTTGCAGTTTCACTGCAAATGGACATTGTGAAACTGTTCCAAATGCATTTTCCAATAGTCAATAATTTTATAAGTCTCATTTGAAGATTTTCAGTTTTTAAAGTCAAACAAAAAGATTGTTTTGAAGAAAATTTACCCAAGTTTCCAAAGAGATGGAAAATGGGTTTTTAAACCAAACTGGGTAAATAAAATGACTACGGGTAATAACAGGAAATAATATTCGAATTACTAGGCCAAAGCCTAGAGCTCAAGTTTAACCCAGATAGGGTTAACTTTTGATGATCAAGAGTTTAATTATGATTAACCTTAAGGGTTAGTCAAGATAACCCTAAAGGATATCATAAGTAATAAATTGGGCTATGATATAGGATTATTTGAGGTAACCCAATGATTATGGACAAGAATAAAGCCCAAGGTTAGGAATGAAACCTAACCCTAACAGTATGCATAAAGGTTTAACACATGAGGTTATCCAACGTAACCTCTTAAAGAATTTATTCATAGGGTTACTATTTGTAACCCAATACAACATCTAGTATTTGAGACCTACATTTAGGATTACGTATGCATGTTGGTTAGTTTATCAACATTCCGCCATACTAATTAGAACCTCACCTATGTCCTAAAATGAGCATGAGGGAACCTACAGCTGTACTCTGAGAGGAAGCAGCTTAACGTAGGACATAGCTAGAGAGGTAAGTACAACTCCACCTGCAGCATGAACAAAATGTTTTTGTTACATGTTATGTTTTTACGAAATCATGTATTGATTTACATGATTTACCTAAGTTATGTTATGAAAAGCGGTGTCATGATAAGTTAAGTATGTTATGACAAGTATAAGTATGATATGATAAGTTAAATATGTTATGACAAGTATAAGTATGACATGATGAGTTACGTTATGATAAGGTTACGTCATGTATGTCATGTTATGATAAGTTATGTCATGATAAGTTTATGTATGTCAAGTTATGTTATGTTATGACATAGTAATTTATGTTAGCATGTATTATGGTTGTGACATCATGACGCATGCTCACCATTATTAAATCACATGGTAAGAATAAGTTAAGTTAGGAGTTAAAGACCCGCTAATGTTATTGTGTCGTACCGACTTGCCACAAGGGCGGGTTTAAACGGTTAAGTCAATGGTTTGAATTGGATTGGACTGCCTACCCCAATCACTCTATGCAAATAATTAGTTTCATAGTTTGACTTGGTTTGGATTGGCCGCCCCCAACCACTCCATGGATGAGTACTACGGTACGAGCATGTATGACATATAAGGGTTTATAACCAAGATATTGAAAACATAGTAGCTTTGAAAAAGAACATAATCGGTTCACGCATTTTATATGTTAAAAAAAATGTTTTTGTAGATTGAATATTGTACTTATTGGGCAATTAGCTCATTACTTACGTTCATGCTGTAGGTAAGCAACCTAACGGCAGTACTTGATGCAAAACTGTGAAGAGTTGGTGCTGCGGACTGTGAAATGTGGGATGGACACCGCCACGGGTTTGGAAAATATGTTTTTATAAAATACGTTTGTAAAATGTGTTTTGTTATGTTTAAGAAAAGTTTCAAGTATGTATGGCAAGCAAGTTGCCTCGTGTTGTACCGATCCGCGCTAAGTCGGGTCTGGTCCACGATATTAGTACTCGTGTGAGTACATACGAATATGCATGATGATAAGTTAAGTTTAAGTTTGAAAGTAAAATAGCTTTTAAAATCAAGTTTAAAGTTTGAAGAAAAGAAAAGAATAAAAGAAAAATTTATTCTGAAATTTTCTATAAGGTTAAGTATTTAAGATTGAGTTTTAATTTAAGTAAGGTGACGACCCGGCGAAGGAAGTCGGGGCGTTACATTATATGTGACCACTAGGTGTATGATGTATGTCCCCATAGGCTTATGTTCTGTGTTGAATGGCTGATTATGGTATTGAAAGATTGTATGCTAAACTAGGGTTCAAGAAAACCCTAAAGAAACTTAGAAAACCCAAGTTTGGTGAACTTCACCAAATGGGTTTGATAAAATAATTGAATGCATGAGATTGAATGAATGCATGTGAGAACGTTAGATTACGCGCTGTATGCTTGACGTAGACTCACGGCTGAGACCGTTTGAGGTGGGGTGTGCGTAAAATTACATGAGAGCGAACCGAAACCAAAAACTGCCAGTTCGGGTGAAAACTGGACAGTGAATTGGAAACAGTATTTTGAGGCCTTTAGAGGCCGAATTTGAGAAAACTCAAAACAGAAAAGTTGTAGGAAATTGAAAATTCTAGGGGGTATCGTGGACAGTTTTTGAAAACAAGGCTCCAAAGGCCTTCGTTTTTATCAAAACCCGTGCCTAGATTGCCCAGACCTATATGCACGGCCAGGCAGCTTCAACAAGGAAAAAGTATAAGTTAAGCTCAGAACTGGGTTTTTGTCGAAACATGAAAGTTGTAGAGTTTTCAGTATCTAAAACTTTCATAAAGAAAAGTTTTTCAAAATCCAAACAGATTTTAAAGTAAAACTGAATCAGTAGAGCAAGCTCTGATTCAGAATTTTAAAACCATGCATGCACAGGAAATTCCTGTACAAGCACTGCCAATTTAACTGTTCTCAGCAAATTTCTATAAAACCAACACAGTTTTATTTAAAAGCAGTTTCAAATGATTAATTAAACTCAGTTTAGCAAGAAATAAATTAATTAAGCAAATTAAGCAAGGGAAGCCAATTGGTAACCTATTATAACCATATAGGTTACCTAAATTTAATTGGGCCTAGTTATTTAAGAACCAAAGGTTGTATATTGGGCCTTGAGTCCAAGATTTATGTAAGGTAACCTTAAAGGATACCACCTTAATTGTTGGCCTTATAAGCCCAACAGGCTTTTTAAAATTTCACCCAATATGGGCCTAGGTTTAAGGTTACTTATGGTAACCTAATAGGGTGCCCATACCAAGATCATTGGGCCTTAAGCCCAAAGTTAATTAAGTAATCAAACAGGATACCGTTTAATTACCATTAGGGCTTATGCCCTAGGGTTACACTTAGTAACCAACAAGAATATTGTTAAGCATATGAGGGGGACATATATCTAGGGTCACAGATAAATGTTGGTTAGGGTACCAACATTTAATTAAATAAGTTAAGATAAGATAGGATGATTCTTATCTTACTTCCTTTTTGGAAACAGGAGGTAACCTTTTGAGGTAACTTGTCGGAACGACAAACCCCAGGACCTAGCGTTACCTGTAAGTACAACTCTGCCTACAGCATAGGCAAATGGTTTTATGAGTTTGCATGTTTTTAAAATATCATGCATTTATGTGTTATGTATGATGTATGTTTATTATTGTGACATCATGAGGCATGTTCACAAATAATAAATCATATGGTAAGAAGAAGATTATGTTTTTAAGAAAGAAATGTTTTAAGAAAAGGTTTTTAAGTATGGTGTGTCGTACCGACCTGCTTTAGGTCAGGTTTGGTTCATGGTTTGAGTTGGACTGGGCTGGCCACCCCAAACACTCCATGACTGCGCGCCATGGTACGTACACTTATAAGGGGCCCAAAACTATGAAAGCAAAAATGAAAGCATAATTGGTTCATGCATTGCTTTATTAAGTTGTTTTGCGGGTTCAAGGTTGTACTTGCTGAGCCAAAGCTCACAACTTACGTTTATGCTGTAGGTAAGCTTCCTACTTGCAATTCTTGATACAAGAC
>CM046372.1:6385821-6473763 GCA_025413025.1 Ficus hispida | reverse complement strand
TTACGGATAAATAAGTAAGTTTAAGGTACGGGATTATGTTAGAAAAATCAAGCACAATTTTTAGAGCAATAAGGACTAATGAGCTTTAAGTTCTAAGAAAAACCTAAACGCAGTCCATTTTTATGTAGATAAATTTTGGACTGCAGTTTAGTGGACAGTATTATTTTTATGGAAAACAGTATTTGTTATATATGTATTAGTATGAAAAGAGACTGTTTTTAAGTTTTAAAGCCAAATGGAGCCTTAGGTGTATGCCACCTAATCAAAAGATAAATATGTTATTATTTGATTTTTGAAAAAAGTTGGAAAGAAATCCAAGAACATTCTTGAACTTTTCCTTCCACTAATGGCCGGCCACCTATGGAGGGCTTGTGGGCAAATAAAATTTTTTAAGGGTTTGGTGAGCAGTTTAAGGATTAAAAATAATTCTAGAAACAAATTATTTTACACCTATAAATAGGTGTCTTTGGTGGAAAATTTTTTAGGCATTTTTATTCAAAAACCCACCCAAACTCTTGCCATTTCTCTCCTCCCTTTCTCTGCCCACAGCCGAACTCCATAAACAGAAAAATCCCATAGAGTGGTCGGAAATTTTGGTTAGGGACAGCTAGGAAACCATTTTTCGGAACACAAACTAGCAAGTCCTCTTCAGTTTGGAGGTAATTTCTCAACCTCCTAAAGCCTCTAAATTCTGTTTTCAGCCATTTAAGTGTATTTTCCAGCAAGTTTGTAAGATCTTAAGCTCATTTAATTATGTCCTTTTATTGCTTAAGTTGCCTAGAATGTGCTTGATTTATGTTTAGCATGTTTATGCTTTATTTTGGTGCTTGAATTGTGATGTATGCTCTAGAAAATGTGTAGATGTTATATGTGACCACTAGGTGTATGATGTATGTCCCCATAGGCTTATGTTCTGTGTTGAATGGCTGATTATGGTATTGAAAGATTGTATGCTAAACTAGGGTTCAAGAAAACCCTAAAGAAACTTAGAAAACCCAAGTTTGGTGAACTTCACCAAATGGGTTTGATAAAATAATTGAATGCATGAGATTGAATGAATGCATGTGAGAACGTTAGATTACGCGCTGTATGCTTGACGTAGACTCACGGCTGAGACCGTTTGAGGTGGGGTGTGCGTAAAATTACATGAGAGCGAACCGAAACCAAAAACTGCCAGTTCGGGTGAAAACTGGACAGTGAATTGGAAACAGTATTTTGAGGCCTTTAGAGGCCGAATTTGAGAAAACTCAAAACAGAAAAGTTGTAGGAAATTGAAAATTCTAGGGGGTATCGTGGACAGTTTTTGAAAACAAGGCTCCAAAGGCCTTCGTTTTTATCAAAACCCGTGCCTAGACTGCCCAGACCTATATGCACGGCCAGGCAGCTTCAACAAGGAAAAAGTATAAGTTAAGCTCAGAACTGGGTTTTTGTCGAAACATGAAAGTTGTAGAGTTTTCAGTATCTAAAACTTTCATAAAGAAAAGTTTTTCAAAATCCAAACAGATTTTAAAGTAAAACTGAATCAGTAGAGCAAGCTCTGATTCAGAATTTTAAAACCATGCATGCACAGGAAATTCCTGTACAAGCACTGCCAATTTAACTGTTCTCAGCAAATTTCTATAAAACCAACACAGTTTTATTTAAAAGCAGTTTCAAATGATTAATTAAACTCAGTTTAGCAAGAAATAAATTAATTAAGCAAATTAAGCAAGGGAAGCCAATTGGTAACCTATTATAACCATATAGGTTACCTAAATTTAATTGGGCCTAGTTATTTAAGAACCAAAGGTTGTATATTGGGCCTTGAGTCCAAGATTTATGTAAGGTAACCTTAAAGGATACCACCTTAATTGTTGGGCCTTATAAGCCCAACAGGCTTTTTAAAATTTCACCCAATATGGGCCTAGGTTTAAGGTTACTTATGGTAACCTAATAGGGTGCCCATACCAAGATCATTGGGCCTTAAGCCCAAAGTTAATTAAGTAATCAAACAGGATACCGTTTAATTACCATTAGGGCTTATGCCCTAGGGTTACACTTAGTAACCAACAAGAATATTGTTAAGCATATGAGGGGACATATATCTAGGGTCACAGATAAATGTTGGTTAGGGTACCAACATTTAATTAAATAAGTTAAGATAAGATAGGATGATTCTTATCTTACTTCCTTTTTGGAAACAGGAGGTAACCTTTTGAGGTAACTTGTCGGAACGACAAACCCCAGGACCTAGCGTTACCTGTAAGTACAACTCTGCCTACAGCATAGGCAAATGGTTTTATGAGTTTGCATGTTTTTAAAATATCATGCATTTATGTGTTATGTATGATGTATGTTTATTATTGTGACATCATGAGGCATGTTCACAAATAATAAATCATATGGTAAGAAGAAGATTATGTTTTTAAGAAAGAAATGTTTTAAGAAAAGGTTTTTAAGTATGGTGTGTCGTACCGACCTGCTTTAGGTCAGGTTTGGTTCATGGTTTGAGTTGGACTGGGCTGGCCACCCCAACCACTCCATGACTGCGCGCCATGGTACGTACACTTATAAGGGGCCCAAAACTATGAAAGCAAAAATGAAAGCATAATTGGTTCATGCATTGCTTTATTAAGTTGTTTTGCGGGTTCAAGGTTGTACTTGCTGAGCCAAAGCTCACAACTTACGTTTATGCTGTAGGTAAGCTTCCTACTTGCAATTCTTGATACAAGACGGGGAAGCTTGGCAGGACTGTCTGTGAAACGTGGGAATGGAGACTGCTACACGTTTTGAAATATATATGTGTATGCTTTGTTTAGTACAAGTCATTTTATGTCACTATAGTTTTGAAAAGTAAATACTAAATAAGTATTGTGTATGTTGTAAATAAGTAAGTAGTAAAGTTTTTACTCAAATGGTTTTAAAAAAGAAAAGAAAAAGAAAAAAAATATGTACGTTATTTCCGCATAAGTAAGTAAGTATGTTATGCTAGTATGTATGATAAATACGGTAATGGCCTACATAAGAACGGGTCGTTATAGTATGTTAAGTTAATATGTAAGTTAAGTAACTGTAACGGCCTACGTAAGGGCGGGTCGTTACATCCTTTTTGCATAAGGAAAGCCCCTAGTCCGGTTTTAGATGCATCGCTATAAATAACGAAGTTTCCTGCATCAACATCAGGAATTATTAATACCGGTGCACTAGTAAGCTTCCTCTTAAGCTCTTGGAAGTTTTCTTCACACTTCGGTGCCCATTCAAACTTCCTTTCCTTCTTAGTAAGGGCTGTTAGTGGCGCCGCTATCTTGGAAAATCCTTCAACGAATCATCAGTAATAACCGGCTAAACCAAGAAAACTTCGTATTTCTGAAACATTTTTGGGCGCTGACCATGCACTAACTGCCTCTATCTTTGCAGGATCCACGGAAATTCCTTCCTTTGAAACCACATGGCCTAAGAAATGTATTTTTTTCCAACCAAAATTCACACTTTGTGAATTTGGCATAGAGCTGATTCTGTCTTAATATCTCCAAAACCATCATAAGATGTTGTTCATGTTCTTTTATGGACCTTGAGTAAATCAAAATATCATCAATAAAGACGATAACAAACTTATCCAAATATTCTTTGAACACTCGATTCATAAGATCCATAAAAGCATTTGGGACATTAGTTAATCCGAAAGGCATAACAAGAAACTCATAATGCCCATAACGTGTTCGAAAAGCTGTCTTAGAAATATCATCTTTCTGAATTCTAAGTTGATGATATCCCGATCGCAAGTCAATCTTTGAAAATATCAATGCTCCCCTGAGTTGATCAAAAAGATCGTCAATTCGTGGGAGAGGGTATTTATTCTTAATCGTGATCTTATTCAGCTCACGATAGTCGATGCACATCTGCAACGATCCATCCTTCTTTTTAACGAATAACACCGGTGCTCCCAACGGGGAATGACTTTGTCGAATAAATCCCTTATCTAACAGTTCTTGCAACTGTACTTGGAGTTCTCTAAGCTCAGCCGGGGCCATACGATAGGGTGCTTTCGATATAGGTGCTGCTCCTGGCAACAATTTTATTTTGAAAGAAATTTCTCGCTCCGGCGGAAGTCTAATCAAATCTTTCGGAAAGACATCCATATATTCCTTAATGATAGGAATATCCTCAGGCTGTAGTTCCTTTTCTTGTTCCTTATCCACCATGTTAGCTAAGTATCCTTGACATCCCTTAGCCAACATTTTCCAAGCCTTCAATGCTGAGATTAATCGATTTGATGAGCTTCTGGTCTGTCCGTAGAAGTTGAATTCCTCTTCACCAGAAGGACTAAACATAGCACAACGCTTTCGACAATCAATCTTGGCGTTGTACTTACTTAGGAAATCCATTCCTAGAATAACATCAAAATCTTGAAGCTTAATCATAATCAGGTCTACGTATAATTCTCTACCGCAAATGACTACCGGAACATTTCGTATCCAGAAGTCAGACAACAAAACTTCCTCTGACGGAAGAGATGTTCTAAAAGGTTGCCCTAAGTTTTCAATACCTCTTCTTAACTTCTGGGCATACTCCATATTTTCTTATTTACATACTTTCCTTTCATATTGCATCACAATAACTATCTACACAAAAAAAAAACTGAGCAAGTATATCATATAACTTGCCATGTTTGGAAAACATATCATACTTTTCCATACTTTGAAAAGTATTTCGCATTATATAACTTTCCACACTTGGAAAGCATATCCTAAAATAGCTTCTTTCTTGAACCTTGATCTTATGCTATTAGAACCCTTTATTTTTCTTAATGGCCCCTTTCTTGGAACTCGTTCCTCAAGGATTCGGCCTATGGCCCCTATTTCGGAACCTTTACTTTTCATGACAGCCCCTATCTTGGAATTTCCTCCTCAAGGATTCAGCTGTCTTACATAAAATGAGGGGTTCTATTAAACATGAGCTCAAGATTTAAGCATCTTTTATAAAAATATTTCCTTTGAATCTTTTCAAAGTCAATAATGGTGAAAACATAATATCGTTCGAGTGATGCAATAGAAGGTATACTTATATCATATCAACTAGCTGCTTGTTAGATGGTAGAAGCTTCTCTCATTGCTTCTAACATTTCCTTCATAGCACAAAATCGTAATCCTTAGGAATGTCTAAAACTTCCCATCATTTCATAATTTCCCTTTTCTTTTATTCCTCCAGAATTGTTTGGAACTTTGACCAAAATTACTAGTCTGACCTTTCACATTCGAGTCCTGATTCTGCTTAAGCAGCAACTGTTTCTCTCCAACCTTTTCTTCTCTTTTAACTTTAAATATTTAAGCCTTTGCCTCTTTATCTTGATTAATCCAGTATTCTGCTCTCATAGCTCTACTTATACAATCAGCTACGAGAATTGGAGGGCTACTCCCAGCACTAACTTGTTTGGCAATGTCTGTCCGAAACATCTCATCATTCTTCTTACTTTCTCCGTTTCATTCGGTATCAGTTCCGGACACAGACGGGCAAGTTGCTCAAACTTTTTGACTGCTTCCATTACAGTCATTGATCCTTGCTTCAAACTATTAAACTCATCTTGTTGAGCTGCAAGAATTTCCCGATTGTAATACATTGTCCTAAACTCGGTTATAAAATCTTGCCAACTCATATTCACCACATTTCTACGCATCTGAACCGTCATCCACCAATGACGCGCATCTTTCTTTAGTACAAAAGAAGCACAAAGAACTTTCTCTTGCTCCGCAAGTCCCATAAAATCCAAAATTACTTGGATATCAATTAACCAGTTATCCGCTACTATTGGGTCCGTAGTTCCTTCAAACTCAGGCGCCTTCATTCGCCTGAATCGTTCATACAACAGATCCTCCCTTACCAAAGGTGGATTCACTTGTATCCCTCCTGGTACTAAAGGAACTCCTTGAGGAACTTCCGGTACTTGAGGTACTACTGGGGGTATGGGATCATTTTGGGGTGGCACTTCATTAGTGTAACGCCCCCAAAATCTACGTAGGACCGAATACGTAAACGTGGGCCGTTACCAAACTTGCTAAACTTAAATCTTTGTTTTATCGAAAAAATTTCAGGATAAATTTTTTTTTCTTTAAACTTTAAAACTTTAAATTTTATTTTAAAAATCATAACTCGAAACTCAACTTGAATTAACTTGTACTGACGGGTAAACTTCATCATGTCTATCCCTTTTACTTGTTATGCCGATTATAAGGTTACCATGACCTTTTAAATCGGACCTTGGAAACATTACATCACATCCATATACAACATCATACTTAAAAACATTTGCGGAAAATATTGCGTAGTGGTATCCCACACCGCCCTTCACTCGCTGCATCGTCTCCATGGCCCATCAAGTAATGCTGCAGGCGTCTTACCTACAGTATGAAATATACAAATGAGCTTTCGCCCAGCAAGTACAAACATGATCTCATAAAAATCTTTTCAAACATCAAGTAACATATCAATCATCATGTAGTTTATGCATGATCCGATTATGTCCAATTATAAATCTTTTAGGCACTTTTACTCATTATCTTGATTACATGTGGGCCCCTAGTGTCCGTACCAAAAGCGCGCAGCCTCCAGACAAAGCTAGGGTTTGCAAGGCCCTAACAGTTCTGGGAATTATAACGTGACCCTCACGCATCAACGAGAGGTAAATGTCACCACTGGTTTTGAACATGTAGCCTCCTCGATCACGGGAGGTTGGTACGATACCTTACTTGATTTATCTTACCATGTGGTTCAATATTAGTGAACATGCTTCATGATGTCACAAGGTCAAATCCAAACTTAACATTTGCCATATCATGGCATTCTTGAAAACATGACATTTTTAAAACCATGACATTTTAGAAAACATGGCATAATATGTAACATGTCATAGCATCACATCATTACATGGCATCTCATATCATAACATAGCATAGCATCACATAGCATAGCATTATAACATAGCATAGCATTATAGCATAGCATAACATAGCATAGCATGTATACTTGGAAAATATCTTTTATTATTTTCCATACTGCAGGTGAGGTTTGTACTTACCTGGTTTCCTATGCTCTTGAAACTTGACCTAATGTTCCGTCAAGGTACATCGACAGGTTCTATTCCTGTTTCAATTAGGGTGTAAGATAAGGATTAGCCTATCTTACCGTAAATCTTTTCATGCAATGTTGGTATCCTTAACCAACCTTTAATAGTAACCCTAGTCATATGTCCCTCCTATAAACTCATGATGACTTACTTGGTTACATAAGGTAACCTTGGGTATTAATCCTAATTATATATGAATAGGGTTAGGTTATTATCCTAACCTATGCCTTGTCATTTTTATTCATAATCTTTTGGGTTTTAAGATCACACCCAATTTCAATACCTTGTTGGGTTACCTTGAGTAACCCTTGAGGTAGTCAATCTTAGTCCAATTATCCTAAGTCAACCTTGGGCTTTGGACCCCGTCCAGTAACTCGGGTATCCTTCCCGGTTACCATCTATCATTGTCTTGTTACCAAAAGTAAGATAACTTTTGGGTAAAAAAAATCCATTCTTACCTTTCTTTGGAAAAATTCAACCTTTTAGGTTTTAAAATCATTTGTTTAACATATGAAAAATCGTATTTTCTGGAGTAGGGTTTGTAAAAATTATTAACTGTCGAAAAATGCCTTTGGAGTAGTTTTCCACAGTCAACACATTGGTGTTGGTGCAAAAATACAGTTTTCCTGTATTGTTTTAGAAAATCCTGTGCAGGAATTTCTTGTTTCCTGCACACTCTTTAGAAATCCGTGTCAGTTTAAAAATCCATTCCGATTTTGAAAAACTTGTCTTCACGAAAGTTTTAGATCTTGAAAGATCCTAAAACTTTCATGTTTTGAGAAAAATCCAGTTCTGCTTGGATTCTTGTCAGTTTTAATTTGAAACTTACTAGACGTGTAGACTAGGTCTGGGCAGATTAGCCTCGGATTTTCGTAAAAACGGAGGCCATTGGAGCCTTATTTTGATAAACGGTCCGCTGCCCTCTAGGAAAAACCCTTATCTACAACTTTGTAGTTTTGAGTTTCTTCAAATTCGGCCTCTAAGGGCCTCAAAATACCATTTCCAGAACACTGCCCAGTCTTGACCCGAGACTGGCAGTTTCGGTTCTTAATTTCGTTTTACGTCCTAAAACGTGCACACTACCTCAACCGACCACAGCGGGAGCCTAAAGTCACACATGCAATCGTTTCTAACGTTCCAATCCATCATGCATATAACCATACATTCATTCTAAAACCTATGGGGACTTATAACAAACACTTAGTAGACATATTTGAAAACATGCATCAAAACCATAAACTAGAGACCTTGAGACCTTAATCAAGCATAATCAAGCACTAAAAGGTGAGCTTATGCTCTTACATTCAATACTGGAAATACACTTAAACTTGAACTAAACATTAGAGGGTGGAGAGGATTACCTCAAGATCCAAGAAAATGGATCTACCCGTGGTTGCCTATAGCCTAGCCGGCCATGCTCCTCCAATGGGCACCAAAACTTTTTGGCCCCTTGGTGGCTGTCCTTACAAGATCCGGCCATTCCCCCTAATTCCTAACACTTTTCTCTGCTTTTTCTTGCTCACCACAACCGGCCATTCAAGCCACAAAATGGGTTTCCAATTTTTTTTTCACTCTTTCTTTTCTTCCTCACAAAATCCGAACTCTCCCTAAGGGATTGTCTCTTGGATTTTTGTTTTTGGTTCTTGTTTTCCTTTGGTTGCTAAGGGACGGTTTTGGAGCAGAAAAATGGGCAGAACTTGGCTCAATTTTCTGATTTTTTTGAATAAAATGGGCACCTATTTATAGGCAAATGCAAACTTTCCAAAATTTGCATTTTAGCCCCTAAACTTAGAGGAAATAATGCAATTGGCATGCTAGGTGTCAAGGTGGCCGGCCAAGACTTGGAGAGCAATCAAGGGATGACATCATGGCTTACATCATCGCTTACCTCATTGCTTACATCACCAAATTTCCAAAATTTGCACTTTTGCCCCAAAAGTGAAAATTCTTACAAAAATGCCCCCTAGGTGGCCGGTTGCTTTCTTGGTGAACAAGCCAAGCTTATCTCACCTTGATGACATCATCTTGATGACATCACTTAGCTTACATCATCAATTTTCCAAAATTTTCACTTTAACCCCTAAAGATAAAATTTTGGCATTTTTGTCCCTGAGGTGGCCGGCCATGTCATCTTGTTCTAGAGAGTTCTTGGTTTTCTTTCCAAGCTTATTTAATCCAATTATGATGTCATAAATTAAAGATAGGATGATGTCATCCATATTAAGCCCCGTTTGGCTTTTCCTCAATATTTAGTCCATTTTTCTACTACACAGATATTTCTAATACTGTGTTTGCTTAAACACAGTATTTTTATACTGTACTACAGTCTAAAATTTATCTGTGTAAAAATGAACTTTATCAAATTTTTCTTGTTTCTTAAAACCTTTCTTGCCCTTCGTATCTAACTTAGTATGCTTGATTTTTTTCTAGGCTGGTCTCATAGCTTATTCTAGCTTAATCGTCCGAAAAGACAATTTTCGCAGTATATAATCCATACTGCTTTGCCGTATCTCAGCACCTTCATCTATTTGACCTTCCGGTCAACCTTTGACTTTTTGGTCAACTTTGACTTTTTCGGTCAAATTTTAACCAACATGAAATTATGAAATTTCATCACGCCATTTTCCTTAAAACGCCTTATACTTGGCTAAGTAGTCTATTGTTGAGTCTCGTTACTAGTTAAATGAGAACTCAAACTTATACTGTTATTCCATTCCAATCTTGATCCAGACTTAGGTTTTCCTTGTTTCTACAGGAATCATAAGCCATAAAAGTTTCGGGTATTACAATTAGCACGAGGTACCTGGTTAAATTGAGCTACATGTTCCCGCAACTGATTCATTTCTTGCTGCTGTTCTTGCAATTGTCGTTGCAAAGCAGCTATAACATTTGCCATATTAGGCTCTTGCGGGTTGGGATTCGCTCGTATACGTGGACGCGACATCTTCTATCCCTTATCTAATCACAATAAAGATATTGTTATACTACAAATATCTTTTCGTTCATTCATATCTTATCATAAAACTTTATCATAACTTTTCATGAATAATTCTTATTCATAATACAATCACATCGTATCTTCATCATAACATTCATAACCGATCGTATCATAACCATATGATGGATCGTATTATATCATATCTCATAACTGATCATAACATAGACCAGATCATAAATCATAACATCATGACTGATCATAACATAGACCAGATCATAGATTGTATCATCATGTCATATCTTACATACACATTTCTTATTCATACCATAAAGTACATATCATACACATTCTGACATTGTTATACATACAATATCAACACATTAGATAGAAGTGATCAATCACTTAACTATCATTCATATATACATATGCGTCCTATCTCTAAACATCTATTTTGACGTTACTCCAGAGAATACTTCCCAGTCCTCTTCATCAAACAATATCTCCTCCAGATCGTCCATTACATTCACTTCTTTATCATTATCACTATCGATGTTAATCACTAGAGGATTCTCATGAAAAGGTTCTGGGAATTCTTCTGGGTTCATGTTATCAGCGACCATTTCTTCTTGCAGAGGAACCTCTTGCAGTGGTACTGCTGGAATAGGGTCTTCCGGTATTGGCGGACCCCATTGAAAGTGTGGTTCCTCATGACCATTATCATTGGCTGGCTCTTGTATATTATTTCCTACCACAGCATCCATCTGAACCATATGAGCTACTAATTCAGCATCCATAATATCATTAATCATATGGTCCAATGTTACTCATACTACTGGTTGTGGAACATGTTCTCGAATTTCAGGTGGCAAACCATCTCTGAGCAGTTGTTGAGCTCGTAACTCTGGATTACCGATATCAGAAATATGAGGCAATATCGCTTCCTGAAATCGTCTACAATAATGAGCCATTGATTCATTCGGATATGCATGCCAATCATATACATAACCTAAGAATCGCACCAAGTTCATGTCACGATAGATTTCTTCATCTCTAAGGTGGATGGCATCATTATTCTCTAATGGAGGTCCGAAACGGCATTAATCAAGGTTCGAAAATCTGCCCATGATCCATTCTGAAACTCATGTTCTCCTAAGGTCCTCCACCATAGTCTTGCATCTGCTGCCAGGCATCGTGTGGCCAATGATACCTGTAGATGGCCTGGAATATGACATATTCTGAATATCGATTCGATGTCATGAAGCCAGGCTACCAAGGTAACTGTCTGTCTTGTCCCATCAAAAACTAATGGAGACATCATAAAGAATGCATGTGCAGCGGCACGATCTTCTTCCATCGTTCTCAGATCTAAATAACGTAATGAAATAAATAAATTTATTCTAAGTATTTATAACTTACAAGGACAGTGGCATAGGCAGGCATACTGTGAAACCGGAAGGTAGGAAAACTGCTCTGATACCAACTCTATGGCGACCAACCCTTTTGTGATCGTCACCATACTTACTTACATATGTACGTACGAAAATTTGAACTAAATTTCTTTTTAAAATCATCACTTAACTTAAGAGGAAAAACTTTCATATTAGTTACTTATACACACATATGCATATACATATGCATACACATATACATATATATATTTTGTCTCTTGTAGTACTATAACATAGTACTTAAACTTTACATAAACATAACGTAATTTTAACAAAACACGTGGTAGCTTCACACCCATAGTTTCACAGTTTTGCCACGCCACGCCCACCGCCTTGCATCAGGTATTGCTACAGGATTGCTTACCTACAGCATAAACGTAAGTCATGAGCTAATGCTCAGCAAGTACAACCATTGCACTGCAAATCATTTCATAAAAACCAATGCATGAACCTTTTATGCTTTCATTATTCATCCATAGGTTAGCGTTGGTTTTGGGCCCCTTACATAACATAAGTGTACGTACCGTGGCGCGTTGCCATGGAGTGGTTGGGGCGGCCAGCCCTGTCCAACTCAAACCATGAACCAAACTCGACCTACGAGCGGGTCGATACGACACAAGAAATCTGTTCATCATCATCATACTTGAATCTTTCATGATCATAAATAGTTTCCAACTTGAAACCGTATTCTTACAGATTACCATCTGCTTATCATCATACTTGAATCATTAACAGTTTCTATCTTGAAACCGTATTTTACTCATTACCGAGTAACTTATCATTAATGAGTATGCTTCGTGATGCCATACCATCATAACATAACATCAGTACATCAGCATAATTTTATGATGTCATAAGATCATAGCATACATCGAAAACATATCAATGTAATTTGATCATCATATCTTAGCATATATCGTATGTAATGACCCGCCTAGCACAGGCCGTTACCATACACATACATACTTAATTAATGAGCGTAAGCAGCGGAATTTTTTTTTTATATACGGTGCGAATAAATGGAACGCATAATAATATAAACGATGTTCGAATGCGGAATAATATACATAATAAGAACGAAACGCGTAGCGATTAATAATCCCACACTTCACAGTCCACCCTGCCACGCTCGCCATCTTGCATCATCAGTTGCCCGTAGGTTGCTTACCTACAGCATAGACGTAAGACACGTGAGCTTTCGCTCAGCAAGTACAACATACATATCCGCAATAATTTAACACAACATAAATTATCATGATCTTACATATCATAACACATCATACATATCATGCTTAACTCATCGTAACATGCATATCATACTTAACTCATCGTAACATACATATCATTTCATAACATCGCATAATATATACATGAACCGATTATGCTTTTATTATGCCATCTTATTCATTATTAACTTATCTTACTTATGGGCCCCTTATCATGAGTGTACGTACCGGGCATGCAACTATGATTTGGTTGGGGCGGCCAGTCCATTTCCAACTCAAACCACAGTCCAACCCGACCTAACGCGGGTCGGTACGACACAGGCAAGCTTGCTTGCCATCATACTTGCTTTTCATTAACTCATACTTGATCTTATTAGTGAACATGCTTCGTGATGTCACCATTCATAAATCATGCTCATATCTTGACATTATACCTTAATCTCATAATCATGAACTTAACATAATCGTATCATAAACATAACCTCATCACATCATATACATCAAACATACTTGGGCAAGTATACAACAAAAGCCTATGCTGTAGGCGGAGTTGTACTTACCTTAATCACTATGTCTAGAGGTGTGTTGATCCAGGTCAGGATACCTCAGCAGGCTATCTCCTGCTATATCAAAGGACATAGGGTAAGAATTCTGCTCTTACAGAATGTTGGTAATCAAACCAAGATTCATACCTAGTTGTGGTTATATGCCCCCCTTTCTTAAAATAATGCCGGACACTTCTCAGTATCACAGACAACCCTAGGGTTTAGGGTTTAGTATACTTAGAGCGTACTTTGATTGGTCACATAAAGTAACCTTGGCTAAACAGCCTTCCATTACTGTGTTAGGTTATTAAACCTGACCTTGGGCCTAAGCTTTCTTAGAAATTCATCCCATTAGGTTACTATTGAGTAACCCTGGTTTTTAGGCCCAACTAGTCATTCTTATCGTTCTATTGGGTTACGTTGGATAACTCTTGGGCTTTGGGCCCAAACCAATAACTCGGTACCTTTCCGGTTATTGCTCATTCAACTTGGTTTAAAAACCCTTTTTCTTAACTTTAGAAAACTTAGGGTTTTAAAATCACTTTTCCTTAAAATCTTTATAAAACTTGAAACCTTATGAGTGGATCTTTGTAAAAACTATTAAAAATAGAAACTGCCTTTGGAATAGTTTCTTACTGTGAATTAGTCATTGTATGTGCAGGAATGTCCTTTTCCTGTACTGTTTTAGAAAACTCTGTGCAGGAATTTCCTGTTCCCTGCACAGATTTGAAATCCAATTTTCTATTTAAAAATCAAAGCCGAATTTAAAAAAGTTTTCTTCATAAAAGTTTTAAAGCTTGAAAAACCCTAAAACTTTTATGTTTAACCCGAGACCCAAATCGGTGTCTAACCCACTCATTTTCTTGTTGAACTCACCTGGCCGTGTATAGGGTCTAGGCACAGTCAGGCTCGGGTTTTCTTAAAAACGAAGGCCATTGGAGCCTTATTTTGAAAAAATGTCCAGGATTTCCTCTAGGAAAAACCCTACTCTACAACTTTCATGTTTTAGGTTTTCCCAAAATCAGCCTCTAAGGGGTTCAAAACTGGCTTTCCAGAAAACTGGCCAGCTTGAACCCGAATTGGCAGTTTTCATTCTTTTATTAGTTTCTCGCCCTAATTTGTGCACACTACCTCAACCGACCATAGCGGGAGCCTAGGATCAACATACAACGTTTTTCTAACGTCCCAATTTAGCTTACATGACACCCAAACACGTCTATGCAAGTCAATCAACAAAATTGCATCACATAGGGTTAGGGTTTGCATGATTTCAGATTTTCTTCAAACCATTGCATGCACATACATTCTAACACCCTAACACACTTTTTACAGCATGCATAAACAGATTTGGGGACATATAACCTTATCTATCATGCAGCCCTATAATCACATAACATAAGCATAATCAAACTCATAATCAAACCACCCTTAACTAATCAAGCACAAAACTTAAAAATCTAATCTAGAGCAGAAAATTAAAGTGAGCTTATGCTCTTACAACCAACTTGGAAATACACTTTAAATCCTCAATTGAAAGCTTGAATTGAAAGCTTTAGGGTCCAAGAGAATTTTACCTCTATCAATTCAAGGAATGGGTTTGTTTGGTTCCAAAAATTTCCAGCCACTTGACTCCAACAAGCAACCAAGCTCCCTTAGCAATAGCTCTAAAAATTTTCAGCCACTTGGTTCCAATCAAGTAACCGGCCTTCTCCTCAAGGCTACCAAAAATTTTTGTGTCTCTTGTTTGCTGTTTGCCACTAAATCCGGCCACTCCCCCTAGCTCCTAACCACTTTTCTCTCTTTTTTCCAGCTTACTCACAACCGGCCCCTTTGGCCAAAAATGGGTCTCCAAACTTTTCCAACTCTTTTTCCTTCTTCCTTATTGAATCCGAACACCACCCCAATGATTTTCACTCTTGGATTTTGGTTTTTGTTCTCTCCTTCTTGGCTGCCTAAAGTTCGGATTTGAGCAGAAAAAAGAGTAGAGTTTGACTAGCTTTTCCAATTTTTTTGAATAGGAAGCACCCCTATTTATAGAGGTTTTTGAACTTTACAAAATTGCAAAATAGTCCTTCAAAGATCACCATTTTGCACTTTAGGGGGTATAGGTGGCCGGCCATTTGGCTCTAGAAAGTTCCATATTTCTTTCCAAATTTAACTAAATCCAAAAATGATGTCATAATTCAAAAGCTAGGTGACATCATCAACCTGAAGGCTTGTTTGCCTTATTTCCTTAATAGACAGTCCTCTTTAAGGCCAAAACAGATATTGTTGATACTGTGGTCATTATTCCACAGTACTGACTGCTAACTGCAGTCCAAAATTTATCTGTTTAAAAATGGACTGTACGAAAAATTCTCTTTTCGCTTAAAACTCTTATGCCCTAAATAACCTACTTAATGTGCTTGATTTTATTCTATGGTGGTTTTAAAAATAACTTGATCCATTTTATCTGAAAAATGGTTTTTTGCAGTATACTTCCTTTACTGCTCATCATACTTCATTGCCGTCACATAGTTGACTTTTCCAGTCAATCTTTGACCTATCGGGTCAACTTTGACTTCCTTGGTCAACTTTGACTTTCTTGGTCAACTTTGACTTTCTTTGACTTTCTTGGTCAAGCTTTGACCATCATAAAATCATAATATTTTTGTACTTTTTTTACTCAAAAGGTCACATGCTTAACTAAGCAATCATTTTTGAGTCTTATAAAAGCATAAGAGCTCACAAAACTCAATAAAAATCCTTAACCGGATTCTTTCATAAATACCGTCATGGTACAGTTTAAATTTCTATACAAGAAATTGTAACGTTGTAAAATTCTAGTCATTACAATCTACCCCCCTTAAAAATTTTCGTCCTCCAAAATCAGAACAAACTGGGGTAGTTCTTTCTCATCTCATCTTCCAATTCCCAAGTCGCTTCTTCAACTATGTGGTTTCGCCACAACACTTTGACCATGGGAATGGTTTTGTTCCTTAAGACCTTTTCTTCCCGATCCAGAATTTGAACTGGCTTTTCTTCATATGTCAAGTCCGTATGAACCTCTACTGGTTCTTGACTAAGCACATGGGAAGGGTCTGGCACATACTTCTTTAGCATCGACACATGGAAAACATTATGCATCGAAGCTAATTCAGGCGGTAGGGCAAGCTTATAGGCTACTTTTCCAATCCGTTCGAGAATCTCAAATGGTCCCGTGTATCTCGGGCTAAGCTTCCCCTTTTTACCAAATCGCATTACTCCTTTCATAGGAGTAATCTTGATGAACACTGCATCTCCTACTTGGAATTCCAAAGGCCTCATGCGTTTATCGGCATAACTTTTCTGTCTGCTAAAAGCTATGTCGAGCCTCTGCTTGATCATCTGAATATCCTCCGAGGTCTTTTTGATAAAATCAGTGGTTTGTAACTGCTTCTGCCCCACTTCCTGCCAGTGGATAGGAGATCGACATTTTCTTCCATATAATGCTTCAAATGGAGCCATATCAATCGAAGCATGATAATTGTTGTTATATGAAAACTCGATCAATGGCAGCTTCTGATCCCAGTTTCCTTTGAAATCCAGCACACATGACCTTAGCATATCCTCCAGTGTCTGGATGGTTCGTTCTGATTGACCATCAGTTTGGGGGTGAAATGCCGTACTGAACTTCAATTTCGACCCCATAGCATTGTGAACACTAGTCCAAAATCGAGAAGTGAAACGTCCATCACGGTCCGAAATGATCGATTTTGGTACTCCATGAAATATGACGATCTGGGATACGTAGATTTCAGCCAATTTCTCCACTGAGAAGGTGACCTTAATCGCAATAAAGTGGGCCGACTTGGTTAATCTATCCACAGTAACCCAAATCGAGTCATTCCCACTTGAAGTTCTGGGTAGCCCTACTACGAAATCCATAGTAATTTGCTCCCATTTCCATTCAGGAAGCTCTATTTTCTGTAGTTCTCCGCCAGGATGGCGATGTTCAGCCTTAACTTTCTGAAAGTTAGGCATTTCGATACATATTCTGCTACCTCATTCTTCATATTGGGCCACCAACAACTCTCTCGGAGGTCTTTATACATCTTGGAAGCTCCTGGATGTACTGAATACGGTGTCTTGTGTGCCTCAGACAAGATCTGGTCCTTAAGAAACTCAAAGTTAGGAACACAAATCCTTCCTTTGAAATAAATAGCACTATCTTCAGAGACCTTAAACTCCTTGTTCTTTCCACCAAAGAGTTGTGCTTTCAGCAAAAAGGAATCATTTCCTTGATGCGACTTAATGGTCTCTAAGAGATTGGACTGGAGGGACAGAACCGACAATTTCCCCGTTATTAGCTCCAAGTCGAACTCATAAATCTCCTTTTGTAGTGGCTTAGGAAACATTCCAATAGACATCAGTATGCCTACGGATTTCCTGCTTAAGGCATCTGCTACCCTGTTGGCCTTTCCAGGTGGTAAAGGATCTCACAATCGTAATCCTTTATAAGTTCCAGCCATCTACGTTGTCTCATGTTGAGCTCTTTCTAAGTAAAAATGTACTTGAGGCTCTGGTGATCGGTGTAGATTTCACACTTATTCCCATACAAATAATGCCTCCAAATCTTAAGTGCGAAAACTACTGTTGCGAGCTCCAAATCGTGCGTGGGATAATTCCTTTCGTGAATCTTCAACTGTCGAGATGCGTAGGCAACTACCTTCCCATTTTGCATCAAGACGGAATCCATTTTTAGAAGCGTCACTATATATCACGAAATTTCCTGCATCTACATCAGGAATTATCAACACAGGCGCACTTGTCAACCTCCTCTTGAGCTCTTGAAAGTTCTCCTCACATTTCTGAGTCCATTCGAATTTCTTTCCCTTGCGGGTAAGAGCGGTGAGGGGTGTAGCGATCTTGGAAAATCCCTCAACGAACCGTCGGTAGTAGCCAGCTAGTCCAAGGAAACTTCTTATTTCCGTAACATTCTTGGGTGCTGGCCATGCACTAACCGCCTCTACCTTAGCAGGGTCCACTGAAATTCCTTCCTTTGATACTACATGACCCAAAAAGTGGACTTTTTCTAGCCAAAATTAACATTTTGTGAATTTGGCATACAGCTGGTTTCGTCTTAGTGTCTCCATCACCAACCTAAGGTGATGTTCGTGTTCCTCTTTGGACCTTGATTATATCAAAATATCATCAATAAAAACGATGACGAACTTATCCAGATACTCTTTGAATACTCGGTTCATAAGGTCCATGAATGCAGCTGGGACATTGGTTAATCCAAATGGCATAACTAAAAACTCATAATGCCCATAACGTGTTCGAAAAGCGGTCTTGGAGATGTCTGCCTCCTTGATCTTGAGCTGATGATAACCTGACCGTAGGTCGACTTTCGAAAATACTATCGCTCCCCTGAGTTGATCAAAAAGATCATCAATCCTCGGAAGGGGATACTTGTTCTTGACCGTAATCTTATTCAGTTCACGATAGTCGATACACATACGCAGTGATCCATCCTTCTTCTTCACTAATAATACTGGTGCTCCCCATGGAGAGTAACTTTGTCGGATGAATCCTTTGTCCAGCAGTTCTTGTAACTGCACTTGCAATTCCCTAAGCTCGGCAGGTGCCATACGGTAAGGCGCTTTCGATATCGGTGTAGCTCCAGGTAGCAATTCGATTTCGAACGAAATTTCGCGTTCCGGTGGAAGTCCTGGTAAATCCTTCGGAAAGATATCCACATATTCCTTTATGATGGGAACATCTTCCGGTGTCAACTCCACATCACAATCTTTATCCACCATATTAGCTAAATATCCTTGGCAGCCATTAGCTAATATTTTCCAAGCCTTCAATGCTGAAACCAGTTTAGTTGCAGAATTCCGAGATTGCCCGTAGAAATTAAACTCCTCTTCTCCGTACGGGTTGAACGTTACACAGCGTTTTCGGCAGTCGATCCTGGCGTTGTATTTGCCTAAGAAGTCCATTCCTAAGATCACATTGAAATCCTGAAGCTTGATCGTGATGAGATCGACAAACAGTTCTCTGGATAAAAGTCGGCCTTTGATAAGTTTTCTTGAGGGGTAAAGAAGTTAAAGTGTCCAAAATAATACCAAAAATGCTTGTGACCTTTTCACTTTGTATTTTGGTTTAGTTTTCCTTGACTAACGTTTCATTTTGTTGTCATTTGCCTATGGACTTTTCATCCTTTAAATTTCATGTCGTATTTCTTTCATTCTCATTTTTCTTCTTTTTTTGTTTTTTTGTTCTTTTCATTATCGTTTTTTAATGATCTTAATAACTTTTCTAGTATAAAGGTCCCATTTGGATCAACATTTTCAGGCAGAATTTTGTAACTCGACTCTAAAATTCTCAAATCTATATTTCATTTTTTCTCTCTTCTTATTTCAGAAGTCTCAAACTTCAAAAATTCATAACTTTTTTTTTTTTAAGTAGAAATGAGTTTTTTTTTTTTTTTTGTCAAATCGTAGAGAATGACGAGACGAACGAAATAATATCCACATTGCGTATTTTTTTGTTGACACATTTCAAATTTTTACATGATTTCTTATATCAAAATTTATTTCCAATTCACATTTCAATCAAACACACATTTAAATTCCTACCTACAATACTCCAACTCCAACCATTGTTTTGTCAAATGAGTCTTAAGTTTCTTTTTTCTCTAAATTGCAGTTTTAAGTTTAGTCCGCGTATTATGATTTTTATTGCCATTTTCACATGGCTGTATATTTTCTGTTATGTTGGCGTTTGTATCTCTTCATCTAGCTAGATGTTGGTTATGGTGTTTTTCATAAAGCCAGGAAAACAAATTTAAAAATTTTTTAACCAGAATCTAGGATCTCACATATTTGTTGCATAAAATTATTAACTAAAAACATTAATTACCTATTGAAAAATCAATGATCTACGAAGTCCTTCAGTCTTTTCACAAAATGAACAAACATCATAATGTCTCCATAACATGAGAACACAGTAAGACTTCTCATCCTTTACTCTTTCATGTTATTCTCCTTTCCTTAGAATAACCGACGTGTGAGCACCAATTAATCTCAGCAATTTCAGCTTTCTCCTTCTGACCTCTTATGGCCATCATTTGCTTGTTTTAGATTGGGGTCGTTGAGTCCTCCAATCAAGTAGAAAAGGCTTTAACGCCATAAAGCTTTTCTAAAGGTAAAAAAAAAATGAAAATTTGAATAAAATAGTTGTGAGAGTAAAATGGATTTTATTATTAATTAGTGGATTACGGATATGTTATAAAGATAATACATATTAAGATTACGATATGACATCAACACAAGCATTTTGGGCTATTTGATCAAATGTTAGAATCCAAGTCCAACATTTTGCTAACAAATAGTCTACATTAATTTAATTCCTCTTATATAGTTAATTTTCTTTTCTTTCTTTGCTTTATTTATTTATTTATTTCTTTCTTTCTTTTTGGTTGATGAATCAACTATGGTAAATGCTAAGTTGGTTTGTTTGGTGATTAGCAAAATGGTGGACCTAGCTTTTGTTGGAGCAAGCAAATGTATTTCTTTCCGTCCTTTATCCATTTCTTAATTACATTTATTGACATTATTTTCTCCATAAATATTGTTGGTGACGATATTGAGATGAGTGAAAAAAGAAACAGATTTGGATAGATAGATGTTAAGGCTGTTATTGTTTTGTTAACAATCGCTCTCAATATAGTTGACCTAATTCGTTATAAGCATTCATCCATCCATGGATTTGGTTGAACTATTTTAGAACCAAATATCTAAATGTACAATTTAATTGCATGCCGTGTATGAACCAAGTTTGGGTTTTTGCACATGGCCCAACGACCGATGACACATACATACGTGTCTGTGCGTTTACACACACACACACACACACACACACACACACACATATATATATATATATATATATATTATCAACAAACAACCAATGGTTTTAGTATCACTTCTTATAAAAAAAAAACAATGACTTAAGAATCACTTTAATATACACCAAAAAAAAAAAAAAAAGATTTTAGAAGCACTTGTGTTGTGGTTCAACGCTCTACGTGAATTTTTTTTTTTTTAAATCGTACACTCTGAATTTATCATAATATTATAATTTATATAATAAATTTACAAATACTAATAATATTCTATTTTATGAAAATTGACACTTAACTTATATCCAGATCATTAAATGGTCATTTTTGAATCAATATTAAGCCAAATTATATTTAAAAAAATTAATTCTGAATTTTTTAATTTAATAAAATTTAATTAAAAGTATTAACCTCAATAAATATAATTAAAAGATACAAAAAGGACCGTTCATGTAATTAATTATGACTTATATACAAATCACATATAAATTATTTTAAAAAAATTAATATTATTATCAATGAAATTATTATAAATTTATAAATTTAAGACATAAAGTATCAAAATTAAAAATTCAAGATGCATCGGTGGAAACCACCCCCAGTCCCCCCGTATTCCCAATTTTTGGCATCATCGTGGAAGCTTTTTTGTTACAACTATTTTCTGGTTTTTATTTGCTTGGACCAACTATTTTGATTATTATATACCTATGTATATAACCTATTTGGATTATTATATTTGTCAGTACAAAATTATCTTAAAAAATAAATAAACAAAACTAATGAAAATGATAAATTCAAAAACCTCCATTATACTTTCAATTTTTGTTTTTCATAAAAAGATTTTTGTTTATAAGTTTACAGGTCAATACCGTATAATTGAATTTCTTTCTAAATTGTAATTACAAGTATAATCTAACAATAATATTATACATGACTTCACCTAAATGTGTAAAATTTGAATCCCCTACTCTAAGTTATAAAAATAAAAAAATAAAAAAAAAAGTTCTTTCCAAATCGATTTTCAACCCACAATCTAGGTCAAAATTCAGGTGTTAAGATCAATACTGACAATTGTTGGATCTTATATGGGATAAGGTTTTTAGTATTCTAATAACCAAACAAAGAAAAACAAAACTAAATATCCTTATGCCAACCTTGTAATTTTTAACATTTTCTCCTCCTACCTCATAATTGAGGCACAAAACAATTTCTCAAATTGAAAGTGAGAGATTCAAATTTTATATCTTTTAGTGGAGTCTGAATTCGAACTTTACATATACTATATGAATATCAGTGTTGTAGTGTATTGAATTCTACAATTTAAAAAGGGTAAATATGACATTTTCATTTTTTTTTCTATTTTAAGTATTTTTTTCTAATTTTACAATTTAAGAAAATTAAATATATGACATTGATTATAACATTTCAGAAATCAAAGTTTTTTTTTTTTTTTTTAACTAGGATTAAAAGAATTTCAACTAAACTTATAAAAATAGTCATGTTGAGAACAAGGATTTCTTGTCCCATTCGAAAATTCCATTTGCGTCGTCCGGTGGCTATTGACAAAATGGTTATTAATTTAATGCACGACTTATTTTTCAAGGATTAATTTAATCCATAAATCAATCATATAGCTGTTTTGCATTAAATATTAAATTACTTGCCATGGTGATGACTTCAAACGTACAGAAATGTTTCTAACCACAAAGTAACTATTCTCAATTTTGTTTACAAAGATAATAAAATCTCATTTTTGTTTGTTTAAACTTGAATAAATTTCAACATAGTAATTTTAAGAGGTTGTGATGGCTTTTTTTTTTTTTTTTTTTAAGTTGCAATTAATGGACCAACCATTACATCAACTTAATTATGCACTCTTTTAGTCCATTAATAGCTCAATTTTCTTTACTTTTGTCTAATTAGTAAATGTTATAAAATCATACCCAAACGTTTTTTTTAACTAATAATTATAACAAAACTTAAGATTATGTTAATATTAAATTATTTGGCATAAATAAAATAAATATTCTTTCCTTTAAAATGAAGTTTCAAGACACATTTAAAATAATATAAATTTAAAATGATATAGATTTTGTAGTAAGATGGGAAAAAAATACTGATAATATTGAATTATTTTATTAAAAATACATCAAAGTTATATATGAGTAAAAAATTTCAAACTTCATAAAGCCAGAAGAAAATATGAAAATTAAAGGCCAAGCACTTTAAGTCAAACATCCAATTTCAACAATAATATCTTATTTTTGGGTTTTTCTACCATCAGGAAACACGTTTTCATAATTATTAGATTTTGTTAAAATGGCATGATATATATAATAATTTTTTTAAATATAAATCTAACAATTTAAAAACATGATTTTGTTAGTAATATAATCTTAAATTATTCTCATTTATATATTTTAAATTTCATGACCATTCTCATTTTATTTTTAAATTTTAAAATGCACACTTTACTTTCTGAATTTTGAAATAATTTTTTTTAACTTGGAGATGAAAAGATTCGAACTCAACATTTTGTGATGGAGTCAATACCGCTAGGTTATACTTGTAATCACAAATTTTGAATTAGTCTTACTTTACTCCTTTTGTTAAAATTTTAGCTAAAAACATATTAAAAAAAGGGGGGAAGGAGGACCTTCTATTGATATTTCTATTAAAAACAAATGAAAAAATCACATGACCTCACTTATTTCCTTATTTTCTCATATGTTTTTAATAGAAATTCTAATAGAAAGAGTCAAGTGGGAGTAACTTAAAATTCACGAGACAGTAAAAATTTTTAAAGTTTACAAAATAAGATGAGAACAATCCTAGATTTCAGGGATATAAATGAAAATAGTCCAATATTTTTTTTTATATGCTTATAAGGGTCGTTTGTAAGAGGTTCCCTGACAGAATTTTGCAACTCAACTTCAAAACTCTTGGAGCTTGTATGGGGATGCATTCCAAACCACATGCACATTTTTTTTTTGTCTTTTCATTTAAATAAAAATTACTTTTGACTATTCACATCTTCGTATCTCTACAATAAACTCAAACTTTAAGGAAAAGTTTAATTTGTATCAAAGGAAAAGAGAAAGTGAATAGTCATTTCATTTATCAATTAATCATGTGTTTTACTTAAAAAAATGGAAAATGAGAACTTAGTAGGCCTCACATAATATAGAGAATAACTAAGGGAAATATCAACCCGTACATCCTTCTTGATCTTGATTTCTTACCAAAGGAAATCTATTAAATTTACTTATATATTCTTAATAAGTTTTTATTGCTAATGTTTTTTTATTGCATAAAAAGGAATTGTAGTAATTATATGATAAAATTAATATTTCTAAGGTTAGTAAATATAAAAAATGAGATTGTTTCCATTCACACTATACAATAAGGAAGTAAATCCTAGAAAGAGAATCAATTCATTCCTATTCATTTACTTTACTTTACAATCATATTGTATTTCGTATTACATTCATTTACGGTAAAGTAAACGCGCTCTAAAATAAATTTGTTATTTCAAGTTGAAATTATATATTTTTTTAAGGGAGAGGCTGTGGTAGAGCCTCTCCCAGAATAATTACCGGCAGAGGTTTTTTTAAAACCGTTAGATTTAATCGAACGGTTGATATATTATTGGTGTATCATAGTTACCATACACCTTATCTCATATAAACTTTTCCACCCTTATCTTCTCCGTCGTAGGTAACCTTCCTGCCATCGTCGGTGACTTGCCCCCTGACGCCAGTGTCCACACCCCCGGCCAGCCCCCACCCCATCCCCGGCCACCCCCACTCTCTCTACTCCTAGCCGGCCCCTCTACCCCTAGCCCGCCCGATGCCCCCCTCCCCCGGTGCCCCCCCACCCCAGCCCCCTTTCTCTTCCCCTCTCTCTCTTCCCGCCTGGCGCCCCCCCCCCCTCTTTCTCTCTTCTCGACCGGCCCTCCTGCCCCCAGCCCACCCGACGCCCCCCCCCCCCGACGGGAACCGCCCCACATGCCCCTTATCTCTCTCTCCTCTCTCTCTCTTCCTGGCCGGCCCCCCTGCCCCCAGCCAGCCCTATGTCCCCCTCACCTGCGACGGGAACCCCCTACACCCTTCTCTCTCTCTCCTCTCTCTCTTACCCTCTCTCTTCCCGGTCGGCCCCTTGCCCCCAGCCCGCCCGGCCCCCCCCCCCCCCCGACGGGAACCCCCCACACCTCTCTTTCTCTCTCTCCTCTCTCTCTTCCTGCTGGCCCCCAGCCCCCAGCTTGCCCGGTGGCCCCCCCACCCCCCTCTCTCTCCTCTTTCTCTCTTTTCGTTAGCTTTTTCTTTTTTCTTTTTCTTTTTTTTTCCCTATTTTTCACTTACTTTGTTATAATATGGGTGTGCCTACAGTTTATCATGTGCACCCTCAATATATAGACCATCTGATTCAAAATCCATGGTTTAAAAAATGACTGTATCGGTAGAAACTCATAATGAGTCTCTACCACAGTTTTGTCCTTTTTTAATTGCATAAAATGTCAAGACCCAAAAACAAGATCCATAGAATTTCCCCTTCTTGACCAATATGATAAAAACTTTAGTTTTATTAGTGTCATATTTGTGTTATATTGGTCTAATATTAAATTTTTGTTTTATGTTAGAGCAATCATCTTTAAATTTATGTCAAGCAAATGCTTCCCCCTCCTCCCCCCTCCGTTTTTTTATTCGCATAGAATAACGAGAAAAATAAAGCAATATTCATATTGCATATTTTTCTGAAAAGATTTAAAATTTTTACGTTATTTTTTATATAACTGTTTATTTATAATTCACACCACAACCAAACACACTTTCCAATTCCAACTTATAAAACTCCCAATTTCAATTATTATTCCAATTCCAATAATTATTTACCTGATTGCATCTAAATATGAGTTTTTATCCATTACCTTTAATTTCAAAATAAATAAATAAATGGGTAAATTTCTAGGCTGGTTCCTGAACTTTTAACTTTGTGTAATTTTAGTACCTGAACTATTTTTCATAACTGAAATGCCCCTTAATTTTTAAAATATTGATACAATAGTCCTTTACGTTAATTTTTATACGGAATCGATTAGTTAACATCACTTTTTGACTAAATTACCAACGGATTCCGTTTAAAAGTTAAAACAAAATGCTATTGTAACAACATTTTAAAAGTTTAGTGGCATTTTCTGGTTTTTTTTTATAGTTAGAATGATCATAAACTTCTAAAAATGTTGCTTCAACAGTATTTTTCATTAATTTTTTGTCGGAATCCGAAGTTAGCATCATATTTTTGACCAAATTACTAATATATTTTATTAAAAAAAACGGAAAGTATTATTATAACAACATTTTAAAAATTTAGGGATATTTTAACTATAAAAATAAAGTTAGAGACTAAAATTACATAATGTTAAGATTTAGAAACTAAATGAATAATTTACATTAAATAAATAAAAGAGCATGAATTATTATTATTAATAATTTTTTTTTGAGAAAGAGCATGAATTATTAAAGTGAAAACCATAAAGTAAAAAATAAAAAAATACCCGCGATTTGCGTTGGCGAAAATCGAACGGTGTTTCTGAAAGCAAAAGAAAAAAAAAATGTAAATAATCAGTCGGCGACAGACAAAAAAATAAAAAATAAATAAACAAACAAGGAAAAGCAGCTCAAGCAATCGACGAACAAAGTTGACTAAACGGCCTCGTTTCTTTGACTTCGTAAATACCTGCTCTCTCTTTTCTCCGTCTACTATTTCTTCACATTATCAATAACACACTCAAAACCCACCACCACCAACAACAAGAGATTAAGAAGAGAACCAGACCTATTCATTTCAGTTCTTGGTCGATTTGTTGCAATGGCGGGAAATCAGCGGCCGTCGTCGGAGATCCAGATCAGGGTGAATTCCCGGCGAGGATACAACGCCGTATACCCGGTGGAGATCGACGCGACGACACCGCAGCAGCTGTCGTCGGCGGCTGCGAGTCCCGGCGTTTTGAGAGAAGTGAAGCATTTCAAGAAATGGGTTCCATGGTTGATCCCTGTCTTTGTCGTTGCCAACACCATTGTCTTCATCATCACCATGTACGTCAACAACTGTCCCGACAACTCCTATTCTTGCATCGCCAAGTTCCTCGGCAGATTCTCCTTTCAGCCTTTCAAAGAGAACCCTCTTCTTGGTCCCTCTTCCACCTCGTCAGTTTTTCCTCCTTTTCCTTTTCTTTTCTTTTTGTTTATTTTATTTCTTTTCGTTTCTCTTAGCAGCTTTTTGGTAAAGAAAAAAAAAATTTTTTGGTTACTCTTTTTTCCTTTATGTTTAATTGCTTGAAAAAATGGTAAACATTTTCTTTTCAAACAATCATGAATTTATTTGAACATGTCAATTATAATTTGTTGTCCCTTCGGGACATCTGATAAATTATATTTAGTTTAAAAAAAAAAACTAGTCGTGAAGGGGGATTAAGTTTATTTACCATTCGTTTTTATTTTTCTTCTTTATGGTAAATGTAAAATGTTTGTAATTTTTTCTCGCCTTAAATATAATATTTCTGGTTTAAAAGTTTAGAACTCCATAATCCATATGGCCTTAAAATCTCTGCCTTTATCTTTATGCTTAATATGCTCTGAAATTGTCAAACTTTTTTCATCGCTTAAATATTTGGATATATCACAATTAAAAAAAAATTATTATTATAATTGGATAGGTTGCAGAAGATGGGAGCTCTTGATGTAAGTAAAGTGGTGGATGATCACCAAGGATGGCGGCTTTTATCGTGCAATTGGTTACATGGAGGGGTTTTTCATATATTGGCTAACATGTTGAGTCTTTTGGTTATCGGAATTCGGCTTGAGCAAGAATTTGGATTCAGTATGTCTCATACAAAACTAACTCTTAAGCTACATTCCTATGATTATTTTGTTTTGATGTTTAAGTCTTAATAGCAATGCTTTTACAAGGAGGTTATGGTTAATTTCTCAA
Source organism: Ficus hispida (assembly GCA_025413025.1). NCBI lineage: Eukaryota > Viridiplantae > Streptophyta > Magnoliopsida > Rosales > Moraceae > Ficus > Ficus hispida. The sequence goes on along the minus strand of CM046372.1, from coordinate 6,445,647 downwards.
ACAAATGCAAATCTTGGGTGTGTGTGTCGTTGTATATAGTTAATGACTTGTTACTTGTTAGTCAAATGCTTGTTTCATTCTGATTATGCTGCTATTTCGGAAATCAAGCCCAGTTGGTTCTTTGTGGTCTACAGTTTAGTTAAGTACCTAAAGATTTGCTTAATTATTTCATGTTTACCCAATACAAGCTCAAAAAGTTGCAGATGTTGAAGAGATGAAGAATAAATGATAAGCCATTGAGATTCACTAGTTTTCAAACGTTTGTAACTGCTACCAAGTATGGAATTTTTCTTTAAGAACAATTTTTTTTTTCTTAATTTTATTTTGCAAGATACATGAAGCTTTTTTAAAAAATGGTAAGGTGAGTTGGTAAACTTCTGTTTTTTGCTGGCATATGGTTAATGGAATATTGCATTAACTGGACTAAATTCATCGCCCTGGGTTTTAAACGGGTCTTTTGAGTAATCCGTAAAGGTATATAGTTTTTAGTTTTATTAATGTATTAGTGTTGGAAATTATCGCTAATATATTTGTATTCCAGTTCGGATTGGATTGCTTTATGTCATCTCTGGATTTGGCGGGAGTTTGTTATCTGCACTTTTCCTGCAGTCGAACATATCTGTTGGTGCTTCTGGCGCACTTTTTGGGTTACTTGGAGGAATGCTTTCTGAACTCATCACCAATTGGACAATCTATGTTAGTAAGGTGAGCGTTGAGCCGATTACAATAAAAAGGCTGATTTAGAATTACTGACGCCAATGGATGTAACATCTTTGTGTATTTTTTTAGTTTGCAGCACTTTTCACCCTTGTGGTCATCATAGCCGTTAATTTGGCAGTAGGAATTCTCCCACATGTGGACAACTTCGCTCATATTGGCGGATTTTTGACGGGTTTTCTTCTTGGTTTTGTGTTTCTAATTCGGCCCCAGTTCGGATGGGTTAGCCAAAGATACGCATCACCAGCGTATAATTCAGCTCCAGTCAAATCTAAATTCAAGACATACCAGTGTGTACTGTGGGTTATTTCTCTCATCCTTGTAATTGTTGGGTAAACCTCTAACTCCGTGTTTCTCTTTAAAAAATGCTCTTTATCTATTACTATAAAGACCTCTGAAAAACATCTATGGATACTCAAATAAGAAAGAGAACCGAAATTCCCCGGTTGTTTTCTTTGGAAAGTTCATTTTCGAGAGAAACAGCTTAATTGGAACTTCAATTTCCTTGAGTTGGTACTTGCCATATTTTTTTAATGCCAATGTGTTTATAAATGAAATTCAATCTTTAGAAGCAGAATCAATAAACCAGTCTTCTCCTTACACGTGAGAATTTTGATAATTTAAACGTGGTAGCACCAAAGACATCATGTAAAAGGTTGACAAAAACTGTTTTTTGCCGATGACATTATTCGCGGCTTTGTTCTTTTCAACTTTGTTTTATTTATTTTATTCCCTCATAACTTTGACAGGCTAACTGTCGGGTTGGTCATGCTACTCCGGGGGGTTGATGCGAACGATCATTGTTCTTGGTGTCACTACTTGTCTTGTGTCCCCACTTCAAAATGGAGCTGCAAGACTGAGCCTGCATTCTGCTGGGTTAGTAAAACCGACTATTGCTTTACCCTCTATGTTAAATTCACTCTATCCCCGCCTTCAATTAGACCGGGGTATTTTGGTTGTGTTAACAAACCAATTTGTGATTTTTGCACCAATCTGATGGCATCATTAACATGTCTGTGACGCAGTCGAACCAGGTCGGTGACCAACTCAACCTAACATGTTCAAGCAACAACAAAACCAGCACATACACAGTGTCAAACCCAAGCAATTCTAGAATCCAAGGGTTGTGTACGCAGCTTTGCAGTTGATTTATGCAAATATGAACATGTTTAATTCATACTATTTTTATTGCATGTGTTTATCCCCTTGAATCTATCTTCTTCTTTTTTTTCTTTTTCCCTTTTTTTTTTTGGGGGGGGGGGGGGGGGGGGGTTGTGTGGTGTCGGCGGGGCGGGGGGTGTGGTTGTATGTTTGTGTCATTCTTTTGTGGAGAGCTGGAACATTATATCAGTTCTATAGTTAATTTGATCCTTTCTTTTGTTGTTACTACTAGTTGTAGGCTAGTACCATGCACTGTGTTTAATCAATTTGTTAAATAAAAAATTAATCATGAGGTATGATGAGAAAATAGTTGTTCAATGAACATTAAGGGGAAAATTTTTAAGTAGTAAGAAATTGGAGAGAAGTTAGCGAATCATATGAAAAGTTAATTAGGGGTGTTATAAGAAAATAATAGTTGAGATGGTCATAAAAAATAATGTTTAAGTAAGGATGCATTTATAAAAAAATTGTTTCAATATGAGCTAAAAAGAATGAAAAATAAAAAATTTTAAACGATAAAAGAAAGCATATAGAAAAGAGATCAGCACGTGAATAAAATAGAAGAATAATTTTAAAGAGTACAAATAATAAAATAGATATATATATATATATTGTACATATATATTAACATTATGAAGAAATAGTAGTTTAGAATCTAAAATGATCATGAAAAAATATATGCTAAGAGAATTTTTTGAATGAAGTACAGGAGAAAAAATTTTAAGAAAGAAAGAAAAGGAAAAAGGGAAAGAATTAAAAAGAAAAAAAAGAAGGCATGACATGTGTAAAAAAAAAAAAAAAAGAGCTTATGGTTCTTTTATAGATGTTATTATTATTTGTTAAGATAAGATAATGCACGTGCGTAATCAGATTGTCGAATCCTTAGATGTATTAATTATTAATTATTATTATTATTTTTTTAAGTTTGGTTTCTTTTTAACGACACATGAGTAAAAATATTGATTTCTTAGGACGTGAATATTTTGTGGTCTAATAGAGGATCCTAGCAGTCTATTCTCTCTTGGGTATCTGTCTCGCCTGTCGGTGTGCAAGGGCGTGAAGGCGATCAGCTCTAGCGAAGGAGGATTTGATTGGGCAATGGAAGTCTCTTTCAATTACGGAGGAGGAAAGCGAGGTTGTCGCAGTCGATGTTGATAGAGGAAGAGGGGGATTGGAATTGGGGATAAATGTGATAATCATCTGTTCTTATAAAGAAATGATAAACTGTATAGTATGTGATGATTCAGACATTTTTTAATAGTATGAAATGTGAATTCAAGAATAAAACTGTACTGACACAAGATTTGAAGTAGACAATATCAAAGAAGGCACGAGTCATTATAAATTCTTGGAAAGGTTTGAGCCAAAAAAACCCTTACAGGAAATCGCCGTTTTGTTTGGCAATCCAGCGGATGAGGAAGGTTGTGGGAGGATTTACTATAAGAGAAATGGAAGGCGATGTGTTTCTGTTCTTGTTTGGAGATCCTAAGGAAAGGCGTCGTACTTTTGAGATGGAACCTTGGATCTTTGACAAATCCTTGGTGATTCTTAAAGAAGTCAATGGAGACAATGTCCCGTCGTGGGAGGGGTGGACCTCTACTCAGTTTTGGGTTCAGGCGAGTAACTTACCAATCCGGGCCATCACGGAGAAGGTTGGGATGCTTATGGGAGATGCTGTTGGGGTCTAGAACAACCCACTGGGCGGATTTGAGGTTTGAGCGAATCCCTGACTTTTGTTTTGTTTGTGGTAGGATCGGTCCTGTCTTCTAGGAATGCTCTGATCCGAAGGTGGAAAAGATGATTGAATCGAGGAATTTTGAGTACGAGTCTAGACCAAGGCTCCGAATTTCTCCGGCTATAGCAGCTCTCAATTGTCTATGGGGAAGCAGGATTTCAGGAAGCGTTATGATGTTGGTGGCCAATCTTCTTGGATCTAAGCTTCGCCGGAGCTCGGAATGGAGAAACCGGTGAGAGAGATACGGCCTAATCAAGGCTTGAATCTCCGGGATTCTGATAGAGGTTTGAGTTCAAATCCCGTTAATTTGGGGATTATTAATTCTGATAGTAATCCCAAAATTTCGGTTAATAAAATTGAGGTCGATGAGTCAACGGACGGATGACGGGGGCCCACTATCTAAGCAACCTGTGCTGTCCAAAGTGGATCACGTGACCCCTAGCTCTGATCCTTTGGCAAGTGACCAGGAACTTGTAGTCTGTTTTTCAGCTTCTATTTTTCCCGGTATTGAGGAGCTTCCGGTCCACACTCAGAGGCCCCTAACTCCACCCAGTGTTCAGTGGGCTTCCCAAATCCTATATCTAAAAAAATGGTGCACAAGAAAGGGAGATTGATTGGATCTAAGGCGGGGAAGATTGTCGGAGGTGGTAAATATTAGAGATCTCCATTCTCAACTGTCTCTCCAAAAAGTTTGGCATCAGGTTCGGATTCTCCATCAATATCTCCACAAGGCTTAGTTGCTAAAATCTCTCCACTAGAGTTGGTTACAACAGCTCCACTACAATCGGCTATTGAAGTTTAAGATTTTATTTTTATCATCTCCTTGTATTTCTCCTTGTAACACTACAAATGTATATCTCTATATATACCTTATGATGTAAACAATTTTTATCAATGAATAAAGTTAATAATCAGCTCATTTAAACTTTATATGGTATCAGAGCACTGACTCCAACGAGATTTTTTTTTTCCTCCTCTCACAAAATGGCCTCTAACACCTCTACCAATATTCCTACCTCTGTTGCTGTCGTTCCTTCTAATCCCTCCCAAAACTTAATAACCATCAATGCTGCTGCTCAATTGCCATTCAAACTCATGACCCTCAACTATTTTTCTTGGAAAGCTCAGTTTACTGCCTTATTTTTTGGTCTAAATCTTCTTAGTTATCTTGATGGCACACTCCCGTGTCCCTCTTTAACAAATGTTCAAAATGGTCAGCCTGTTCCTAATCCAGATCATCTTTTATGGCGTCGACAAAATCAACTCATTCTCCATGTTATTTTTGTATCCTTCACTGAAGCTGTCATTCCATTGGTCTCCTCGGCAACATCCAGTCACGAAGCTTGGACTCGACTCTCCCGACTATATGCTAAAAGATCCACCACTCACATCATTCATCTTAAGGATAAACTAACAATGATTACTCGTGGGTCTTTATCTGTTACAGATTTTCTCATCTCCATCAAGAAGCTTGCTAATGAATTAACTGCTCTTGGTGCTCCTCCTAGTGATGTCGATCTTCTTGTCTACACTACTCGTGGTCTTGGCCTTGCTTATAAAGAACTTGTTACAGCTATGTGAACTAGAGATTCCGTGGTACCATTTGAAGAGTTGTTTGATAAGATTATTGATCATGAAACTTTCCTCCTTCATAATGAGAAACACAATCCGGATCCTGCACCACCTACTGCACACTTAGCCAAACATTCTCAACCTCTATATCATCCATCCAAGCCTTTTTCTCCCTCCTCAACTCCTAGTTTACTTCCAAATCCCTCTCTAGGCAATAAACAGCCTACATCCAATCCCTCCAATCCTAATCCTATTATGTGCCAGTTTTGTGATAAGCGTGGTGCTGATACTAAGAAATGCTTTAAACTTTTTCCTCATCTTCGTTCTTCCTGACCTTCCGCCAATCATGTCACTGCCTCTTCCTCTCCACACAATCCTTGGATAGTTGATTCGGGTGCTTCTCATCATGTCATCTCTCACATGTCGAATTTATCTCTTCATCAACCTTACGAAGGTCCCGATGTATTCTCATTGGTGATGGTTCAGGTTTGAAAATACTCACACCAGTTCAGTTTCCTTTTCTCCTTCCTTTAACCTTTCAAATGTTTTATGTGTTCCCTCCATTAACAAAATCTCATATCTGTTTCCCAATTTTGCCGTTCTAACTACACTTCTATTGAATTTTTCCTTCTTATTTTGTTGTTAAGGATTTGTGTACGGGGACTCCTCTACTCCACGGAAGGAATCGACATAATCTCTATGAGTGGCCGATTGCAAAACATTCAAATAAAAGTCCAGCCATGGCTTTGTCTACTGGTGTTACTGCTAAAGTATCTCCAGTGATTTGGCATCGGCACCTTGGTCATCCTTCGTTAAAAATAATAAACACTCTTGTTCAATCTGGTCTAGTGTCACTCTCCTCCTCTATTTCATCTGATTTTATATGTCAATCTTGTTTATGTAATAAAAGTGAATGCCTCCCATTTGGTGTCTCAACCTTAGAAAGTCGAAGGGGATTTGGTGTACACTAATGTTTGGAGACCTTCACCTGTTCCATCATTTGAGGGATTTCATTATTATGTAATTTTTGTTGATCATTTGAATGACGTCACAAACACATAGTTGACACGGGTTTAACTCTTCTTCATCAAGCAAATATTCCTTTAAAATATTGGTCATATGCCTTTCAAACTGCAGTTTATTTAATTAATAGGCTTCCTACTCCCATTCTTTAATATTCCTCTCCTTATACAAAATTATTTATACATACACCAAATTATAATAAACTTAAAGTTTTCGGCTGCTTATGTTTTCCTTGGTTAAAGCCTTACACAGCTAATAAACTTGAAGCAAAATCATCTCCTTGGCTTTTTCTTGGATACTCACTAAATCAATGTGCTTATTTTTTTTTTTTTTTGGATCTACAAACCAATAAAGTTTACACTTCACATCATGTTCGGTCTGTCGAAACTGAGTTTCCTTTTTCTAAATCTTCCTCTAAGTCCTTACCTTCTTTGGTTTGTCGAAACTGAGTTTTCTTTTTCTAAATCTTCCTCTAAGTCCTTATCTTCTTAGATAAATGGTCAATGCCTCCTGTTTGTTTTCCATCACAATCTGAGCCTTCTTTAATCACTATGCATCAGTCATTGGTTGGCAATCTCATGATTGCTCCACTACATGTTTTGCCTCGTCCATCATCAGAATCATTGTCTTCTTCTTCTGCGGAATCAGGTACCTTTCTCCACAATTCAACTTCTATTAATAATTCAACCTCTTTACCTCTTGTCTCTGATTCTCTCACTTATATAGTGGCTTTACCTAAGTCTTCTTATTCCCCATCTCCTCGTCCCACCACGGACTCCATAATTAATATTCCAAAACAGCCCTCTCATGTTATGACTACCCGGTCCAAAAACAACATCTTCAAGCCCTAACGTTTATACCAAACAAACACCGCTCATCCTCTTCCTGACTCTATTGAACCTTCTTGTGTTACTCAAGCAATAAAATGTATTGAATGGAGACAAGCCATGTCCGATGAGCTCACAGCACTTCTTCGAAATGGTACCTGGGAACTGGTTCTGCCTTCACCTACCCAAAATGTTGTTGGTTGCAAATGGGTATCTCGTATTAAACGCAATCCCGATGGTTCCATCTCCAAGTATAAAGCACGTCTCGTAGCAAAAAGATTTCATCAACGGCCGGGTGTGGATTTCCATGACACTTTCAGCCCAGTTGTCAAGCCAACTACTATTTGGCTTATTATTGGCCTTACCGTGTTCATGGCTGGCCTCTTCGCCAATTGGATGTAAATAATGTATTTTTTCATGGAACTTTGTTTGAGGAGGTCTTTATGCAACAACCACCTTGTTTTGTTGATCAAAATCATCCGGCTTATGTTTGTAAACTTCAAAAGGCCATTTACGGTCTCAAACAGGCCCTAAGAGAGTGGTATAATGAGCTGAAGGGTTTTTTGCTCTCTTATGATTTTGTAAACTCGAAAAGTGACGCATCTCTTTTCATCTATCACACATCTGCTGTTACACTTTATTTTTTGGTATATGTAGATGATTTGATTGTCACATGAAATGACAATGCTTTTCTTACAAGCTTCATGCATGCTCTCGCCAATCCCTTCTCGGTGAAGGATGTTAGGGATCTTCATTATTTTCTTGGCATTGAAGTTCTTGCTACTACTTCTGGCCTATTGCTCACTCAATATAAGTATGTTCGAGATTTGCTAGAAAAGACTAATATAACTGGTGCTAAAGAATATGCTACACCAATGTCATCAACTCAATCTCTTCAACTCCATGATGGCTCTCCGTCCACAAATGCTACAAAGTTTCGACAAGTTATTGGTGCTCTATAATACTTGTCCCTTACACGGCCCGATGTGTCTTATGCCGTTAACAAGTTGGCACAATTCATGCATGCTCCTTCTGAGAATCACTGGTCCGCTGCCAAGAGAGTTTTGTGTTATTTGAAAGCCACAATTCATCATGGTCTCTTTCTTAAGCACCATCAAAATCTTGATGTGACAGCCTTTACCGATGCTGATTAGGCTCAAAACACTGATAATCGAAAGTCCACATCAGCTTATATTGTCTATCTCGAGGGTAATGCTATTTCATGGTGTTCCAAGAAACAAAAATCAGTTGCTCGTTCATCAACTAAAGCTGAATACAGAGCTCTTGCTTCTTGTGCCACTGAGGTACTATGGATCATGAATTTGCTTCATGAGCTCCATGTTAATTGCTCTTCTTCTCCGCAATTTTTTTGTGATAACATTGGTGCAACATATCTCTTTGTCAATCCTGTCTTTCACTCCCCGAATGAAGCATATCTCCATTGATTATCATTTTGTTCGTGACCACGTGGGTCGTGGATCATTCTGAGTGGCTCACATCTCCTCCAAAGATCAACTTGTTGATGCTCTAATGAAGCCTCTGTCATCGTTTCCATTTCGACAACTCCGCTCCAAGATTGGTATCTCTAATGGGAGCATCGTCTTGCGGGGGCATGTTAGAGAATCTCCATTCTCAACTGTCTCTCCACAAAGTTTGGCATCAGGTTCGGATTCTCCATCAATATCTCCACAAGGCTTGGTTGCTAAAATCTCTCCACCAGAGCTGGTTACAATTTAAGATTCTGTTTTTATCATCTCCTAGTATTTCTCCTTGTAACACTACAAATGTATATCTCTATATATACCTTCTAATGTAAACAATTTTTATCAATGAATAAAGTTAATATTCAGCTCATTTAAACTTTATAGTGAATTGGGAGAGGTTGGAAGTGTTGGTGCAGTGAAAAGGAAGTCTTTAGAATGAAGCTTTTAATGGTGATTGCAAAAGAATTGTCTTCGGTGATGTTTCAAACACTCTGCTATTGGCGGAGGTTGCTGAGCAACCCCGCCGGTCACCATGAGTTTCATCGCTTGGAACGCTCGTGGTTTGGGAGACCAGCAAGTGTTCGACAAGCTCCGGATAATGGTCCATACTTTCTCCCCGGGTTTAGTTTTCATCTCCGAAACTAAATTCAATGGTCGTAAGGCTGGTTTGGTGAAAGCAAGATTGGGATTTGATGGTCGTATTCATGTTGATAGTATTGGACGTAGTGGCGGCCTTATTCTTCTTTGGCGGAAAGGTGTCGATGAAGAGTATGACCCACCCGTGCGTATATTGACTCTTTTGTCACCACCGCTATTAAGAAATATTCTTGTAATATATGTAATTGATTTCCTTAGTTGACTTTCCTAAGTTAGTATAGGTCAGATCCCACTATAGGTGGATCACGGTTTCTTAGCCTTAGAAAGAGCAGTGATTGATTCTTGTATTTAGCTATATATTCTGTACACTATTCTTTGATAAAATATACAGAAAACAATTCAACCACATTCCTCTACTCCTTCTCTAGACACACCTTTGTTCTTCTTCTACACATACCATTCTTTACATGGCATCAGAGCACGATTCTGGTGCCTAATTCTTTTCACACCACACTTACAAACACCATGTCAAACGAAAACCAAACATCATCACAAAAAGCCCTTTCCAAACACTCAAACACCAGTAACAATAATCCTAGTATGGATCTATCAAACCCATATTTTGTTCATCATTCAGACCAACCTCGGCATATGCTCGTTCCAACAAAATTGAATGGAGCCAATTATCCGTCATGGAGTAAAGCTATGATTCACGCTCTCACGGCCAAGAACAAAATCGGATTCATCAATGGATCAATTCAGCTGCCTTCAGAAGCCGAACATCCAGTAGAGTTCGCTCTATGGAATCAGTGCAACAGCATGATTTTATCGTGGCTGACTCACTCGGTCCAACCCGATCTCGCCAAAGGGGTAGTTCATGCAAAGACTGCTCAACAAGTCTGGGAGGATCTCAAAGATCAGTTTTCACAGAAGAATGCACCAGCAATCTATCAAATTCAGAAATCTTTAGCATCTCTCTCACAAGGTACAATGGCAGTCTTACCATACTTCACAAAGATCAAAGGTCTTTGGGATGAATTGGAAACATATCGAACGCTTCCGACTTGCAATCAGATGAAAGCACATTATGATCAGAGAGAAGAAGATCGATTGATGCAATTTCTTATGGGCCTCAATGACACCTACAATGTCGTTCGCACCAATATCCTCATGATGTCGCCACTGCCCAATGTACGGCAAGCCTACTGTCTCGTCATTCAAGAAGAAACGCAGCGACAAATGACATCGGAATCAACCGAAAACTTTTCGATTGCTGCTACAATACATGGCAGAACAAACAACTCCTCCAAATCATTGCATGGTCTTTCCACAGAACAACTCCAACAACTCGCTCATGCCGTATCTATGATAAATCAGAATCATGCTTCTGGTAATAGTAATGCTTATGCAGATGCTGCAGGTCTGTTTACCTTTTCTAATGCTTCAATCAATTCTGCATTCACAAAACCTTGGATTTTGGATAGCGGAGCTACTGATCACATCATTTATGATCCCACACTTCTTACTCAAACAAAACCCTCATTAGTATCCATTGTTAATTTACCTACTGGGTCTTCAGCACCAATCACTTTAACAGGCGCTGTACCATTCAATACAGACATAATTTTAGACAATGTTTTATGTGTTCCTTCTTTTCATTTAAACTTGATGTCTGTAAGCAAACTCACCTCTGCTCTAAACTGTTGTGTCATCCTATTTCCAACATTTTGTGCTTTGCAGGACTTGGCTACGGGGAAGATGATTGGCTCGGGTAAACAGTGCGGCGGTCTTTATTACATGTCTCCGTTGCAAAGGACACCCATCTCTCATCAAGTGTCTCACACCCCAAATCTATGGCATATGCGTCTTGGACATCCGTCACCATCTCGACTCAAACTGGTTTCTTCATTGGCACCTTTCAATAAAATCTCCTATGATAATAATTGTACTATTTGTCCCATGGCTAAACAAACAAGACTTCCATTTCCATTGAGCTCAATATCAACTCATGCTCCATTTGATTTATTACATTGTGATATTTGGGGACCACATAAAGTTTCCACTCATTCAGGTGCACGTTTTTTCCTTACTATTGTGGATGATTTTACTAGATGCGCATGGACATTTCTTATGCAAAATAAGTCTGAGACACAAAACATTCTACAGTCCTTTATTGCTTTTGCTTATACACAATTTCATGCCCATGTCAAAGCTGTAAGAGTAGACAATGGTTCCGAATTCCTATCCATGAGAAATTTCTTTCGATATCACGGGATTGAATACCAACGCACTTGTGTTTACACTCCACAACAAAATGGGGTAGTGGAACGGAAACATCGACATATTCTCACCATAGCACGTGCATTACTTTTTCAATCCCACTTACCTCTTATTTTTTGGGGAGAATGTGTTTTAACCGCTGTCTATCTTATCAACCGTCTACCATCACCATTGTTGTCAAACAAATCTCCTTTTGAGTTACTATACAATCGTCCACCATCACTTGATCATTTAAAAGTTTTTGGTTGTCTATGTTATGCAACTATTGTTCATCCTACTCAAAAATTTGATCCACGTGCCAAAAGGTGCATATTTGTTGGATACCCCACTGGTCACAAAGGTTACAAACTTTATGATATGGAAACAGAGAAATTCTTTGTAAGCCGTGATGTCAAGTTTTGCGAAACCATTTTTCCATTCTCCAATATTTTCACTCCACACAATCAAGTCTCTGTATTGCCAAATCTTTCCTTTGACATTCCAGATACCAATCCTTTTAACAAACATTTCACCCCACACATTCCACCTACTAAAACCCAACTAGCCGGGCCACCAGAGTTTCATGAGATTGAATCCACAATTCATAAACCAATTTCCATAACAACACCAATCGAATCCACTCCATCTTCATCACAAACCGAACCCAAAGCACCAACTATAGTCCCTTCAGATCACCATATACCTCTCATTCCTCCTATGAGACATTCCACTCGTCCTAAGCAACCTCCGGCATGGCATAAGGACTACGTAATGTCATCTCAAGCCAATCATTCAACTTCGGGCTCAAGTCCTACATCAAGTACCCGGTATCCTCTATCTCATTTTCTTTCATATTCCCGTATTTCTTCTGCTCACCAAAATTTCTTAGCTAACATTACAGGTCACACAGAGCCTAAATCCTATGCTCAAGCTATCCTTGATCCACATTGGCAACAAGCCATGAATGCAGAATTGGAAGCATTACAGCAAAATAACACATGGAGTCTAGTTTCTCTTCCCATTGGACAAAAACCAATCGGATGCAAATGGGTTTACAAAATCAAGTACAACACCGATGGGACCATTTAACGCTACAAAGCTCGTCTTGTTGCTAAAGGATACAATCAAGTTGCAGGCATGGATTATCGGGAAACATTTTCTCCTACAGCCAAACTCACTATACTTCGCTGCCTTCTCACTGTTGCAGCTGCCCGGAATTGGTTCACACACCAACTAGACGTACAGAATGCTTTTCTTCATGGGGACTTGCATGAAGTTGTATATATGGAACCTCCACCTGGTCTTCGCCGACAGGGGGAGAACATTGTATGTCGGCTTAACAAGTCCCTCTATGGACTAAAACAGGCCTCAAGGAATTGGTTCTCTACCTTCTCAGATACCATTCAAAAGGCTGGTTATCAACAGTCAAAAGCCGATTATTCTCTCTTCACCAAGGCTCAAGGTGCTTTGTTTACTACAGTTCTCATCTATGTTGATGACATTCTTCTAACAGGCAACGATCTTCAAGAAATCAAACGCCTCAAAAAATTCTTTCTCAACCATTTCCGTATCAAAGATCTCGGAGATTTGAAATATTTTTTGGGGATTGAATTTTCCCGTTCCAAGAAGGGTATCTTCATGTCTCAGAGAAAATATGTGCTGGACATTTTGCAAGATTCAGGACTTACAGGTGCACGTCCAGACAAATTCTCAATGGAACAAAATTTGAAGCTCACTCCCACAGATGGAATACTGTTAAATGATCCAAGTAAGTACAGAAGATTGATTGGAAGACTTATTTATCTCATCGTTACGAGACCAGATATAGTCTATTCAGTTCGAACATTGAGTCAATTCATGCAACAGCCTCGAAAACCACATTGGGATGCGGCTATACGAATTCTTAAGTAAATCAAAGGTACTCCTGGTCAAGGCTTATTGTTATCTTCCACCAACAATCTCAAATTAAAAGCCTTTTGCGATTCAGATTGGGGAGGTTGTCGTGCCACTAGGAGATCGGTTACAGGATACTATATTTTCCTTGGGAATTCACTCATCTCATGGAAATCCAAGAAGCAAACCAATGTTTCTAGATCATCAGCAGAGGCCGAATATTGAGCTATGGCAAACACATGTTTGGAGCTGACTTGGTTGCGCTATATTTTAGAAGACCTAAAAGTTCCACAAATAAATCCTACACCATTATTCTGTGATAATCAAGCAGCTCTGTACATTGCAGCTAACCCTATTTTTCATGAACATACGAAGCACATTGAAATAGATTGTCACATAGTTCGGGAAAAGTTGCAAGCTGGAATGATTAGTCCGTCTTATATACCTACACGCTTTTAGCTGGCAGATGTGTTCACAAAAGCCCTAGGAAAGGATCAATTTGTGACGCTGCGTGACAAGTTGGGACTTCACAACATTCACTCTCCAACTTGAGGGGGAGTATTAAGAAATATTCTTGTAATATATGTAATTGATTTCCTTAGTTGACTTTCCTAAGTTAGTATAGGTCAGATCCCAGTATAGGTGGATCACGGTTTCTTAGCCTTAGAAAGAGCAGTGATTGATTCTTGTATTTAGCTATATATTCTGTACACTATTCTTTGATAAAATATACAGAAAACAATTCAACCACATTCCTCTACTTCTTCTCTAGACACACCTTTGTTCTTCTTCTACACATACCATTCTTTACAGGATGGTCAGACCTGGCGGTTTACAGGTTTTAAAGGGCAACCCGAAAAAGCACAAAGACATCATTCTTGGGAGCTTCTTCGGCGCTTGCGAGGCCTCTTTACACTTCCCAGGTTGGTAGCCGGGGATTGTAATGAGATTCTTCATTTGTCCGAGAGGAAGGGTGGCGTAGAGAGGGTGCATAGCAGTCTGCATGGTTTCAGAAATGGACTTCAGAGGTGAAAAAACGTTAATCGGAGGTAGAGAAAGAACTTGATAGAGTCTTGGCTTTGGAGGAGTATTATTGGTTGGAAACAACGATCTCGAGCAGAATGGCTTAAAGCGGGTGATCGTAATACTACCTTTTCCATTCTAAAGCATCGCAACGCCGAGACAGAAATTCTATCAAGAAGCTGCAGTACTGAGGGCAGAGAATGGTTTTATGGGAAGGAGGAGATCATTGGGGAATTAGAGAATTATTTTTCTAATATCTTCTCTACATCTCTCCCTACTGAGTCTGAAATCAATTTGGTCCTAGAGAGCGTCGAGCTGCGACTTTCCCCGGAGACGGCTCCTACACTCGCAAAATCAATTTTGGCCACTCCACATATTTTGTTTTTTATATTATTTTTCACCAGTGGGACCCACTACCTTGCGCAAAAGCTGAAAAAGTCCCTAACTTTTCCTTCCTTGAACTTTCTGCCATGGGACACTATTGGAAATACTTCTCCAATGCTTCAACAAAACCAGGGCATCGTCCTGCTGAACCAGACTAAAATCGTTAGGTTTTATTTGATATTTTTTTTTATCTTTTTATAAAAAAAAATAAAAAATATAATTAATTTTAATTTAAAAATTTTATCTTTAACTGATAAATCAAATGTAAACTTCATTTATATAGTTTTTTCTTCCCCCAAAATATCTTATTTCAAAAATAATAATAATAATAATAAATCCCTATTTTGGGAGTTAGAAATCCGCAGAAAAAGGGAAAATCCAACTTTACTGTCTGGATCCTAGAATATGAAAATCAAAGATAAACATGGAAAGCAAAAACACAATACATACCCTTTGATATAGTTTCGCTTATATCTAATTGTTTCGCTTCTTGCTCATTTCTGGCTGCATTTCTCCATTGAGGACCAGATCTGGTATTTTCTAATAATAGTTGTTGCTTTGTCTTCACACCATCCATGGCATTGAGGTCGACCTGTTTCTATTGGTCCAGTGAAACTATGCACAAGTTATGGTCGGCCATGAATTATGATTTTTTTTTTCCACTATGATCCGAAAACAATACAGCCAATTTTTTTAAAATTAATTAAGGTCAATCCAAATAATTTTTTCGAACCAATGTTTTCATAACAACAACTTCTCTATCTGTGAGAAGCGTTTTTCTTCTTCAACATCCTGAGTTCTAGAAGAACTCAAATTTAGAACACTTTCAATTTCTATGTTTTGTTGGTTGATGATCATTTATCACGCTTTAAAGAGTCAACATAAAAGTCAACGGCACAAGATGAAAGTCCATAGAAATATATTTGGGTTTTGCTTATGGAGTTTCTAAGGAGACATATTTATAAGCTATTTTAAGGAGTCATTCTAAGTTTTATCTTATAACACTATCTCCCGACTTTTATTTTTTATTAGATTTACTTATCTGGTAGTTTTATTGATTATTTTTTATTTTCTCCTTCGGATAAATTTTTTAATAATATTTCTCTTTTTTTTAATAAAAAAAATAAAAAAAAATAATAAAGATGTTAAAAAATATCACCCTAATTAAAGTGTCTTGATATATTTGTTGATATCTATCATTTATATTAATTCAAAACAAAAAGTCCATAGTAGAAACATACAGCAAAGCAAAAGCTCGAGAAAAAAGAGAGAACAGTGGACACTTGGTGTAAACAGAGGATTTACAAAAGAGGAAAGAGTAAAATATTAAAAGAGTGGGTCCTACATAGATGCCAGCTAAGACGGAGTTGTTGTGGAAAAAAAAAATCCGGAGCCTTTTAGCTCTTTTTTTTTTTTTTTTCCTTAAAAAATATGTGTACTATGTTTTCCCATGACAATTGTGGGGATGTAAAATGTCCCAAATTCACGCATGACTAAACGAAAATGTTAATCGTGTGTAATGTTGCCGGGAAAACTTTAATTGGAACAAAAAAATTATTTCCTTAAATTCTGAAAGGAATGGTTAACGTTGGAATCTTAATCAGATTCAGAGCGTTAAAATTTATCAAGAAAGGAAAATTTTCAAATTCCGGATCAAATTGATAATTTTGACAAAGTACGATATCCAAAATGTAATTTTTATTAAAAAAAATTATGTATCTATATATAATTTTAAAAATATATGGGTTAATTTTTAAAATGTTAGATAGATTTGTGAAAGTTTTAAGACACTTACGGAGGTACCACCAGTAGGATGTTAACTTAGATTAAAAACATGAGGAAAAATAGGAATGGAGAAGAATCAAGGATTAAGCTCTAAGCATAAAGAGAAAAATCTGTTTTAGAAGAAGGTTGATGAGAGCATTATCAAAACACCAAAAAAATTTTTTTCAAGAAATTCAAATTGACAGTCATTAAAATGGATTTTTAGGTTTGAAAAGTACTCCAAAATGATGAATAAAGGATCGGGTATTGGTGTACCATGAGTTAGGAAGGAGATGAGACAAGAATTTGGGTGTTAAAGTAGTAGAAGGGAGTTTTTTCTAAGGGGGTGGCTTGTGCAATTTTTTCTTGAGAGAACGTGAAAGAAGTGAAAGAGGAGAGAGAGAGAGAGAGAGAGAAAAGGTTTTTTTGGACATTTTAGTGGTTTTGTGAGAAATGCCCCCAATAGAGCATATATCTGGAATATTATCTTATCCATAATGGTTTTGGAATTTTTTTCTCTCTTATCATGTCAAATAAAAGTGGTCCATAAAGAAAAAATCCAAACTGTGAGGCAAAAATCTTAAACATATACATTAAAAGGGTCGTTGTCACATTTTTCTCACTAAAGAACATCTACTAAATTTTATTGATATTTGTATTTTCTATTTTCCATCCTTTTTTTTTGTTTTTTTGTTTTTTTTTTATCTAAACTAAAATCCTATTGGGTGTGGTGGGTGCTACGTCC
The DNA here is from genome assembly GCA_025413025.1 of Ficus hispida. Taxonomy (NCBI): domain Eukaryota; kingdom Viridiplantae; phylum Streptophyta; class Magnoliopsida; order Rosales; family Moraceae; genus Ficus; species Ficus hispida. The sequence continues at coordinate 6,428,463 of CM046372.1, read as the reverse complement.
GCAAGTGTCCAATCATAAACTTTCACACATCAATTAACCTTTTAAAATTTAACCCATATCTTTTTAAAATCATATCTGAAAGTCAACCTTTAACTTTTCTTGATTGTTTATTCATATAATTTAGCATACGTTTGGTGCTAAAATGTGGATTGTAAAATTTGGGTTTGAATTGATTATGTGTTATCGAGACGTTTGAAATGTTGGAATTAAAAAGTATAAAAACTTAAAGTGTGTTCAGCAAAAAAAAATCAATATCAAGCTTATTTTATTTGTCTCAAAATTCTATACAATTTAAAAAAAAAATCATCTCATTGGATTTGTGCATGTAAAGTTATAGACTTTTAAAATTTGAATTATAAAATTGTGTGAATAGTGAAACTGAAGGAAAAAAAAATAAAAATTAGATTATAATTGTAGAGTTTGGATTGTAGTATCAAACAAGCCCTTTAGCTCTGTTCTGATAATATGTTTAAACTTATAATTTTATTAGTAAATTCACATTTTAATGAGAGAAAATGTTAGAGATGTATATTTAAAAAGTGAGTTTAAAATAAGATATCAAGCATGAGCTTAGTTTTGTCATTCAATAACATTTATTTAGTTTGGAATGAAATTTTGCTCCTACTCTTACTGTTGAAATCAGATTTCATACCTCATCTCTCATTAGACATGTGTAAATACACGCCATCGGAGAGCACGTGATGACACATAATTCGGCAACCTCCAGAGCCCAAAACAAGTCACAAAATGACTCATGGATGGGTCATTAGACGACTCATCCGAGTGACTCCCTAGCATGATGATAGTACAAAAATACCTAGTTATAAAATTAAAGTCAACAATCAAGCACTAATTGTAAAATGAATTCTAACTTACTTGTACAGGTTAAAACTGATGTGAAAATGACGTGGGGTAAAATGACATGATACTACTCTTATGTCAACTATAACAGCTTGATTTCTCGAACCGCTAACTAACTTGCTTAATTTTAAATTAACATAATCTTAACGCTTGTTTATATTTGGTTTCAAAATTACATAATGTTTTTTAAGCTAAGCATAGTTGTACTTGGAGGGTTGAATAAACTCAAAGTTAACTGATAAAATTGAAGTATACATAATAAACATCACATTCAAGTTAACTGAGTGGTGAATAATCTAATGTTTTTTTTTTTAGCAAAAAAATAAAATAAAATCATACTTAGATGGTATTTAAAAAACTTGGAACTCACGTGAGTTAAAGGAAAACTAATATATTTTTCTTATGAAGTACCCCTAATAGTTTAATAGTACTAAAATATTTAAAAATGTTATAAACGATATCCAAGGCAACATAATTTAAGAAGTCTAAATGCGGAAATTAATTTTGTGGTAGAATTTCACTCCCTTCCTTCACACTTCCACACCGCTTTGTTGGCCTAAAAAAAAACTAAGTGGTAGGCTACTTACCTACGTTATTTACAACATGAATACACAAAGATAAACTTGCACTCAATAAGTAAAAAATATATCTCATAAAATATTTTATAGAGCATATTATCACACGTCATATATAGCATAAGATAAATGTGAAAAATGCATGTGAAATATGTATGTTTAATTATGTTTTATTATATATCTTGTTTATTTAGGGGCGCTTGTGTAAGTACCCATATGTGATCGACCAAAATGGGGAGTTAGGGGAGTGATCCTCCAACTGCCTCTAAGATAATGATTCATAAACTTAATCTTATCATATCCTCTTTGAGTGATGATTGGTACGATACTTAATCCTATATTATATTAGCCTCATCATAAGTAAGTGTAACTATACGTAAGTTTACATGTCACTAACTCATTATGTATTTGCATCAAGCATCATGGCATAAATATATAGGAGGCATGTTGACGATATCGTACAAAAGATAAACTATGCACATTATATACATAAACAAGAATAACACATATCATTCATGTACTCATCACAACATCATGACAATTCATATTAAACATCACAAAAGAGAAAACATTTTGTTTTATGATATAAGTGAGGTTTGTACTTACCTGACTTATGTGCTTAAACTTCCAAAGTAATAGCTCTACTACCGAGGTTCGGGGACTTATCCTGATTTAATAATACTTCTTAAGTTAAATTTTCTTATCATCTTACTTCGTAAAATTTTAACTAAACTATAATTTTCTTCTTGAAAGTTGGTTACTAAGTATTAATATGTTGGATTTAAACTTTACAAGTCTATAAAATGTTCATAATAGATTAAAGTGAGCTTAATTTATTTACATCCCAAATTGCCTTCATAATTAATATCTACTAATTAATAAGTAATATATATTAATTATTAAGTGTTAAAAAAAAGTTTGACTAATAATTATTTAACTAATTTAATTGAATTTATTATAATTAAAGAAATAATTAGTTAAACAATTAATTAATTAATCCTCAATTGTTACATCATTTTGGTTGAGTAATTATAAATTAATTATGTAATTTTTATTGACTAATTAGCAATTATGCCCTTAATAATTAGTTATATTTCTTTTTTATTATTAATAATTAATTGATTAATTAATCCTTAATTAATCACCCATTTTAGTTAAATAATTACTTAACATAAAAATCTTGGTTACACAGTTTTTAATCACTTATTAGTTCTTGTAATTAGTTAATAATTTATTAATTATTAATTAATTAATTATTAGTTTACTTCTTTACATAATCACATTTTATTTTATATTTATTAGTTTATTATTTCCTAATTAATTAATCAATCTTCATCACATTTGTGACAAGGAGTCACCTAAGTGTATATCCTTAAGTAGGTTTTCTTTCATTGATTATTAGGTTTCTAAGGCCCATTTGCATTAGTTGTTATCATTATATTGAACTAAAGTAGTCTCTTTGTATTTGTCTAATACTCATTTAGATTACTTTGTCTTAGCTCATTTAAATGCTTATAATTCAACTTTATTGAGTATGATGTTTTATGATTTTTTACACTTAATTGACCATACCCCAATGGCCAATTCATTTTATCAATTATTATATCACTATGTTATGACTTATACTTTGTCACATTTTTAAATTTTTGTTTTGTCAATGTAGAATTATTAATTGTCAGATTTATTTAAAGAGTAATTGACCAAAATAGTCCATGAATTCTTTCAAAGGTGATTATTTAGTCCATGTTATTCTAATTTGGGCAAGAAGACCATAAACTCTCTAAATATTGACAATTTTAGTCATTTCCATCTAATTCTATTAAGTTTCTAATGGAAAAGGTTGCGTGACCGAGTTAGATTAACAATTAAAATATAAAAATACCCTTTATTTAAAAAAAAAACAATACCTAATATACATTAAGAAAAAAAAAAGAAGAGAGAGAGAGATTAGAGCTGGGAATTCGGGCCGCCCGGCCCGGCCCGGCCCGAGCCCATCGGGCTATTGTTAAAATTCGGGCCGGGCGGGGCCGGGCCGGCCCGAATTTGTGCAATATAAGCCCGGCCCAGCCCGCGGGCTTAGAGCGGGCCTGGCCGGGCCGGGTATTTTAAAATTTTATTTAATTTTATTTTTTAGTTGTAATTTTTGAATAAATTTGTATATTTTTGATAATTTAATAATTTATCTTAATATTTTTGATTAAATATTACTAAATTGAAAAATAAATTAAGCACATAATAAAAATTATAAATTTTATTAAAAAATAAGGATACAAAAAAGAAAATATAAAATTGAAATTTAAAATTTTATTAATATCATGATTGCCTCATTAAAAAATTTACTAAGTAAAACTCATTGGGATAAAACCTCAGTAAAGAAAAAAGAGTGCAATCTTAATTCATATTTATAATTTTACAATGAAAAAAATATATCAATCATCATCAGCAACCGGAAGAGGGAGCCGCAGGAGCATTGTCAATATCATCATCATCGATTATGGTCATTTCGTTAAAGTGTTGGAGTATCTCTTGATCTTCTACTGTATATTGCAATCTTTTATCTGCATGTTCCCAATCTTTTAGGCATGTAAGCACCTCGACCATCTTAGGTGTTAATGAGGTCCTCCGATCTTCAATTATCCTTCCAGCTGTGCTGAATGCTGATTCAGAAGAAACTGTCGAAATAGGAATAGTTAAGATATCACGTGCTAAACGGGAAAGCACTAGAAAATTTGTCGACTGCAACCTCCACCAATCTAAAATTTTGAAATCTTCAGTATTTGTAGTTGAGTCTAGCAATGAAAAATCTGTATCTAAGTATTTTGTGAGCTCCGAGTGTGTCGTACTCGTGGTAGTTGAACTTGCTGAAAGTGCACGAGTAACACTCGAACTTGATGAAGAGCCCGATCTTGCTGGAGCAGAGAAAAAACCCAAAACTTTTTTCTTTTTTCGATCACCAGCAGTTGGAAGAATTTCTTCGGTTTCAATGTTAACTTGCTGTCCGAATTTATTCTGATAACTTGCAAAAATCTCAAATAACTTGCATTTAGTGTTATTAAATGTTAAAGAATACGTTGAAGCAAAATCTATATCCATATGTTCAGAAATATGAGTAAGACCATTATAAAGACCATTTAATTTAACTATAGGATTTAAAACAATGACAAGGCAATATAATAAAGGCATGTTATTGTGATCCCAATATTTCATAAACTTTTTCTCCATTTTTTCTACTATTAGTTTAAATAAATCATCATTTCTATATTCAGAAAACAATGAAGAAATAAGCATTAATTGGGTGAAAACTAGTGGAGAAGTGGGATAATAAACACCAGACAAGAAAACAGTAGCATCATAAAAAGTTTCTAAAAAATAAATCATTCTTTCAGCAATAAACCAATCAACATCAGATAATAAAATCATATTATGCTTTGTATTATAAAACATAGAAATAACATTCTTATATTCTATTGCATTTTTTAACATTAAATAAGTTGAGTTCCACCTTACCGGCATATCAGTCCCAAATTTTCGAGGTTTTAAACCTGCTGCTTTGCAATACCTCTTAAATTCAGCAATGCGAGGATTTGAATTATGTATCCAAAGGAGAGCATTACGAATATTCTCTATGTTACTACTTACCAACTTCATACATGCTTTTACAATGAGGTTGATAATATGACATGCACAACGTTGATGTAACAAAATTCCACCAATATATTCTGATAAGTTTTTCTCAAGAAAATGAATTGCAGCGGTATTTGCCGAAGCATTATCTAGGGTGATTGAAATAATATAATTGCTAATGCCAAATTCATTTAAAACACTCATAATATTATCAGTAATATTTAAAGCACTGTGAGAATGATCAATAAGTCTAAAGCCAATAATTCTTTTTTGTAATTGCCACTGGGGATCTAAATAATGTGAAACTACACTAATATAATCTTGATTTGACCTAGCAGCCCAAATATCAGATGTCAATGCAATAAAAAATGTGTTTGTATTCATGTAAGATATTAATGTAGTGTGTTTTTTACTATAATAAGATATAATATCACTCCTAATAGTTTTTCTAGTAACGGCTTTAAATTGTGGACAAAAAGATCTTTGAATATGCTCTTCATAAAAAGTATTTTCACCAAAACTAATAGGTAAATCTGTAGAGGCAATTAAATGAGCTAGAGATTCTCTAGCTACCATGGGATCATAAGAAAAGGTACCTACTGAGCCATCGGAGTTGAATTTTAGAGTGCTTTGTGTCGGCTCCCTTCCCTTGTAATGTTTCTCAGCACATCTTTCACCATGGGCTAATAAGTGACGAGTCCCACTTGAGCTGTTAGCAGTCAATGTTTTTTGCAATACTTACATTTTGCTAGTCTTGTTTGTGTTTTTTTGCCGTCGGGGCCGAAGTCCTCTTTTTGCACAGCATCGAAGAATTGCCAAGCACGTGAAGTGGTTCTAGTAGCAGTACCTTTTGCCTTTTTTGGTGGACAACTGGTGCTTCCCGAACTACTTCTTGATGGTGCCAACATTGGACTTGGTGGTATTGGTCCTATTGGAGTACTGAAACTCCTACGTCTAATCTCAGGAACATTTTCGCCAGCCTCCATATGAGAAATCTCTACTTCTTCGATGCCGTGGTCATCCATCCCGTAGTAATCATCATCAAGATCAACAATTGGTTGTTGAACATTTGGATTTGGATCCATTTTAATTTTTTTTTTGTAGGAAAGTAAATAATAAGAATGAGGATTATAAAAATAATGAGAAAATGAGTTATTGTAAATTTAGGAGATACGGACAAAAAAAATTGAGAATAATGAGAATTGAGAAATTGGAAATAAGAGAATATGGAGAAAGAAATTAGAGAATAAGAAATTGAAAGGAGAGATGAGAGAAGATGTATGAAAGAATGAAAAAATAGAAGGGTATTTATAGAATGGGAGAATGAAATTTTAAGAAAATAAAAATAATTAAAAATTTATTATTATTAATAAAAAAAAAAAACACAAATGATATAGCCGTTGGCCCCCCAACGGCTATATATATAGTCATTTTGGAGTCTTTGGACCAACGGCTATAATAATAGCCGTTGGTCTGTTCACTTTTTTTTTTTTCTTTCTTTCTTTTTATGATATATAATATAAAATTAATATTTAATATAATTAAACACTACTACAAAATGTGGATTCCACGACGGCGCTTCCACGACCATTTTTAAAAAAACCGTCGTGAAATTTGTGTAAAAACACGGAGCGGAATAAAGTTTTCGAAAACCGTCGTGGAATCCGGTGATTCCACGACGGTTATTAAAAATCGTCGTGGAAACAGGTGATTCCACGACGGTTATTAAAAAACCGTCGTGGAAACGGTGCTTCCACGACGGTTTTTAATAACCGTCGTGGAAGCTAGAGATACCACGACGGTTAAAAAAACCGTCGTGGTATTTCATCAAAAATTTTGAAAACAAAAAATTTTAATTTAAAAAAAAAATTATGTACCATCGTGGAAGCTAGAGATACCACGACGGTTAAAAAAACCGTCGTGGTATCTCAACTAATAGTCTAATACCACGACGGTTTCCTAGAAACCGTCGTGTAATCTGTCGAAAAAAAAAAAAGAGTTCAGGGACAATATTTGAGGACAATATTTGCTAGATAAAATAATTAAAATTTTAATAAAATTAATATATATAATTTTAAATAACGGGCGGGCCGGGCCGACCCATTGGATTTAAATATTCGGGCCGGGCCGGGCCGGCCTGCCGGGCCTGAGCCGGGCCGCCTCTTAGTTTCGGGCCGGGCTTTTACCGGGCCGATAAAAATCGGGCCGGGCCGGGCCTAAATTACGGGCCGCGGGCCGGCCCGTTTGGCCCGGCCCAAATTCCCACCTCTAAGAGAGATTAAGAAAAAAAAAAAGAAGAGAGAGAGAGAGAGAGAGAACTAACTCATGATGCAGCCCCCCTGTCATCTTCTCTATCTCCAAGCTCAACACTCCCTGCGAAACTCACCGAACATAAAAACCAACGCCGCCTCTTGCCCTGGCAATCACTGAGCTGAAACCCCCCCCCCCCCCCAAAAGCCCACCGAATTGACCCCCAAAAACTCACAGAATAGACCCCTACTCCCCCCTCTCAAAAAAAAAAAAAACCAGTAAATAGAAAACCCAAACCCCCCCTCCCCCCCAAACCCATTGAAAAGAAAACCGAATGCTACCCCCCTCCCCCACTACAAACCCACCAAACAGAAAACCTAGTGCCCCCACCTTGACTGTCGCCAAGCTCAGCCCCCCTCCTTCTCCGTCGTTGCCGAGCCCAACACCACTTCCTGCCGCCGAACTCAAACCTACCAGAGCCTCCCGCCCCTTGATCTGGGAAAATGAAGAAAGATAGAGGATAGAGATAAATTGAAGTTTTTTTTAACTTTTTTTTTAATTTTTGTTAGTCTAATTATTGTTAGATTACTAAAATACCCTCTCAACTTAAATTACATAGATTACACATGGCTCGTTCCATTAGAAATTTAATGGACTTGGATAGAATGAACTAAGATTGCTAACGTTTAAAGGGTTTAGATTCTTCTTGGCCAAAATTATAATAGTAAGGACCAAATCATTATGCTTGAAAGAATTTAGGGACTATTTTGGATAATTTTTCTTATTTAAATTTACAGATAATTCCGTTCCAAACACTAGATGACTTATTGGAAAATTAGGAACTAGGTTCTATTCTTATAGTTTGTTTTACACAATGTCAATGATTTCTAACTATAATATTGGCATTTTTCTTAGTGCCCCATAATGTAATTTTAGTTTATCATTCTGCATCCTTATCTTGTGTGATTTATTAAAAGTTATATACAAACTCGTTTTTAACAATAGTTCATTTTAAAGCTTAAGATGTCTACTCTACAACCATAGACTTTGTTTTCTAAATTTATAAGTGTTTGATATTGCATATCCAGGTTTTACTACTATTGGTCTCATGTGAATACCATAAGTCTAGATTTATTGTGAAACTTAAAAAAATCTTAACTATTCATTCACAAGTTCAAATAAGGTAAATGATATGTCATTGAAAAGCTTATGACGTCTAGTTTATAAACATGAATAGGTTTGCTAAACATTACGTTTTACTAACCCAAAACACATTAAACTTGTGGCTGGTACAGGGTTCCAATAAAATTTCCCGGCTCGTAGTCCTAATTTTAAAATTAACTAAAAATTATATAACTTGTTGGAAAGCTTAAAGTATCTAGTGTTGAGATCTATAATTTATGATCCCAAAGTTTGAGTTTATCAGGTCTAGATTTTAGAAAACCTGTGGCCATACAAATCACAATAAATAACTTAAAAATCCATGCTATGCTCAAGATAGCTTGTTCATAAAAATCATAATAAATAACATACAAGTCCATGAGATGCTCAAGATAGCTCATTCGCAAACTTAACATGTCTAGTTTTTATTTATAGTATCTTTTTGAACACTTGATTACTCTAAAATTACAATACTAGCTACTGCATTCTACAAAACAACCAAAGAATGAGATTTTGAGGAACAAACATCTAACTAGTTATTAAACTAACCATACAAAATCATTTCAATCCAACCAAAAGCTTAATCCAACAAGTATTTATTTTTATGTGATAATCATTTTCATGCTCTAGGTTTTATTACCAATAGATCAATACAGTTATTTTACCACTTTTGTGCAATAAATTGGCTATATTCTTGAGTATTTTAATAAATTTTAAGTTAATTTAGTTTAATTTTGCATAATTTTAATTTAGATTAGTTTATTTTTATTTTGTGTAATTTGATTTAATTTTGTTTAATTAGTTTAATATTAACTTCAATATATTGTTATTACTTTAACCCTCTAAACATTAATTTTCTAATTTGTGTAGGTTAATTAGGTGAAATTGGACAAAAAGGAAATTTTAGACTCAAACTAGGGCAAAACGGTCATCAACCTGAAAAAAGATTAAAATTCGAACTATATTATCTACCAACCATAGAGCGCCACGCGTCCCACTACAGCAACGCTTCAAATCCATTGACGCACGTTCCATCGTACTCACGTGAGCTCGCCTCCCTTGCCCAGCAAGAAGCCACCACGTGTATAGTGGGCTCCACACGGCGAATTGTCTTGCACCACCTTTTAGTTGCAAAGAAAAAGGAAAAAAATAAAACCAAAGTGGGCCCACGTTGCAACAAAGAGAGGAAAAGAAAAGAAAAAAAAAGAGGAGGAAGGGGGCACTAGCTGGCTTTAGAGGCAAAGAACGAGGTTTGGCCAAGAACAGAGGGCAAACCCAGAAGAAAGAAGAGAGAAAATGAAGAAGAAAAAGAAAAGAATAGAAAAAGCAGAAAAAAAAAAATTAGCAGTGTAGGATTTTTAGGTTTAGGACTTAGTTTTTATTTTTAGTTTTAGACTTTATTTTCAACAAATTTCAAGGGAGATGATATTTGAAAAACAAAAGGAGGAGATGGAAATTGGTGAAAAACTTGAAGATTTGTGAAAATAATCATTGGGGTTTTCATTCCTTTTCTGTATCTCTTTTATTTTTGTAGTTGAATAATGGTTGAACTCTTGATTTGCTTAATTTGGTGTTTAATTTCATTAATGGGTTTTGTGTAGTTTGTTGATTCTAGGGTTTGATGTAGCTATACGTGAACTATGTTTTAATTATTTGGTTACTTGTTAATGAAGTCTCTATTCAATTCATTGTGTTTTTCTATGCTTAATGCTTCTAATTTGATGGGAAATGAATTAGTTGATTTGATTTATGAATTTTAATGCTCGGGAGATATTAATTCATTTATCAGTTTGGGAAATACAATCTTAGTTGTTGTTGAGTTCGGGAGGCCGATTACACTTTGATAATCATATAAGGGTGTGCTTAGTGAGTGTGTTGGTAAACAAGTTAGATATGGATATCAATTTGGTTACTTCTGTATATTATCTCATTTGACACTCAGGAGAGGTAATGAGGTTATATTAGAACCATTGATTAATGAATTGGATAAAGTTTATTAATAATTTCTAAATCGGATAAGCATAGGAATAGTCAATTCCCTAGAATCTTGCTTGTATCTTTTTATTCCTTCGGTTTTATTTAGTTATTTTAGTTCATTTATTTTAATTTACATTTTTGTTATTTTTCAATTGATTGTTCAAATAATCCTAGCACTAATGAATTTTAATAATTAATTTAAATTTAAACACAATCTCCATGGAATTGATAATCTTACTCATCTTAAATTACTTATGAGACTCATGTACTTGCGAGATTACACGCAACACCTTTGAACTTGAACACAACACTCTTTCTTTTTCCTTTGCAAAACAAAAAGAATGAGTACCTTTCTTACCTCTACAAGACTTTGGATCTTTGTGGGTTGTGTACTAGGTTGGAAGCTGTGAAAATGGTTGAAAGGTTAGTTACTTTTGAGGAGAGAAAATCGAAGGAATAAAGGGTGAAGAAGCTATGGGTTTGTAGTGGAAAATGGAAGAGAAAAACGTAGTTTATGGTAAATGACACTAGGTGCTGGGGTTCAATTCTAAATGTGATCAGAAAAAAAAAATTTCTCACATACTTGTTGGCCAATGCATTGCATCCTTTCATGATATCATGTATATGAATCATATGTTTGAATGATTATTGAAATGCATTTGTCATGTTCATAATGTGCATTATGCCTTAAAAGTGCATAAGTGTTGAGACATATATAATGCATTAATGAATGACAGGGTTCCTAGAAGATGGATGCGGTAAGTGGACCAATGAAAAAGGAGTTTATGATAGTGAAATCTTTGAAATTTAATGGATTAAATAAGCTATGGAGCTCAAATATAGTGAAGGATCCAAAGATAGGGTTTTAGGTGTATGGGATATTCGGTGTGAGTGTATGCACCACATTCGGTAAGCAAGTTGGTTGGTTATGGCCTAGATTGTATTTGCGGATTGGTGTGAGCATTCAACACCCTATTAAGGAGATGAATAAGCTGAAAAGTGAAACAATAGTCTAGCTTAGGTGAAATTACTTCATGGTTAAGTAATTATGGTGCTTACTTGGCACTTCAAAGTCTAAAAAAGTAACTATGTTGTAATAACCGAATTTTTTGAACAGACTCGTGATTCCATATAGGAATTTAAGTCCGTATTATGTGTTATGTGATGTTTCATGAAAATTATGAATATCAATATAAAATTCATAATTTATTATCAGTATATGCTTGAGTTTTCGTATAATTAACTATGAAACTCAATAATATGTTTATTAGGTCAAGAACGAGGCCTTTTGGTAAAAAAACAAAATTAGAATTTATGACCTTGGCCAGTCAAAGTTTGACCAGAAAAGTTAAAGGTATAAATATGACGGTACTGTGGTATAGCAAGCAGTATAGGATTTATATTGTGAAAAATCGTCATCACGGATGAAATAGTATGAATAAGGTTCAAGATCACTTTAGAAAAATCAAGCACAATATTTAGAACAATATGGGCTAAGTAGCTCGAAGTTAGACGAAAAAGTTTATGCAGTCAAATTTTACGCAGATGAATTCTGGACTGCAATCCAGTATGACAATACTGTATTAGTTGAAAATAGTATTTGTAATATCTGCATTAGTATAAAAATGGACTACGTTTTAAGAGATAAGCCAAACGGGACTCTAAAAGTGGGACACCTCATCATCAGATAATTACATAATTTTTGGATTTTTGGGAAAATAGAAAAAATTGAAAACTTGGCCTCCAAGTTTTCCTATGATGGCCAGCCACCTATGGAGGACCAATGAGCAAATATTTTTGCTTTAAGGCTAGATGTGCAAATTAGAGAATAAAAATAATTCAAGAAAGAAAATAATTTTCACCTATAAATAGGTGATGGGGGGTGCTTTTTAGAGCAATTTTTATAACCTTATCAAAACTAGGGCCATTTTTCCTCTCACTCTGTCCCTTGGCCGAACCCCATAGGAAGAAAAACCAAGCTTGAAGGTCGGATTTTTTTTAGAAAGAAAGCTAGAAAAAAAAGAAAAAGAGAAGAGTTTTCGGAACCCAAGCTTGCGATTCATCTTCAAAAGCTAGAGGTAACCCTCTCAAAACCCTAAATTTTTTAGTGAGTTTTGAGCAAGTTTATATATATTTTCAGTTTTGGTTGTAAGAGCATAAGCCCACCATTTATATTTATGTTCTAGATAGTTTACCTAGTATGTGCTTGATTTAGGTTTAGTGATCTTCATTTATGATTTTGATATATGTTTATGATGCTATGTGCTAAGTATGTAAGGTATGTAGAAATGCCTTGTATATATTTGTTGTATGTCCCCACACACTTAAGAGATTGTATGGTGTGTTTGGTTATGTGAATTTTGATGAATGATGCAATTAGGGTTCAAGAAAACCCTAGAAAACCCAAGTTTGGTGAAAATCACCAAACGGGTTTGATTATGATTGAATGTGTAAGAATGAATGTATGATCATGGAAACATTAGATAATACGCTGCATGCTTGACATAGGCTCACGGTTGCGACGGTTTGAGGTCGTGTGTGTGCAAGAACGAACCGAAACCAAAACTGCCAGTCTCGGATCAAGACTGGACATCACTCTGGAAATGGTATTTTGAGACCTTTAGAGGCCGAATTTGAGAAAAGTCAAAACTAAAAAGTTGTAGGAAATTGAAAATTCTAGGTGTCAACGTGAACATTTTTAAAAATAAGGCTCCAAATGCCTTCATTTTTACAAAAACCCAAGCCTGGACCACCCAGACCCGTATGCACGGCCAGGCACATTCAACAAGGAAAAAATATAAGTTAAAAGAAGAACTAGGTTTTGAGAAAAACACGAAAGTTGTATAGTTTTCAAGATATAAAACTTTTATGAAGAAAACTTTTTCAAAATCCAAACAGATTTTTAAATGAAACTGAATCTTAAAAACTGGGCAGGAAATAGGAAATTTCTGCACAGGATTTTCAAAACAGTGCATGCACAGGAAATTCCTGCCCATATACTAATAACTGGAATTATGGGACTGTTTTTAAGCAAACACTCCTAAACTTGGATAGTTTTACTTAAAACAGTTTTTAATGGTTACTCAAACCCAGTTTAGTAAGAATAGAAATTAATAAGATAAATAGTAATCAGAAAAATTACTAAAAATTAAGTGGACCAAGTTATGGTAACCTAATGGGTTACAAACTTTATATGTTCGGCCTTGGGTCCAATATTATTTAAGGTTACTCGTAATAACCTAATAGGATACCACTTTAATTATTGGGCCTTAGTAGCCCAATAGGCTTTTTAAGTTAAACATATCTTGGGCTTATACCTAGGGTTACTAATAGTAACCTAATAGGATGCCAAGTACCATTGGGCCTTGAGCCCAAAGTTTATTAAGTAATCAAACAGGATACTGTTTGATTATTATTGGGACATGTGCCCTAGGGTTACACTTAATAACCGAACATGATATTATTAGAGTGTGTAAAGGGGGACATATAACTAGGGATTTCTCATGGATATTGGTTAGGATGCCAACATCTAACGTTATAGTTAAGAGTAAGATAGGATGATTCTTATCTTACGTCGTTACTTATAACAGGTAGTTAACCTGTTGTTGCGATCAGTAGGAGCAACAAACTCAGGACGTATATAAGAGGTAAGTACCAACCTCACCTATAGTATGGAAAATAGTAAATACTATTTTTCACTATGACATATTTTCATGTATACCAAGTTATGTTATGTTATGCCAAGATATGCTATGCTATGCCAAGATATGCCATGCTATACCATAATATACCATGTGTATGTATATGTTATAGTTGATATTATATTATGACATAGTGATATCATGATGTATGTTCACCAATATAAAACCACATGGTAAGAACATGATTTTAAGTCATGAAATAAGACAAGCAAGATTTCGTACCAACCTCCCGCCAAATCGTGGAGGATTATACATGTTTCAAGTTCAAGACATTCAGACCTTCCGTTGATGCGTAAAGGGTTATGTATATGATTATCAATCTCCCATTGATGCGTGAAGGTATAATCAACATCAACCTTCCGTTGATACGTAAAGGGTTATGTATGTTCAAGAAAATTCTCAAATCTTCCCTTGATGCGTAAAGAGTTATGTATGTTCAAGAAAATTCTCAAACCTTCCGTTGATGCATGAAGGGTTATGTATATGATTATCAACCTCCTGTTGATGCATGAGGGTATAATCAACATCAACCTTCCGTTGATATGTAAAGGGTTATGCATGTTCAAGAAAATTCTCAAACCTTCTGTTGATGCAGAAGGGTTATGTTTAATGATTCCCAGAATTGTTAGGGACCTTGCAAACCTTAACTTTCTATGGAATGCACACAATCGGTACGTACACAAGGAGCCCACATGTTAAGTAAGATAATAAGTTCATAATGAGTTATAATGGAGCTTAAGACACTCATAATCGATCATAATTGGATCATGCATAAGTTATATGATGTTTATTATGTTTTTGTGAGATTATGTTTGTACTTACTAGGCGAAAGCTCATCGGTATATTTCATACTGCAGGTAAGATGCCTGCAGCTTTACTTGGTGGGCCATGGAGACGATGCAGCAAGTGAAGGGCGGTGTGGGATACCACTACGCAGATTTTTTGCAACCTCTTTTGAAACAAATATATAAGTACATATATATAAGTATGAGACTAAGTTGATTTTTAAGCTTGAGCTTAAAAAGAGAAAGAAAATTTTATCCTCAAAATTTCAAGTGAGTTTAAGTATTTAAAACTGATATGTAATTTAAGTAAGTACAGTAACGGCCCACGTTTACGTAGTCGGCCCTACGTAGAAGGCCGGGGCGTTACATAGGTGGCCCATTTTCTACTCAAGCCCTCCAAGTCTGACTTCCTCTGCCTCTAAACACCATATTCAATTAGGGTTTTGAGAAACTAAGAGCAATCTTGAGTGGTTTGATAAATTTTTGGTGGAGAATTTCAAGGAAAAGCTTAGGTTGTGCCAAGGTAAGGGCAGTTTCAGTTTCTGTTTTCTTGGATATTGGTTCAGAGGGTTTACTATAGAATTAAGCTGTAATATTTGAATGGTATGTTGCCTCATATATTAGATTAAAGCCTGTAAAACGGTGAGAGTAAATTCAATTCAGAGATTAGGGTTTTACCCACGTTTTGGGAACCAATCCAGTTTCAGGTTAATTTTCGCTGTGCTTCAGATTTTTATTTAATGCTATATGCTACAGGGCTTTGTTGGAGTTGAAAATTTGAGAGTTGTTCCCTCTATCTGTTGGGTAAATATCCCTAAAACTGTTTTGATTTTTTCCTTATGGATTGGGAGATATGGCCCTGACAATGAGGCTGGTACCAGGCAGTGAAAAATGGAAATTTTGATTTTGTAATAGTCTTGTAATTTTTGGATATTTTGAAGAAATTATATTTTTTCAGGTATTGTATGAGATATTTAAGCTTTGGGGAGGCTTAAATACAGGGAAAACTATGGCAAATGCTTTTAGAACTAGGCTTTAAGTTTAATGTCCATTGTACGGAAATGAGCTCCTTGGTACTGTTATTATTAATAATAGTTGAAAAGATAATAAAGTAGTTAAATTACTCCATATTTCAAAGGTATTGAATGATGGATCCCCTAAGAGGAATCCCGAGAATATTTTTATGTAATACCTAATCACGAGGTAAGTAGAATTGCACATGTGTCACGATAAAAGTCATGCATATATATTATGTATTTGAAAGCGAGATTGGGACATACGGTTTACATATCATGATGGCATAAGCATTCATGCACTACATGATGAAAGATGTGTATCAAATGCATTTTATGTAATAAATGAGTTTGAGAGTAACTTAAATGATTTATTGGTAATGAAATGTGTCTCGATAGAGACTTCTGAACCTTTATGTCCCGATGGAAATTTGCGGTGTGAGAAGCTTCCTCGATGATCATGAGGGAGAAGAGTATTTTAAATTTGATATCCCTTACACGACGACACCTTATTACATTATATTTGTAGTTACGGGGTCGATGGACCTCCTGTCATGATGGAGACTTATAATGTGGGAGGCTTCCTTGATGATCACAAGGAAGAAGGAATGTTTAAAAAAACTTTACCCACATAATGGTATTCATTATTATGATGTTTGTTTTGTGGTCACAAGGTCTGATGGCTAAGGTATCTGGGATACCACCCCATTTAAGAAACCCTAATACACGCAAAAGATAAGAAAGAGTATAAGAAGTGAAATGAAATAAGTTAATTGAAGAAGTAAAGTCATGATCTCATGCAGATCTATATTGTTCATGTCATGCATTGATTCTATTTACTGGGCTTTAGCTCATTCGTTTATGGTTATGTAGGTGAGGGCACTTCTCAGCACTAATTGAGGACTATATGGTTGGCTGGTGTACTCCCGATGCTCGTGGACTAGTGTATATGGCGAAGCTGACTCGTTATTTTGAGCTTTGACTACTCTTATAACTATGTTTAGATATATATATATATACACACACACACACTCGGCTGTGTCCATTTTTAGTTGTATGTTATATGTTATATTGTAATACATACTTGATCAGCCATATTGATTAAGTGTGATATAGTTGTTTTATTGTCTATGAGGGAGTACTCAAAAGTTCAAATTTGCCCTCATTTTCATACTTTATCTATTTAACTTCTTGAGAATAATATGGGTTAAAGTTAAGAAAATAACACACCTTATATGGCTTTTTAGGAGATGTATAGTTGTATTGGGTAGGTGTAACACTAAACCTTTTACAGGAAAGCTCTTAGGTATTTTGAATAACTTTTTAATCCATCTTCAGCAGCAAAAATGTTTTCCTTACGGCTTGTGTATGTGTACGTGTGTGGTGATTTGAATACTTTTTGACCAACTAGGGACCACCTATGACATGTACTAGTATGTACTTGTCCTTTGTCACAACCCAAAACCGGGTATTGTGACGTGGAGTTGTTTAACTAAAACAATTTCAGGATTAAAGAAATTGATAAAAATGCATAATATTCTGAAATTCACCCACCATTTTAGTAAATTTCAATTCTCGTCACTTTTAATAAAATATATCAAACTTTTGTGCCAGGTTGTAATTTAATCTAAAGCCTATCATTTTTAAATTGTAGAAAACCATCAAATAACTTTTTAATCAAAACAGTGGGCATACCGATATGTTAAGTTTTTCAGATAAAAGTAAGTTTTAAAATCCAACCTCTGATATCATCATACAAACGAAAAGAAAACCAAAATATAACAGTACAGACATCCAAACCTAGTTTAGAGAAAAAGTTTAGTTATACATGCCATGAAAGAATACATAATTGAAAATGAAAAGTACAAATAAATCACACCTGAACCATAGTGGTCTTGATATCACCGGTTTACAATGTGCTACTCCTAGCACCTCTTGGGGAGGGGGTAAAATAATAAAACATGAGCTACAGACTCAATAGGATACAACGACTCATTTAAAATATTTAAACTTAAAAAGGGGATACATGGTTTATCATAAAAATTAACAAGCCTAATAAATAAGTAAATTGCATAATTGAAATACACTAAACATATGACATATGCATAATTCTAAGCCAGACTATAAACACTACCTAGTGGAACACCACTGGAGAGGACCAATCAGTTAAAGGATATCATCGCAATACCTAACATGGTTCTATAGCAAAACTATTATCCACTAGTATCAATGCGGACAGAGTTTGAAATTTCATTCAACACATTTGGGCAGGGTACTGACCAAGTCTCAAAATATCTCACTTGAGTTTCTTGAAATAATATATCTACATATGTATATCATTCGACTCAAAACATTTGTACGTATATATGATATATATATGCACACTCTATTCAAATCATTTTTCATAAAACTATTTTGTTTTCAAAAATGATTTTAAAATGGGAAATTCATAAATTAATATACTAAGCACTTTCACAAAAGTAGGGGATGATGTATTCTACCTCTTTGGTAAAAGAAATCTGTTGATAACTTCATTTTACATAAACCAGGCTCCTCGCTTTAGTCACCAAGTTTTTAAATTAAACAACACAAATAACTTAATTATATGTCGATAACATAAATCCCATTAAATTAAACATCACACTTACCATTTACGTCCAAAATATACATGTGATAATTGACTTTGTTACAAATTATGATTTCTTGTTTCTCAAGGAATCAAAATTTATATTATGTATAAGTATATGATTTGCCTGATCTGAGTTATCAGAATTAAGATTTATGTATGATTGTATTCTGGTCAAAGTTTAACCAGAATGATTTGAAGTATGATAGGAATGTATGATTTTATGTTGGTCAAAGTTTGACCAGAAAAGTCAAAGTGTAATGGTACTGTTCTATAACAGGCAGTATAGAAATTATACTGGGAAAAATCGTCATTACGGATAGATAAGCAAGTTTAAGGTACGAGATTATGTTAGAAAAATTAAGCACAATATTTGAGACAAGAAGGACTAATTAGCCTTAAGTTCTAAGAAAAACCTAAACGCAGTACAGTTTTATGTAGATAAATTCTGGACAGCAGTTTAGTATGACAGTACTGTTTTAGTTGAAACAGTATTTGTTATATCTATAATAGAATGACAATAGACTACTTTTAAGATAGAAAGCTAAACGGAGCTCTAGGTGGAGACACCTTGTCCAATAAGAATTAAGTAAATTTTTGAATTTTTGAAAAAATGGGAAAGTATTAAAATTAGATAACTTGGCTCATGGAACCATCTAGTGGCCGGCCACTATTGGGGACTTTTCAGCAAATAAGATTTTGGGAAGGCTTAGAGTGTAAATAAAACAATAAAAATAAATCGAAAAGAAATTTAAATTTTGCCTATATATAGGTGTGAGGGGGGTTGATTTTTTATTAGAAAATACCCTAAAACTTTGGCTATTTCTTTCCTCACTCCCTCTCTCTCTCAGCCGAACTCTATAGGCAGCAAAACCCAAGACTGGTGGTCAGATTTTTAGTGAGGAAAAGCTAGAAATTTTTTTTTGAAACTCAAGCTAGGGATTGTTCTTCGGTTTAGAGGTAAACCTCTTAATCCCTTAAGCCTTTTGATTCTATTTTTTTGAGCCATTTTCAGTGTATTTTCAGTTTGGGTTGTAAGAGCTTAAGCTCCCTAATTATGTCCTTACTTGCTTGATTTGCTTAGAATGTGCTTGATTTAGGTTTTAGTAAGTTTATGCTATGATTTAGTGCATGTATGGGAATATATGCTCTAGAAATTATGTAGATGATATGTGTGACCACTAGGTGTTTGATATATGTCTCCATATGCTTAAACTGATGAAGAATGGCTGATTATGAATTGGTATGCTTGTATGTTGAACTAGGGTTCAAGAAAACCCTAGAAAACCCTAGAAAACCTAAGTTTGGTGAAAATCACCAAACGGGTTTTAATCGTTTACTTGAATGTATGAGATGAATGAATGAGTATCAGAACATTAGATTATATGTTGCATGCTTGATGTAGGCTCACGGTTGTGACCGTTTGAGTTAGGGTGTGCGTAATTTTACGTTAGAACGAACCAAAACCAAAAACTGTCAGTTCAGGTGAAAACTGAGCAGTGAATTAGAAACAGTGTCTTGAGACCTTTAGAGGCCGAATTTGAGAAAAATCAAAACTGAAACGTTGTAGGAAATTGAAAATTATAGGAGGAAGCATGAATAGTTTTTGAAAATAAGACTCCAAAGGCCTTCGTTTTTACAAAAACCCGTGCCTGGACCGCCCAGACTTATGTGCACGGCCAGGCAGATTCAACAATGAAAAAGTATAAGCTAAATGCAGAACTGAGTTTTTATCAAAACACAAAAGTTGTAGGGTTTTTCAATATCTAAAACTTTCGTGAAGAAAAGTTTTTCAAAATCCAATCAGATTTCAAAGTAAAACTGAATCATATTAGTAAGCTACGATTCAGGAATTTCAAAACAGTACATGCACAGGAAATTCCTGCACATGCACTGATAATTTGACTGTTTTCTACAAATACTTTCAAAACTTAGACAGTTTTATTTAAAAGCAGTTTTATATAGTTAATCAGACCCAGTTTAGTAAAGAAAGAACTAATTAAGCAAGTTAAGCAAAGTAAGCCAATCGGTAACCCAAGTAGTCATATGGATTACCTAATTTTAATTGGGCCTAGTTAATTAAGAACAAATGTTGTATGTTGGGCGTTAGTAGCCCAACAAGCTTTTTTAAATTTTCATCCAAGATGGGCCTATACCAAAGGTTACTCATAGTAACCTAATAGGATGCCCATATCAAGATCATTGGGCCTTGAGCCCAAAATTCATTAGGTAATCAAACAGGATATTGTTTGATTACCATTAGGGCTTGTGCCCTAGGGTTACGCTTAGTAACCAACAAGGATATTATTAAGCATATGAGGGGCACATATATCTAGGGTCACTGATAAATGTTGGTTAGGGTACCAACATTTAATGAAATAATGTAAGGTAAGATAGGATGATTCTTATCTTACTTTCTTTTTGGAAACAAGAAGGTACTATGAGGTAACCTATCGGAACGACAAACTCCAGGACCTAGCGTAACCTGTAAGTACAACTCCGCCTATAGCATAGGCAAATGGTTTTATGAGTTTGCATGTTTTTAAAAGATCATGCATTTATGTGATATGTATGATGTATGTTTATTATTGTGACATCATGAAGCATGTTCACAAATAATAAATCATATGGTAAGAAGAAGATTACGTTTTAAGTAAGAATTATTTTAAGAAAACGTTTTTAAGTATGATGTGTCGTACCGACCTGCTCTAGGTCAGGTTTGGT
Organism: Ficus hispida; assembly: GCA_025413025.1. NCBI lineage: Eukaryota > Viridiplantae > Streptophyta > Magnoliopsida > Rosales > Moraceae > Ficus > Ficus hispida. The sequence continues at coordinate 6,407,166 of CM046372.1, read as the reverse complement.
TCATGATTTGAGTTGGACTTGGCTGGCTGCCCCAACCACTCCATGACTGCGCACCACGGTACGTACACTTATGAGGGCCCAAAACTATGAAAGCATAATAAAAGCATAATTGGCTCATGCATTGCTTTATTAAGTTTGTTTTGCGGGTTCAAGGTTGTACTTGCTGAGCGAAAGCTCACAACTTACGTTTATGCTGTAGGTAAGCTCCTTATTGGCAGTATTTGATGCAAGGCGGTGAGGCTTGGCAGGGCTATCTGCGAAATGTGGGAATGGAGACTGCTACGCATTTTGAAATATATATGTATTGTTTGTTTAGTATAAAGTTATTTTACATTATGAATATTTTAAAGAGTAAATACTAAATAAGTATTATGTGTATTGTAAATATGTAAGTAGTAAAGTTTTGATTCAAGTTATTTTTAGTAAGAAAAGAAAAAAAATATATATACGTTAGTTCCGCATAAGTAAATAAGTATGTTAAGTTAGTATGTAAGATAAATACGGTAACGGCCTACGTAAGGCGGGTCATTACAGAGTTGGTATCAGAGCGAGATCCTACCTTCCAGTTTCACAGTCTGCCTGCCAGCGCCACCGTCATTATAAGTAAGAGTTATTTTAGTGTATAGCTACGTATTTATTATGTACTCGTACTTTGATAGATTTGTTTATTGGGATACGAGTTATGGACAAGGATCGAGATGCTGCTATGATATTTTGTGAGATGAAACCTCGTCTATTTGATGGGACTCAGCAAACCATATCGCTAGCAGGATGACTTTTCGATATGGAGGCGATTTTTTAGATATGCCATATCGAAGCCCATCTTCAGGTTTTATTAGCAAGTAGATGTTTAACCGGAGACGTTAGAGCCTGGTGGATAGCGTAGGGGGATCCGGCTATTCACGGGATACCATGGGCAGATTTTCGTGTTCGTATGATAGCACGATATGGGGCCTCCACCTGGTGAGGGGGCCAATGCGCCGTACCGCGACGCAGCTATTTACTGCAACATGTATAGGAGGTGATATCTCAACTTCGCCGCAGAGTGGCACGCTTACTCGGATGAGACTATGGGCCACTATTGCCGTAGGTTCCGAGAGGCAATGTTGCCTTATATCCCTCAGAAGCTCGTTGATCCGGAGTGGCGAGCATTATAGTTATCAGGGACGGGCTACCTCCTGAAGTTAAGTTTTATGTCCCCGCTCCGATTGCGGGAGTATCTTTGAAGGACATGACAGATGCTATTATGGAGGCAGAGATAATAGCATACATGGTACAGGTAGCCGACCCTGAGGATGTTTACCATGTCGATCCGGTCAATGTCGCCGGCATACCAGAGCCATTATTCGAAGGAGTACCGGCTGTACCAGAGGACCCTATTCCAACGGTCCCACTTTAGGAGGAAGAGGCAGGACCGGATAATGATATGGATCTTATTGATGTTCCGGTCAACCCAGAGGTCAACCTTGAGGAAAACGCTGAAGATCCTCCGGTAATCCTTATCGATTGCGATGATGAAGAACCAGAAGAATGGGAAGAGTTTGAGGATATGGAGGAGGAGGAGATAGAAGACCTCGAGGAGCAGGAGGAAGATCCCGAGGAGATTTTATTCGACGACTAGGATTGGGACGTATTTTCCGACGCGATGACCGAGTAGATAGCTTTATATCTAAGTCGGACGTTGCTTTGTTAATTTCTTTTGACGTTAGGATTGTATATAGGATAGGATGATGGTGAAGTGATAGACACTTCTCACTTATTTTGACTATGTATATAGTAAAAATGATGTCTTTTTGAAAATATATAAAACGATAAGTTTTTATACGAAACGAATATCATGATGATTATGATGTCATGATAAAAACTTAGGGGAGTAGTGGTATTTTCAAAGGTCGACTTACGGTCAAGATACCATCAACTCAAGATTAAGGAGGGAGACATTTCGAAAACGGCTTTTCGAACGCGCTATGGGAATTATGAGTTCTTGGTTGTAATGACCCGCCCTTATATAGGCCGTTACAGTTACCATACTTGTCTTACATACTTATTTAAACATACTTATTTAAAACATGCGGAAATAACATACATATTTTTTTTTCTTTCTTTTTTTTTTTTAAACTTAAGTTAAAACTTTACTATGTACTTATTTATAATACGCATACGTATATAATCCATATATACTTTTCAAAATCATCGTAACGTAAATTAACTTGTACTCAGTTAATAACATAAACATTTATTTCAAAACGCGTAGCGGTCTCCATCCCACATTTCACAGATAGCCCTGCCAATGCCTCACCACCTTGCATCAAATAATGCCAGTAGGAAGCTTACCTACAGCATAAACGTAAGTTGTGAGCTTTCGCTCAGCAAGTACAACTATTTACCTGCAAAACATTTCATAATGGAACAATGCATGAACTAATTATGCTTTCGTTATGATGTGTTATGCTTTCATAATCCTGGGCCCTTACATAACATGAGTGTACGTATTGTGGCGTGCAGCCATGGAGTGGATGGGGCGGCCAATCAGATCCAACTCAAACCATGGATCAAACCATCGTACTTGAAATCTTTCCTTAACTTATTCTTAAAAATTGTTTTCTTCTCGAAAACAGTCTTTTACAACAGTTTCTTTCTTGAAACCGGGTTCTCATTCTTATCATGTGATTTATCTTTTGTGAGCATACTTCATGATGCCACAATGATAAAACATAAACCATACATACTACATAATCAATGCATAAATCATATGCATCATATCATCAAGGCATAAATCATATGCATCACGTCATCAAGGCATAAGTCATATGCACTTTGAACTTAACATCACATAAACAGTAAAAACATTTTCCGTCTATATTGTAGGCGGAATTGTACTTACCGGTTATGCTAAGTCCTGGGGTTTGTCGTTCCGACAGGTTACCTTACTAGGTTACCTTCTTGTTTTCCAAAAAGGAAGTAAGATAAGAATCATCCTATCTTACCTTAACTTATTTCATTAAATGTTGGTACCCTAACCAACATTTATCAGTGACCCTAGATATATGTCCCCCTCATAAGCTTAATAATATCCTTGTTGGTTACTAGGTGTAACCCTAGGGCACATGCCCTAATGGTAATCAAACAGTATCCTGTTTGATTACTTAATGAACTTTGGGCTCAAGGCCTAATGACCTTGGCATCCTATTAGGTTACTATGAGTAACCTTAGGTATGGGCCCAACTTGGGTGAAAATTTAAAAAGCCTGTTAGGCTACTAAGGCCCAACAATTAAAGTGGTATCTATTAGGGTTACCTTAAGAAACCTTGGACTCAAGGCCCATCAGATACCATTTGTTTTTAATTTGGCCCAATTAAAATTTGGTAACCTATGTGACTATTCTAGGTTACCATTTTGCTTACTTATTTAATTCTTTTCTTACTAAACTGGGTTTGATTAATCATGTAAAATTGTATTTAAATAAAATTGTCTAAGTTTTGAAGGAATTTGCAGAAAATAGTTAAATCGTCAGTGCATGTGCAGGAATTTCCTGGGTCTGCACTGTTTTAAAAATTCTGAATCAGAGCTTGCTATACTGATTCAGTTTTACTTTGAAATATATTTGGATTTTGAAAACATTTTCTCCATGAAAGTTTTAGATATTGAAAAACCCTACAACTTTTGTGTTTTGACAAAAACTCAGTTCTATTTTTAACTTATACTTTTTCCTTGTTGAATCTGCCTGGCCGTGCACATAGGTCTGGGCATTCCAGGCATGGGTTTTCGTAAAAACGAAGGCCTTTGGAGCCTTATTTTCAAAAAATTATGCGCTGTCCTATAGTATTTTCAATTTTCTACAACTTTACAGTTTTGAGTTTTCTTAGATTCGGCCTCTAGAGGCATCAAAACACCGTTTCCAAATCACTACCCAGTTTTCACCCGAACCGGCAGTTTTGGTTTCGGTTTGCTCTCACGTAAAAATTACGCACACTTTACCTCAAACAGTCACAACCGTGAGCCTACATCAAGTATGCAGCATATAATCTAACGTTCTCATACTCGTTCATTCATCTCATACATTCAAGTAAACGATTGAAACCCGTTTGGTGAAGTTCACCAAACTTAGTTTTCAAGGGATTTCTTGAACCCTAAATCATCATACAATCATTCAACATAATAATCAGCCATTCAACATAAATCATAAGCCTATGGGGACATACATCAAACACCTAATGGTCGCACATATCTTCTACATAATTCCTAGAGCATACATTCCAACACATATACCAAAACATAGTATAAACTTATAAAAACCTAAATCAAGCACATTCTAAACAAACCAAGCAAGCAAGGACATAATTAGAGAGCTTAAGCTCTTACAACCCAAACTGAAAATACACTATAAATAGCTCAAGAAAATCGAATTTAAAAGGCTTAGGGGATTGAGATGATACCTCTAAACCGAGGGGAAATTCTCTAGCTTGATTTCCGAAAATGGTTTTCTAGCTTTCCCTCACTTAAAATTCCGACCACACACATTGGGTTTTGCTGTCTATGGGGTTCGGCTGAGCAGAGAAAGGGAGAGAGAAAATGACAAGAGTTTGGGGGAGTTTTTCAAATAAAATGACTAAAAAAAATCACCACCCAACACACCTATTTATAGGTGTAATTAAATTTTCTTTCTTGATTTATTTTTATTCCTTAAATTGCTCTCCAAGCCCTACAAAAATTTTATTCGCTGAAAAATCCCCATGAGGTGGCCGGCCACTTGGTGAAAGATAAGGTTCAAGAATGTTCTTGGAATACTTTCCAAATTTTCCAAAAATTCAAAAATATCATATTTATCATGTGATGAGGTGTCCCATACTTAGGGCTCCGTTTGGCTTTAAATCTTAAAAGCAGTCTATTTTCATACTAATACAAATATAACAAATACAGTTTTTCAACTAAAACAGTACTGTCATACTAAACTACAGTCTAGAATTTATCTGCATAAAATTAGACTACGTTTAGGTTTTTCTTAGAACTTAAGGCTAATTAGTCCTTCTTGTCTTAAATATTGTACTTGATTTTTCTGACATAATTCCGTACCTTAAACTTGCTTATCTATCCGTAATGATGGTTTTTTACAGTATAATTCCTATACTACCTGTTATTCAACAGTATCATCATACTTTGACATTCTGGTCAAACTTTGACCATCATATATCATAAATTCCTATCATACTTTAATCATTCTGGTCAAACTTTGGCCAACATAAAATCATAAATTCTTATCATATCTCAAATTATTCTGGTCAAACCCTGATCGGAATACAATCATAAATTCCTATCATAGCTCAAATCATTCTGGCCAAACTTTGACCGGAATACAAATCATACATAAATCCTAATTCTGATAACTCAGATTAGGTAAATTCATATTCTTATACATAATACAAATTTTGATTCCTTGAGAAACAAGAAATCATAACTTGTAACCAGGTCAGTTATTACATTGGTTATGCCATTTGGTTTGACCAACGCTCCAGCTACATTTATGGACTTGATGAACCGGGTGTTCAAAGAGTACTTAGATAATTTTTTCATCATTTTTATCGATGATATTCTGATATACTCAAAGTCCATAATGGAACACGAGCAGCACCTTAGGATGGTTTTGGAGACATCAAGACGGAACTAGCTCTATGCCAAGTTCACGAAATGTGAATTTTGGTTGGAGAAGGTTCATTTCTTAGGCCATGTAGTGTTAAACAAAGGGATTTCCGTTGATCTTGCTAAAGTAGAAGCGGTCAGTACGTGGGCTAGACCCAAAAATGTTACTGAAATACGAAGCTTTCTTGGATTGGCCAGATACTACCGACGGTTCGTTGAAGGATTCTCCAAGATCGCGGCACCTCTTACCACCCTTACGCGAAAAGGGAAGAAGTTCGAGTGGACACAGAAGTGTGAGGAGAACTTCCAAGAGCTCAAAAGGAAGCTTACTATTGCCCCGGTACTAGTGATTCCTGATGTAGATGCAGGGAATTTCGTGATCTACAACTACGCTTCTAAAACTGGACTAGGAGCGGTCCTGATGCAGCAAGGAAAGGTGGTCGCCTATGCCTCATGACAATTAAAGGATCACGATAGGAATTATCCTACGCATAATTTAGAGCTTGCAGCAGTAGTCTTCGCGCTAAAGATCTGGAGACACTACTTGTATGGGAATAGATGTGAGATTTTCACCGATCATCAAAGTCTCAAATTCTTTACCTAGAAAGAGCTCAATATGAGACAACGGAGATGGCTAGAACTCGTGAAGGACTACGATTGCGAAATCCTTTACCACCCTGGTAAAGCGAGCAAAGTAGCAGATGCTCTAAGCAGAAAGTCATCCGGTATGTTGATGTCTTTGGAAACATTGCCAAAGCCACTTCAGAAGGAAATTTCTGATTTTAACGTAAAGATGATAACTGGAAAGTTGTCTGTTTTGACTCTCCAGTCTAATCTCTTAGAGTCTATTAAGGGTCATCAGGGGAAAGATTCTTTTCTGCTAAAGGCATAAATCTTTGGCAGAAAGAATAAGGAATTTAGGACGTCTGAGGATGGGGTAGTTTATTTCAAAAAAAGGATCTGCGTTCCTAACTTTGAAATTCTTAAGTAGCAAATCATGTCCGAAGCGCATGAGACGCCATATTTGGTACATCCTGGAGCTTCCAAGATGTATAAGGATCTTAGAGAAAACTATTGGTGGCCGAATATAAAGAACGAAATCGCAGAATTTGTGTCAAAATGCCTAACTTGTCAAAAAGTTAAGGCTGAACATCGGCAACCAGGAGGAGATCTTCAAAAGATTGAGTTCCCAAAATGAAAATGGGAACAAATTACTATGGATTTTGTGGTAGGTTTACCCAGGACCGCAAGTGGGAATGACATGATTTGGGTAATTGTGGATAGATTAACCAAATCAGCCCACTTCATTGCTATTAAGGCTACCTTTTCGGTCGAAAAATTGACTGAAATTTTCGTATCCTAGAACGTTAAGTTGCATGGAGTGCCAAGATCCATCATTTCATATCAAGATGGGCACTTTACCTATCGATTCTGGAAAATTATTCATACGGCTATGGGATTGAAATTGAAGTTCAGTATAGCGTTTCACCCCCAGATGGATGGACAATCGGAACGGACTATCCAAACGCTGGAGGATATACTAAGGTCATGCATTTTGGATTTCAAAGGAAGCTGGGATCAGAAGCTATCTTTGATCGAATTTTCTTACAACAATAGTTATCACGCTTCCATTGGTATGGCTCCATTTGAGGCGTTATACGGAAGAAAATGTCAATCTCCTATTCATTGGTAAGAAGTTGGACAGAAGCAACTTCAAACCACGGATTTTATCTGAAAGACTTCAGAGGATATTAAAAATATTAAGCAAAGACTCGACGTAGCTTTTAGTCGTCAGAAAAGCTACACCGACAAACGTCGAAGGCCCTTAGAATTCTAAGTTAGAGACTATGTTTTCCTTAAGATTGCGCCTATAAAGGGAATTATTAGATTTGGCAAGAAGGGAAAACTTAGTCCTAGATACACAGGGCCATTCGAAATCTTGGAAAAGATTGGTAAAGTAGCTTACAAGCTTACCTTGCCACCGAAATTAGCTTCTGTACATAACGTTTTCCACGTTTCGATGTTAAAGAAGTATGTACATGACCCTTCCCATGTGTTAAGTCAAGAACTGATAGAGGTTCAAACCAACTTGACATACGAGGAGAAACCAGTTCGGATTCTGGATCGGGAAGAAAGGGTCTTACGAAATTGGACAATTCCCATGGTTAAGGTATTGTGGCGAAACCATAATGTTGAAGAAGTAACATGGGAACTAGAAAAGGATATGAGAGCGAATTATCCCCACTTGTTCTAATTTTCGAGGATGAAAATTTTTAAGGGGGGAAGATTGTGATAATCAACTTTGTTACAAATTATGATTTCTTGTTTCTCAAGGAATCAAAATTTCTATTATGTATAAGTATATGATTTGCCTGATCTGAGTTATCAGAATTAGGATTTATGTATGATTGTATTCCGGTCAAAGTTTGACCAGAATGATTTGAAGTACGATAGGAATGTATGATTTTATGTTGGTCAAAGTTTGACCAGAAAAGTCAAAGTGTGATGGTACTGTTGTATAACAGGCAGTATAGAAATTATACTGCGAAAAACCGTCATTAAGGATAGATAAGCAAGTTTAAGGTACGGGATTATGTTAAAAAAATCAAGCACAATATTTGAGACAAGAAGGACTAATTAGCCTTAAGTTCTAAGAAAAACTTAAACGCAGTCCAGTTTTATAGAGATAAATTCTGCACTGTAGTTTAATATGACAGTACTGTTTTAGTTGAAAACAGTATTTGTTATATCTACATTAGAATGAAAATAGACTGCTTTTAAGATAGAAAGCCAAACGGAGCTCTAGGTGGAGGACACCTTGTCCAATAAGAATTAAGTAAATTTTTGAATGTTTGAAAAAATAAGAAAGTATTAAAATTAGATAACTTGGCTCATGGAACCATCTAGTGGCCGGCCACCATTGGGGACTTTTCAGCAAATAATATTTTGGGAAGGCTTAGATGCAAATAAAAGAATAAAAATAAATCAAAAAGAAATTTAAATTTTGCCTATAAATAGGTGTGAGGGGGGGGGGGGGGGAGGGGGGGTTGATTTTTTATTAGAAAACACCCCAAAACTTTGGCCATTTCTCTCCTCACTCCCTCTCTCTCTCAGCCGAACCCTATAGGCAGCAAAACCAAAGAGTGGTGGTTGGATTTTTAGTGAGGAAAAGCTAGAAAAAAATTTTCAGAACTCAAGCTAGGGATTGTTCTTCGGTTTAGAGGTAAACCTCTCAATCCCCTAAGCCTTTTGATTTTGTTTTTTTGAGCCATTTTCAGTGTATTTTCAGTTTGGGTTGTAAGAGCTTAAGCTCCCTAATTATGTCCTTGCTTGCTTGATTTGCTTAGAATGTGCTTAATTTAGGTTTTAATAAGTTTATGCTATGATTTAATGCATGTATGGGAATGTATGCTCTAGAAATTATATAGATGATATGTGTGACCACTAGGTGTTTGATATATGTCCCCATATGCTTAAACTGATGATGAATGGCTGATTATGAATTGGTATGCTTGTATGTTGAACTAGAGTTTAAGAAAACCCTAGAAAACCCAAGTTTGGTGAAAATCACCAAACGGGTTTTAATCGTTTACTTGAATGTATGAGATGAATGAATGAGTATGAGAACATTAGATTATACGCTGCATGCTTGATGTAGGCTCATGATTGCGACCGTTTGAGATAGGGTGTGCGTAATTTTACGTTAGAATGAACCGAAACCAAAAACTGCCAGTTCGGGTGAAAACTGAGCAGTGAATTAGAAATGTTGTTTTAAGGCATTTAGAGGCCGAATTTGAGAAAACTCAAAACTGAAAAGTTGTAGCAAATTCAAAATTCTAGGGGCCAACATGAACAGTTTTTGAAAATAAAGCTCCAAAGGCCTTTGTTTTTACAAAAACGCGTGCCTGGACCGCCCAGACTTATGTGCACGGCCAGGCAGCTTCAACAATGAAAAAGTATAAGTTAAATGTAGAACTGGATTTTTATCAAAACATAAAAGTTGTAAGGTTTTTCAATATCTAAAACTTTCATGAAGAAATTTTTTCAAAATCCAATCAGATTTCAAAGTAAAACTGAATCATATTAGTAAGCTACGATTCAGGAATTTCAAAACAGTGCATGCACAGGAAATTCCTGCACATGCACTGATAATTTGACTGTTTTCTACAAATACCTTCAAAACTTAGACAGTTTTATTTAAAAGCAGTTTTATATAGTTAATCAGACCCAGTTTAGTAAAGAAAGAACTAATTAAGCAAGTTAAGCAAAGTAAGCCAATCGGTAACCCAAGTAGTCATATGGGTTACCTAATTTTAATTGGGCCTTGTTACTTAAGAACAAATGTTGTATGTTGGGCCTTAGTAGCCCAACAGGCTTTTTTAAATTTTCACCCAAGTTGGGCCTATACCTAAGGTTACTCATAGTAACCTAATAGAATGCCCATACCAAGATCATTGGGCCTTGAGCCCAAAATTCATTAGGTAATCAAATACGATACTGTTTGATTACCTAGGGCTTGTGTCCTAGGGTTACGCTTAGTAACCAACAAGGATATTATTAAGCATATGAGGGTGACATATATCTAGGGTCACTTATAAATGTTGATTAGGGTACCAACATTTAATGAAATAATGTAAGGTAAGATAGGATGATTCTTATCTTACTTCATTTTTGGAAACAGGAAGGTAACCTGTTGAGGTAACCTATCGGAACGACAAACCCCAGGACCTAGCGTAACCTGTAAGTACAACTCCGCCTACAACATAGGCAAATGGTTTTATGACTTTGCATGTTTTTAAAAGATTATACATTTATGTGATATGTATGATGTATGTTTATTATTGTGACATCATGAAGCATGTTCACAAATAATAAATCATATGGTAAGAAGAAGATTACGTTTTAAGTAAGATTTGTTTTAAGAAAACGTTTTTAAGTATGATGTGTCATACCGACCAGCTCTAGGTCAGGTTTGGTTCATGATTTGTATTGGACTGGGCAGGCCGCCCCAACCACTCCATGATTGTGCGCCACGGTATGTGCACTTATGAGGGCCCAAAACTATGAAAGCATAATAAAATCATAATTGGCTCATGCATTGCTTTATTAAGTTTGTTTTACGGGTTCAAGGTTGTACTTGCTGATCGAAAGCTCACAACTTATGTTTATGCTGTAGGTAAGCTCCCTACTGGCAGTATTTGATGCAAGGCGATGAGGCTTGGCAGGGCTATCTATGAAACGTGGGAATGGAGACTGCTACGCGTTTTGAAATATATATGTGTATTATTTGTTTAGTACAAAGTTATTTTACATTACGAAAATTTGAAAGAGTAAATACTAAATAAGTATTATGTGTATTGTAAATATGTAAGTAGTAAAGTTTTGATTCAAGTTGTTTTTAGTAAGAAAAGAAAAAAATATATATACATTATTTCTGCATAAGTAAATAAGTATGTTAAGTTAATATGTAAGATAAGTACGGTAACGGCCTACGTAAGGCGGATCGTTACAATACAGATTTAGATTATTGCTTAAAGCATCTTTTTCTGAATTTTAAACATCGAAATAGGGCTGGTCAAACCAAAACAGGGTTCTACAGGCAATCTACCTCTATGTAGTTGACCGGTCATACACGTCCAGTTGAGCGGACAAGGACAGATTGTCTTATCCAGTTTTGGACTCGTCCGATTGACCGAACATGCCATCCGATTAATCAGATCATCGCGAAACTAAGAGTTCCCAACTCAACCCGACTTGCAAAACTCAACGACATCCAAATCTAATGGTTTCTAGAAGCTCAAAATAGAAAATAAACAATTCCCATAGCCTAAATAACTATAATCAAACTCAAAATCACCAAAATTCAACAAAATCCATTTCAATATTTAGAGTTTCTAAAACTAACGAAAATATGAAATTCAAACTCAAAATCAAACTATTTGAACTCTAAAATGAATTTCAAATGAATTAGAAACTTTTTCTAACTTGTATGGATCAAACCTGTGACGCCCCGACTTCCCAAGCCGGGTCGACACCATACTTACTTGTACTTATCTTACTTGAAAATTTGAGAATAATAATTTTTTTTTTCTTTAAAACATATTTACATAAGTTATCTTGTAGAGAAAAACTTATCATGTATACATACTATACTGAAGATATCTTCTTAAGTCTTTAAACTTCATACATATTGCATAACATAATTTACTTTTGAGATTCAAAAGCGGTTGCGGAAAATTTTGCGTAGTGGTATCCCACACCGCCCTTCACCCGCCGCATTGTCCGCATAGCCCACCATTTAAGCTGCAGGCTTCTTACCTACAGTATGGAATACAAGAGTGAGCTTTCGCCCAGCAAGTACAAACATAATCTCACAAAACATTTAGAACATCTCAAAAACATGTCATTCATCATATAACATATGCATGAACCATTTATGATTGATTGAATGTCTTATGCTTTATTATAGACTCAATCCTTTAACTTATTATCTTGTCTCAACATGTGGGCCCATAGTGTACGTACCGAAAGCGCGCAGCCTCCAGATAAAGCTAGGGTTTGCAAGACCCTAACAGTTCTGGGAATTATAACTTGACCCTTCTCGATCACGGAAGGTAAATGTCACAACTGAAACCTGTAGCCTCCTCGATCACGGGAGGTTGGTTCGACACCTTTCTTGATTTATCTTACCATATGGTTTAACATTAGTGAACATGCTTCATGATGTCACTATGTTATATCATACTTAACACTTGCCATAACATAGCATTCTTGAAAAACATGTCATTTATGGCATTTTTGTAAACCATGACACTTTTAAAAACATGACATTCTTATCAACATGGCATAACATGTCATAGAATATATCATCGCATGGCATCACATATCATAGCATGTACACTTGAAAATATAGTGTAAATAGCATAGCATAACATAGCACATTTGAAAATAGTATTTACTATTTCCATACTGCAGGTGAGGTTCGATACTTGCCTGAGATACTATGTCTGGGGTTTCGTTGCTTTAACTCAGATTGCAACTGCAGGTTACCTCCTGCTATTAAAAAGAACATAGGATAAGGATCCTATAAAATATTGGTAACCTGTTCAATATTCTAATTATATGTCCCCCCCACACCGGTCTTGATCATTACTAGGTTACAAATCGTAACCCTAGAGTTTGTGGTTAACCAAACTTGATCCATTACTTGTTAGGTTACTTGAGGTAACCTCGGGTATTAAACTCATGTATGTATGAATAGTATCAAGTTACTATTCCTATTATTGGGCCTAATCTTTAGTAACTCGGGTATCTTTCCCGGTTATCATCCGTTAACAACTTGTTACTACACTTTGGCTATTAAAATCCAATTTTGGAAAAATTTGCCAAAAATCTCTTTAAAATTTCGTGGTTTTCAAATTGTAACTTTATAAAAATCATTAAAGGCTGAAAACTGCCTTTGAAACAGTTTCCATAGTTAAAATAGGGTTGTTGGTGCGAAAATACAGTTTTTCTGTATTGTTTTAGAAAATCCTGTGCAGGAATTTCCTGTTCTTTGCACAGTCTTTAAAAATCCGTGTCAGTTTAAAGATCCAATTTGAATTTGAAAAAGTTGTCTTCACAAAAGTTTTAGCTCTCAAAAAATTCTAAAACTTTCGTGTTTTACAAAAAATTTAATTCGGATTCAAACATGTCCATATTACCGTTTGAACTCACCTGGCCGTGCATAAATCCTGGGCACGGTCAGGCTCGGGTTTTTGTAAAAACGAAGGCCTTTGGAGCCTTATTTTCAAAAACTGTCCACGCTGTCCTCTAGGAAAATCCCTTCTGAACAACTTTTATGTTTTAAGTTTTGCCAAATTCGGCCTCTAAGGGCCTAAAAATCGCTTTTTCCCGAAAACTGACCAGTTTTTCCCGAAAACTGGCAGATTTGTTCTTAACTTGGTTTTACGTCCTATTACGTGCATACTACCTCAACCGAACACGCGGGAGCCTAGATAGCACACATGCAGCGTTTTCTAACGTCCCACATGAACAATCATGCCACTCAAATGCACCCATGCAAACCAAAAACCGAACTGCCTAGCCTAGGTTTGCATGGTTCTAGGTTGTCTCACCATTCCATAATTGAAACTAACAACCTAGCATGTAATTCTAGAACCGGCTTACACATAAAACAGGGGACATACAATTCATCATCCATCTAATCATTCAAACAAGCATAAACATAACCAATCAAAGCCATTAAACCAAACCACCATTAATACCTAATCAAGCACAACCCTAAAATCCTAACTTTGGGCACAAAATAAATTGAGCTTATGCTCTTACAATTTCAACTTGAAATACATGTAAATTTCAAATTGAATGCTTAATTGAAAGAGATTAAGGTCTAGAATGGTTTACCTTGGTTTATCTCCGAAAATTGGCTAGGGTTTGGCTCACAAAATTTTCCTCCTAGGACACCACCCAAGGCCGGTTTTGTTGCACCAATTGGCACCAAAATTGGCTGATTCTTGGTGGCTGCTTGCACCTAAACTAAACACTCTTAAATCCAAATTTTATCACTCACTCACTCCCCCTTGGCAGCTGGCTGTTGGCCCCAAAAATGGGCACCAAAAATTTCGAAAACCTAACTTGAAGCCACTAGAGAAAAACCGACTACCCTAGCACTAAAACCCCTAAGTTTTCCGAATTTTTCTTTGCTCTTTCTCACCCTTGGAAGTCCGGATTTCTTGAGAGAGAAAATGGCAAGAGTTTGGCTAGTTTTCACCAATTTTTGGCTCAAAATCCGCCCACCCCCTTGGCCTATTTATAGGTGAAAAAAATGGGTTTCTTTGCAATTATTCTTGGTTCAACTTTGCTCAAAAATCCTTGGAATAAAAATAATTGCACAAAATTTTGCCAAAGAACCCTCCAAGTGGCCGGCCATCCTTGTGCTAGGTGTCATGGTGTGATTGTTTCCACCATTTATGATGTCATAAATCAAAAATGGGATGATGTCATAAATCCAAGGTGAGGTGATGTCATCTTAAAGCCTTGTTTGGCTTGTTCTTTAATGTAGTCCACTTTAAATCCAACACAGATATTTCTAATACTGTGTTCACTAATACACAGTACAATTTAATACTGTTATACCGAATTGCAGTCCAAAATTTATCTGTGTATAGTTGGACTGTATAAAGATTTTTCTTTTTATTTAAAGCTATTTGGCCTTTAATATCCTATTTTAGGTGCTTGATTTTTCTATGGTGGTTTTAAAACTTAATTTTGCTATCTTGTCTGTAAAGACAGTTTTCGCAGTATATTTCTCACACTGATTATCATATAACATTACCGTCTTAGGTTTGACCATTCTGGTCAACCTCTGACTTGTTCCGATCAAATTTTGACTATCATGAATTCATGAAATTTCGTCATACCTTTTTACTTAAAAGGCCTATCATGAAGTCTCGTAATTAATTTACCGAGAACTCAATCATATACTGATAAAATCATGAATTTTGTATTAATATTCATAATTTTCATAAAATTGCACATAAACACATAATACGAACTATAAATTTCTTATTTACAAGAAAATTGTGAGTTCGTGAAAATTTCGATTATTACAATCTACCCTCCTTAAAGAATTTTCGTCCTCGAAAATCAGAACAATTCGGGGTAGCTTTTCTTCATCTCATCCTCGCGTTCCCAGGTTGCCTCCTCAATCTCATGATTTCGCCATAGGACCTTGACTAATGGTATAACCTTGTTCCTTAGCACCTTTTCTTCTCGTGCTAAGATTCGAACTGGTTTCTCCTCATAGGTCAGATCTTCGTGAACCTCAATTGGTTCGTGGTCCAATACATGGGATGGATCCGAGATGTACTTCTTTAGCATCGACACATGAAATACATTGTGTACATATGCTAATTCCTGGGGCAGAGCCAATTTATATGCCACGTTACCAATTCTTTCCAGTATTTCGAATGGCCCTATGTATCGTGGACTTAATTTCCCCTTCTTTCCGAATCTCATAACCCCTTTGAATGGAGCAACTTTGAGAAAGACCAAGTCTCCTACTTGGAATTCTAGAGGCCTTCTGCGTTTGTCGGCATAGCTCTTTTGTCGACTAAATGCAGTTTCCATCCGTCGGCGTATAAGTTTCACGGCCTCAGTGGTTTTTTGAACAAAATCCGTGGACACAAGTTCCTTTTCCCTAGTCTCGTACCAATGGATTGGAGATCTGCATCTTCTCCCATACAGGGCTTCATAAGGAGCCATTCCAATTGAAGCTTGGAAACTGTTGTTGTACGAGAATTCAATCAAAGGAAGCTTCTTATCCCAAGTTCCCTTGAAATCCATCACAGACGCTCGCAACATGTCTTCCAGGGTCTGAATGGTCCTCTCGGATTGCCCGTCCGTTTGAGGATGAAAAGCTGTACTAAAGGTAAGCTTGGTACCCATGGCTTGATGTACACTTCTCCAGAACTTAGAAGTGAAACGACCATCACGATCAGAGATGATTGCCTTTGGGATCCCATGGTAACGCACAATCTGCGCAACGTATAGTTCCGCCAGCTGTTCCACCGAAAAGCTAAGCTTGATGGCGATGAAGTGTGCAGACTTCGTCAAACGATCAACAATCACCCATATAGCATCATTGCCACTGGAAGTTCGGGGTAGTCCAACCACGAAATCCATCGTCACTTGGTCCCATTTCCATTCTGGGATGGAAATTTTCTGCAACTCTCCCCCCGGACGTTGGTGTTCTGCCTTCACCCTTTGACATGTAAGGCATTTGCTGACGAATGTAGCGACGTCATTCTTCATTCTGGGCCACCAAAAACTTTCCTTCAAGTCTTGGTACATCTTTGTAGCTCCTGGATGGACGGAATACGGAGTCTCATGAGCTTCCTTCATGATTTGTTCCTTCAACTTGTCGTCGTTAGGGATGCATAATCTATTTTTCCGATAGAGTATGCCCTCATCCGATATGTTGAAGTCTGACTCCTTTTCTTCCAGGACTTCGTTCCTTGTTCTGAGCAGCGAGGCATCTCCTTCTTGTCGCTCTTTCATACCATCTAAAATGGTAGGTTGGAAGGTTAGGGCAGCTAAACTTCCCGTAATAAGCTCTATTCCAGCTTCTATTAGCTCCTTCTGAAGAGGTTCGGTCAATGGCTGTATTGACATCAACGAGGAAGACGACTTCCGACTAAGGGCATCAGCTACTTTGTTAGCCTTCCCTGGATGGTAACGGATGTCTATGTCATAATCCTTCACCAATTCGAGCCATCTTCTTTGCCTCATGTTAAGCTCCTTTTGTGTGAAGATATACTTCAAACTCTGATGATCCGTGTAGACTTCACACTTACTGCCGTAAAGGTAGTGCCTCCAGATTTTGAGCGCAAATACTACCGCCGCAAGTTCCAAATCATGCGTCGGGTAGTTCTTCTCATGATCCTTTAGCTGGCGTGAAGCATAAGCGATCACCTTTCCATTTTGCATGAGCACGGCTCCCAATCCTATTTTAGAAGCATCGCTGTATATCACGAAGTTTCCTTCTTCCACATTCGGAATTGTGAGAATCGGAGCGCGAGTCAGCCTGTTTTTCAGCTCTTGGAAGTGCTCTTCACACTTTGCAGTCCATTCGTACTTCTTTCCTTTCCGTGTAAGTGCGGTGAGTGGCGCTGCAATCTTAGCAAATCCTTCAACGAAACGTCGGTAGTAGCCCGCCAAGCCGAGGAAACTACGTACTTCGGTGACGTTTTTCGGAGC
Organism: Ficus hispida; assembly: GCA_025413025.1. Taxonomy (NCBI): domain Eukaryota; kingdom Viridiplantae; phylum Streptophyta; class Magnoliopsida; order Rosales; family Moraceae; genus Ficus; species Ficus hispida. The sequence goes on along the minus strand of CM046372.1, from coordinate 6,389,769 downwards.
TGGCCATTCACTTACTGCCTCAATCTTGGCCGGATCTACAGATATGCCGTCCTTGGAGACCACATGTCCTAAGAAATGGACCTTTTCCAACCAAAATTCACACTTTGTGAATTTAGCGTAGAGCTGGTTTTGCTTTAGAATTCGTAAAGCAATCCTTAAATGCTCCTCATGCTCCTCCTTTGATCTTGAATAAATCAAGATATCATCTATAAAGACGATAACAAACTTATCTAAGTAATCCTTGAATACTCGATTCATCAGGTCCATAAAGGCTGCTGGAGCATTTGTCAACCCGAATGGCATAACGAGGAACTCGTAATGTCCATATCGCGTACGAAAGGCTGTCTTGGGAACGTCTCCTTCCCTAATTCGAAGCTGGTGATATCCGGATCGCAGGTCAATCTTCGAGAAAATTGAAGCTCCTCTCAGCTGATCAAACAGATCGTCGATCCGAGGCAAGGGATACTTGTTCTTGATAGTTATCTTGTTCAATTCCCGATAGTCAATGCACATCCTAAGAGTGCCGTCCTTCTTTTTAACAAACAGAACTGGGGCTCCCCATGGCGAGTAACTCTGACGAATGAATCCTCGATCCAAAAGCTCTTGTAACTGAATCTGCAGTTCCTTAAGTTCGGCAGGCGCCATCCTGTACGGAGCCTTGGATACTGGTGCTGATCCAGGAAGTAACTCAATCTCAAAGGAGATCTCTCGTTCTGGTGGCAGTCCTGGCAACTCTTCAGGAAAAACCTCTATAAATTCCTTGACTATCGGTACTTCTTCCGGCCTGCTCTTGGTTTCTTGCGTCTTGTCCACCATGTTGGCTAGAAATCCAATACATCCTTCTGCCAACAATTTTCTAGCCTTTAATGCAGAAATAAACATTTTCGGCTGTTTTGGAGTCGATCCTCTGAAAATAAACTCCTCGCCTCCAATTGGCTTGAACGTAACAGTACGCCGTGGACAGTCGATAACTGCGTTGTACTTCCCCAAGAAATCCATTCCCAAGATGACGTCGTAGTCGAATAGGTCAATGATGATCAAATTGACATACATTTCCCTACCACATATAATTATTGGAACATGACGTACCCAATAATCAGACAACAGAATCTCCCCGGAGGGTAATGCAGTCCTAAATGTTTTTCCGATCCTATCAGTTGCTCTACCTAGTTTCTTAGCGAACCTAGGCGATGTGAATGAATGCGTAGCTCCAGAATCAATTAACACATAAGCATCTTGTTGAGCAAAAGGAAGCTGACCTGTCACCACTGTGGAAGGTCCAGCTTGAGCATCCTCCTTTGTGTAGGCGTAAATGCGTCCTTGAGGTTCTGGAACTTCCAACCTGCCTTGGGAGATTTCGGGTCCCTCGAGCTTCATCTGTGCCGCATGAAGTTGAGGTCCCTGTCCTCTCTGTTGGTTCTGCGGACTCTGGGGGTTAAGATTGCAGCTTCTAGCATAGTGGCCTTCCTTGCCACATAGAAAACAGCGATTGTTTCCAGCACGACAATCTCCCGGGTGCCTTTTCCCACATTTCTGACAAGTGGAATAGCTGTTGTTATCAGGGGTATTCTTCTTCTGAGGAAAATTCTGTTGATTCCCCTGACCTCCTGCATTCCACTTCCTCTTCTGCTGGTTGTTGCCGTACTGCCTGTTGTTGTTGTTGTTCTGGCCCGAAGGTCCTCCTTGACCTTTCTGTTGCGGAGTTTGGCTTGGTCTTGCCTGAATCTGTTTAGCTTGGGCCTTCTCTTCCCTCTTTTCCTGGAAAAACTTAGCCCGTTGCTCCTTGTTTTGCCCTACCCAGTACTCAGCTCGAATTGCCCTGCTGACACATTCAGCAACAGTGAGTGGTGGATGGGGGCCACTGCTGATTACCACTGCTAAGTCCGAGCGGAACATCCTCATCATTCTTCTTACTTTGTCCCTTTCAGAACTGATGAGGTGAGGGCAAGACGTGCTAGCTGCTCAAACTTTTTGACAGCTTCGGCTACGACAGATTTCCTTGGCGAAACTTGTCGAACTCGTCTTGTTGAGCTTCCATGACCTCAGTATTGAAGTACTTTTCCTTAAATTCCTCCACAAAGTCCTCCCAAGTCATCTGAGTAACATCTCGCTGGATCTGAACTGTTTCCCACCAGAGGCGAGCATCTTTCCGTAGCATAAAAGTTGCACAGAGGACTTTCTCCTGATCATTAAGTCTGAGGAAATTTAAGGCGACCTGGAGGTCAATCAACCAGTTGTCGGCCTCAATCGGGTTTGTAGACCCCTCGAATTCCGGTGCCTTCATGCGCCGAAATCTGTCATAAAGTTCTTCTGGAGTTCGAACCAGAGGTGCTGGTGGAACAGCTACATGCGCAACAGGTACTTCAGGGGCTATGGGGTTCTCTGGGATCACCGGAAATCATCAGGAATTTCCGGTGCAGCAGGCTGATTCATAGGTGCTGGTGGTACCTCAGCATTTGGAGGTCCCTGATTCTGCTGAGCTATCTGAGCTCTAAGCCCCCTATCTCTTGCTGTTGGGCTAACATCATCTGTCTTAGCTCATTCAGCTGAGCCGCAAGGTCAATGTCTTGGGTTGGTACTCTTCTACGCTTTGGCGGCATGGTTCTGTACGGAAATAAGGAAATAAATTCAGCTTCTTAAAATCATGCCTTTTATATAGAACCATAATCTTTATTCCATATAAAAGCATAACATGAATATATCTGAATTCATGTTCTCGTTCGTATCTCCTTCACAACAGGAGTACATAACCATAACATTTGGGGAAAATATAAAACTTTTCCCATCATTTCCGTACGTCACCTAGTTATCGCCACCAAGCTAAGATCCCACCCGACGTTATCCCCGTATCCAACATCTTCCAGCATGGCCGTCGAAGAAAGATACTTACTACGCATATAAGATCTTAACTCATTCTAATCGTAAGAAAATAACATAACTTACTTGGGCCGTTGCAGAAGCGATGTGAGGCGAAGTGAAGTAGGCTGGCAGGATACCGCTCTGATACCAACTTGTGACGCCCCGACTTCCCAAGCCGGGTCGACACCATACTTACTTGTACTTATCTTACTTGAAAATTTGAGAATAATTTTTTTTTTCTTTAAAACATATTTACATAAGTTATCTTGTAGAGAAAAACTTATCATGTATACATACTATACTGAAGATATCTTCTTAAGTCTTTAAACTTCATACATATTGCATAACATAATTTACTTTTGAGATTCAAAAGCGGTTGCGGAAAATTTTGCGTAGTGGTATCCCACACCGCCCTTCACCCGCCGCATCGTCCGCATAGCCCACCATTTAAGCTGCAGGCTTCTTACCTACAGTATGGAATACAAGAGTGAGCTTTCGCCCAGCAAGTACAAACATAATCTCACAAAACATTTAGAACATCTCAAAAACATGTCATTCATCATATAACATATGCATGAACCATTATGATTGATTGATGTCTTATGCTTTATTATAGACTCAATCCTTTAACTTATTATCTTGTCTCAACATGTGGGCCCATAGTGTACGTACCGAAAGCGCGCAGCCTCCAGATAAAGCTAGGGTTTGCAAGACCCTAACAGTTCTGGGAATTATAACTTGACCCTTCTCGATCACGGAAGGTAAATGTCACAACTGAAACCTGTAGCCTCCTCGATCACGGGAGGTTGGTACGACACCTTTCTTGATTTATCTTACCATATGGTTTAACATTAGTGAACATGCTTCATGATGTCACTATGTTATATCATACTTAACACTTGCCATAACATAGCATTCTTGAAAAACATGTCATTTATGGCATTTTTGTAAACCATGACACTTTTAAAAACATGGCATTCTTATCAACATGGCATAACATGTCATAGAATATATCATCGCATGGCATCACATATCATAGCATGTACACTTGAAAATATAGTGTAAATAGCATAGCATAACATAGCACAT
>CM046372.1:6341941-6385721 GCA_025413025.1 Ficus hispida | reverse complement strand
CACTAGGTGTTTGATATATGTCCCCATATGCTTAAACTGATGATGAATGGCTGATTATGAATTGGTATGCTTGTATGTTGAACTAGAGTTTAAAAACCCTAGAAAACCCAAGTTTTGGTGAAAATCACCAAACGGGTTTTTAATCGTTTACTTGAATGTATGAGATGAATGAATGAGTATGAGAACATTAGATTATACGCTGCATGCTTGATGTAGGCTCATGATTGCGACCGTTTGAGATAGGGTGTGCGTAATTTTACGTTAGAATGAACCGAAACCAAAAACTGCCAGTTCGGGTGAAAACTGAGCAGTGAATTAGAAATGTTGTTTTAAGGCATTTAGAGGCCGAATTTGAGAAAACTCAAAACTGAAAGTTGTAGCAAATTCAAAATTCTAGGGGCCAACATGACAGTTTTTGAAAATAAAGCTCCAAAGGCCTTTGTTTTTACAAAAACGCGTGCCTGGACCGCCCAGACTTATGTGCACGGCCAGGCAGCTTCAACAATGAAAAAAGTATAAGTTAAATGTAGAACTGGATTTTTATCAAAACATAAAAGTTGTAGGTTTTTCAATATCTAAAACTTTCATGAAGAAAATTTTTTCAAAATCCAATCAGATTTCAAAGTAAAACTGAATCATATTAGTAAGCTACGATTCAGGAATTTCAAAACAGTGCATGCACAGGAAATTCCTGCACATGCACTGATAATTTGACTGTTTTCTACAAATACCTTCAAAACTTAGACAGTTTTATTTAAAAGCAGTTTTATATAGTTAATCAGACCCAGTTTAGTAAAGAAAAACTAATTAAGCAAGTTAAGAAAGTAAGCCAATCGGTAACCCAAGTAGTCATATGGGTTACCTAATTTTAATTGGGCCTTGTTACTTAAGAACAAATGTTGTATGTTGGGCCTTAGTAGCCCAACAGGCTTTTTAAATTTTCACCCAAGTGGGCCTATACCTAAGGTTACTCATAGTAACCTAATGAATGCCCATATCCAAGATCATTGGGCCTTGAGCCCAAAATTCATTAAGTAATCAATACGATACTGTTTGATTACCTAGGGCTTGTGTCCTAGGGTTACGCTTAGTAACCAACAAGGATATTATTAAGCATATGAGGGTGACATATATCTAGGGTCACATGAATGTTGTTAGGGTACCAACATTTAATGAATAAGTTAAGGTGAGATAGTATGATTCTTATCTTACTTCATTTTTGGAAAACAGGAAGGTAACCTTTTGAGTAACCTGTCGGAACGACAAACCCAGGATTAGCGAACCTGTAAGTACAACTCCGCCTACACATAGGCAAATTGGTTTTATGACTTTGGCATGTTTTTTAAAAGATATACATTTATGTGATATGTATGATGTATGTTTATTATTTGTGACATCATGAAGCATGTTCACAAATAATAATCATATGGTAAGAAGAAGATTATGTTTTTAAGAAAGATTGTTTTAAGAAAAGGTTTTAAGTATGGTGTGTCGTACCGACCGCTCTAGGTCAGGTTTGGTTCATGGTTTGATTGGACTGGGCAGGCGCCCAACCACTCCATGATTGGCGCCACGGTATGTCACTTATGAGGGCCCAAAACTATGAAGCATAATATCAGGTCATGCATTGCTTTATTAAGTTGTTTTACGGGTTCAAGGTTGTACTTGCTGACGAAAGCTCACAACTTAGTTTATGCTGTAGGTAAGCTCCCACTGGCAATTTTGATGCAAGGCGATGAGGCATGGCAGGCTATCTTGAAACGTGGGAATGGAGACTGCTACGCGTTTTGAAATATATATGTTATTATTGTTTAGTACAAAGTTATTTTACATTACGAACTTTTGAAAGTAAATACTAAATAAGTATTATGTGTATAGTTAAATAGTAAGTATAAAGTTTTGATTCAAAGTTGTTTTTATAAGAAAAGAAAAAAAATATAATAACATATTTTCGCATTGTAAAAAGTATGTTAAGTATAAGTAAGTACGTAACGGCCTACGTAAGGCGGGTCGTTGCATTTTTAAGTTTAGAATTGCTAGGAACCTTCAAGTTTACAACATCGAAATAGGCTGTCAAACCAAACAGGTTTACAAGGATCAAATGTAGTTGATCATACACGTCCAGTTGAGCGGACAAGACAGATTGTCTTATCCAGTTTTGACTCGTCCGATTGACCAACATGCCATCGATTAATCAGATCATCGCAAACTAAGAGTTCCCAACTCAACCCGACTTGCAAAACTCAACGAATCCAATCTAATGGTTTCTAGAAGCTCAAAATAGAAAATAAACAATTCCCATAGCCTAAATAACTATAATCAAACTCAAAATCACAAAATTCAACAAATCCATTTCAATATTTAGAGTTTCTAAACTAACGAAAATATGAAATTCAACTCAAAATCAAACTATTTGAACTCTAAAATGAATTTCAAATGAATTAGAAACTTTTTCTAACTTGTATGATCAAACCTGTGACGCCCCGACTTCCCAAGCCGGGTCGACACCATACTTACTTGTACTTATCTTACTTGAAAATTTGAGAATAATATTTTTTTTTTCTTTAAAACATATTTACATAAGTTATCTTGTAGAGAAAAACTTATCATGTATACATACTATACTGAAGATATCTTCTTAAGTCTTTAAACTTCATACATATTGCATAACATAATTTACTTTTGAGATTCAAAAGCGGTTGCGGAAAATTTTGCGTAGTGGTATCCCACACCGCCCTTCACCCGCCGCATCGTCCGCATAGCCCACCATTTAAGCTGCAGGCTTCTTACCTACAGTATGGAATACAAGAGTGAGCTTTCGCCCAGCAAGTACAAACATAATCTCACAAAACATTTAGAACATCTCAAAAACATGTCATTCATCATATAACATATGCATGAACCATTTATGATTGATTGATTGTCTTATGCTTTATTATAGACTCAATCCTTTAACTTATTATCTTGTCTAACATGTGGGCCCATAGTGTACGTACCGAAAGCGCGCAGCCTCCAGATAAAGCTAGGGTTTGCAAGACCCTAACAGTTCTGGGAATTATAACTTGACCCTTCTCGATCACGGAAGGTAAATGTCACAACTGAAACCTGTAGCCTCCTCGATCACGGGAGGTTGGTACGACACCTTTCTTGATTTATCTTACCATATGGTTTAACATTAGTGAACATGCTTCATGATGTCACTATGTTATATCATACTTAACACTTGCCATAACATAGCATTCTTGAAAAACATGTCATTTATGGCATTTTTGTAAACCATGACACTTTTAAAAACATGCATTCTTATCAACATGGCATAACATGTCATAGAATATATCATCGCACGGCATCACATATCATAGCATGTACACTTGAAAATATAGTGTAAATAGCATAGCATAACATAGCACATTTGAAAATAGTATTTACTATTTCCATACTGCAGGTGAGGTTCGATACTTGCCTGAGATACTATGTCTGGGGTTTCGTTGCTTTAACTCAGATTGCAACTGCAGGTTACCTCCTGCTATTAAAAAGAACATAGGATAAGGATCCTATAAGATATTGGTAACCTGTTCAATATTCTAATTATATGTCCCCCCCCACACCGGTCTTGATCATTACTAGGTTACTAATCGTAACCCTAGAGTTTGTGGTTAACCAAACTTGATCCATTACTTGTTAGGTTACTTGAGGTAACCTCGGGTATTAAACTCATGTATGTATGAATAGTATCAAGTTACTATTCCTATTATTGGGCCTAATCTTTAGTAACTCGGGTATCTTTCCCGGTTATCATCCGTTAACAACTTGTTACTACACTTTGGCTATTAAAATCCAATTTTGGAAAAATTTGCCAAAAATCTCTTTAAAATTTCGTGGTTTTCAAATTGTAACTTTATAAAAATCATTAAAGGCTGAAAACTGCCTTTGAAACAGTTTCCATAGTTAAAATAGGGTTGTTGGTGCGAAAATACAGTTTTTCTGTATTGTTTTAGAAAATCCTGTGCAGGAATTTCCTGTTCTTTGCACAGTCTTTAAAAATCCGTGTCAGTTTAAAGATCCAATTTGAATTTGAAAAAGTTGTCTTCACAAAAGTTTTAGCTCTCGAAAAATTCTAAAACTTTCGTGTTTTACAAAAAATTTAATTCGGATTCAAACATGTCCATATTACCGTTTGAACTCACCTGGCCGTGCATAAATCCTGGGCACGGTCAGGCTCGGGTTTTTGTAAAAACGAAGGCCTTTGGAGCCTTATTTTCAAAAACTGTCACGCTGTCCTCTAGGAAAATCCCTTCTGAACAACTTTTATGTTTTAAGTTTTGCCAAATTCGGCCTCTAAGGGCCTAAAAATCGCTTTTTCCCGAAAACTGACCAGTTTTTCCCGAAAACTGGCAGATTTGTTCTTAACTTGGTTTTACGTCCTATTACGTGCATACTACCTCAACCGAACACGCGGGAGCCTAGATAGCACACATGCAGCGTTTTCTAACGTCCCACATGAACAATCATGCCACTCAAATGCACCCATGCAAACCAAAAACCGAACTGCCTAGCCTAGGTTTGCATGGTTCTAGGTTGTCTCACCATTCCATAATTGAAACTAACAACCTAGCATGTAATTCTAGAACCGGCTTACACATAAAACAGGGGACATACAATTCATCATCCATCTAATCATTCAAACAAGCATAAACATAACCAATCAAAGCCATTAAACCAAACCACCATTAATACCTAATCAAGCACAACCCTAAAATCCTAACTTTGGGCACAAAATAAATTGAGCTTATGCTCTTACAATTTCAACTTGAAATACATGTAAATTTCAAATTGAATGCTTAATTGAAAGAGATTAAGGTCTAGAATGGTTTACCTTGGTTTATCTCCGAAAATTGGCTAGGGTTTGGCTCACAAAATTTTCCTCCTAGGACACCACCCAAGGCCGGTTTTGTTGCACCAATTGGCACCAAAATTGGCTGATTCTTGGTGGCTGCTTGCACCTAAACTAAACACTCTTAAATCCAAATTTTATCACTCACTCACTCCCCCTTGGCAGCTGGCTGTTGGCCCCAAAAATGGGCACCAAAAATTTCGAAAACCTAACTTGAAGCCACTAGAGAAAAACCGACTACCCTAGCACTAAAACCCCTAAGTTTTCCGAATTTTTCTTTGCTCTTTCTCACCCTTGGAAGTCCGGATTTCTTGAGAGAGAAAATGGCAAGAGTTTGGCTAGTTTTCACCAATTTTTGGCTCAAAATCCGCCCACCCCCTTGGCCTATTTATAGGTGAAAAAAATGGGTTTCTTTGCAATTATTCTTGGTTCAACTTTGCTCAAAAATCCTTGGAATAAAAATAATTGCACAAAATTTTGCCAAAGAACCCTCCAAGTGGCCGGCCATCCTTGTGCTAGGTGTCATGGTGTGATTGTTTCCACCATTTATGATGTCATAAATCAAAAATGGGATGATGTCATAAATCCAAGGTGAGGTGATGTCATCTTAAAGCCTTGTTTGGCTTGTTCTTTAATGTAGTCCACTTTAAATCCAACACAGATATTTCTAATACTGTGTTCACTAATACACAGTACAATTTAATACTGTTATACCGAATTGCAGTCCAAAATTTATCTGTATATATTTGGACTGTATAAAGATTTTTCTTTTTATTTAAAGCTATTTGGCCTTTAATATCCTATTTTAGGTGCTTGATTTTTCTATGGTGGTTTTAAAACTTAATTTTGCTATCTTGTCTGTAAAGACAGTTTTCGCATTATATTTCTCACACTGATTATCATATAACATTACCGTCTTAGGTTTGACCATTCTGGTCAACCTCTGACTTGTTCCGATCAAATTTTGACTATCATGAATTCATGAAATTTCGTCATACCTTTTTACTTAAAAGGCCTATCATGAAGTCTCGTAATTAATTTACCGAGAACTCAATCATACACTGATAAAATCATGAATTTTGTATTAATATTCATAATTTTCATAAAATTGCACATAAACACATAATACGAACTATAAATTTCTTATTTACAAGAAAATTGTGAGTTCGTGAAAATTTCGATTATTACAATCTACCCTCCTTAAAGAATTTTCGTCCTCGAAAATCAGAACAATTCGGGTAGCTTTTCTTCATCTCATCCTCGCGTTCCCAGGTTGCCTCCTCAATCTCATGATTTCGCCATAGGACCTTGACTAATGGTATAACCTTGTTCCTTAGCACCTTTTCTTCTCGTGCTAAGATTCGAACTGGTTTCTCCTCATAGGTCAGATCTTCGTGAACCTCAATTGGTTCGTGGTCCAATACATGGGATGGATCCGAGATGTACTTCTTTAGCATCGACACATGAAATACATTGTGTACATATGCTAATTCCTGGGGCAGAGCCAATTTATATGCCACGTTACCAATTCTTTCCAGTATTTCGAATGGCCCTATGTATCGTGGACTTAATTTCCCCTTCTTTCCGAATCTCATAACCCCTTTGAATGGAGCAACTTTGAGAAAGACCAAGTCTCCTACTTGGAATTCTAGAGGCCTTCTGCGTTTGTCGGCATAGCTCTTTTGTCGACTAAATGCAGTTTCCATCCGTCGGCGTATAAGTTTCACGGCCTCAGTGGTTTTTTGAACAAAATCCGTGGACACAAGTTCCTTTTCCCTAGTCTCGTACCAATGGATTGGATATCTGCATCTTCTCCCATACAGGGCTTCATAAGGAGCCATTCCAATTGAAGTTTGGAAACTGTTGTTGTACGAGAATTCAATCAAAGGAAGCTTCTTATCCCAAGTTCCCTTGAAATCCATCACAGACGCTCGCAACATGTCTTCCAGGGTCTGAATGGTCCTCTCGGATTGCCCGTCCGTTTGAGGATGAAAAGCTGTACTAAAGGTAAGCTTGGTACCCATGGCTTGATGTACACTTCTCCAGAACTTAGAAGTGAAACGACCATCACGATCAGAGATGATTGCCTTTGGGATCCCATGGTAACGCACAATCTGCGCAACGTATAGTTCCGCCAGCTGTTCCACCGAAAAGCTAAGCTTGATGGCGATGAAGTGTGCAGACTTCGTCAAACGATCAACAATCACCATATAGCATCATTGCCACTGGAAGTTCGGGGTAGTCCAACCACGAAATCCATCGTCACTTGGTCCCATTTCCATTCTGGGATGGAAATTTTCTGCAACTCTCCCCCGGACGTTGGTGTTCTGCCTTCACCCTTTGACATGTAAGGCATTTGCTGACGAATGTAGCGACGTCATTCTTCATTCTGGGCCACCAAAAACTTTCCTTCAAGTCTTGGTACATCTTTGTAGCTCCTGGATGGACGGAATACGGAGTCTCATGAGCTTCCTTCATGATTTGTTCCTTCAACTTGTCGTCGTTAGGGATGCATAATCTATTTTTCCGATAGAGTATGCCCTCATCCGATATGTTGAAGTCTGACTCCTTTTCTTCCAGGACTTCGTTCCTTGTTCTGAGCAGCGAGGCATCTCCTTCTTGTCGCTCTTTCATACCATCTAAAATGGTAGGTTGGAAGGTTAGGGCAGCTAAACTTCCCGTAATAAGCTCTATTCCAGCTTCTATTAGCTCCTTCTGAAGAGGTTCGGTCAATGGCTGTATTGACATCAACGAGGAAGACGACTTCCGACTAAGGGCATCAGCTACTTTGTTAGCCTTCCCTGGATGGTAACGGATGTCTATGTCATAATCCTTCACCAATTCGAGCCATCTTCTTTGCCTCATGTTAAGCTCCTTTTGTGTGAAGATATACTTCAAACTCTGATGATCCGTGTAGACTTCACACTTACTGCCGTAAAGGTAGTGCCTCCGATTTTGAGCGCAAATACTACCGCCGCAAGTTCCAAATCATGCGTCGGGTAGTTCTTCTCATGATCCTTTAGCTGGCGTGAAGCATAAGCGATCACCTTTCCATTTTGCATGAGCACGGCTCCCAATCCTATTTTAGAAGCATCGCTGTATATCACGAAGTTTCCTTCTTCCACATTCGGAATTGTGAGAATCGGAGCGCGAGTCAGCCTGTTTTTCAGCTCTTGGAAGTGCTCTTCACACTTTGCAGTCCATTCGTACTTCTTTCCTTTCCGTGTAAGTGCGGTGAGTGGCGCTGCAATCTTAGCAAATCCTTCAACGAAACGTCGGTAGTAGCCCGCCAAGCCGAGGAAACTACGTACTTCGGTGACATTTTTCGGAGCTGGCCATTCACTTACTGCCTCAATCTTGGCCGGATCTACAGATATGCCGTCCTTGGAGACCACATGTCCTAAGAAATGGACCTTTTCCAACCAAAATTCACACTTTGTGAATTTAGCGTAGAGCTGGTTTTGCTTTAGAATTCGTAAAGCAATCCTTAAATGCTCCTCATGCTCCTCCTTTGATCTTGAATAAATCAAGATATCATCTATAAAGACGATAACAAACTTATCTAAGTAATCCTTGAATACTCGATTCATCAGGTCCATAAAGGCTGCTGGAGCATTTGTCAACCCGAATGGCATAACGAGGAACTCGTAATGTCCATATCGCGTACGAAAGGCTGTCTTGGGAACGTCTCCTTCCCTAATTCGAAGCTGGTGATATCCGGATCGCAGGTCAATCTTCGAGAAAATTAAGCTCCTCTCAGCTGATCAAACAGATCGTCGATCCGAGGCAAGGGATACTTGTTCTTGATAGTTATCTTGTTCAATTCCCGATAGTCAATGCACATCCTAAGAGTGCCGTCCTTCTTTTTAACAAACAGAACTGGGGCTCCCCATGGCGAGTAACTCTGACGAATGAATCCTCGATCCAAAAGCTCTTGTAACTGAATCTGCAGTTCCTTAAGTTCGGCAGGCGCCATCCTGTACGGAGCCTTGGATACTGGTGCTGATCCAGGAAGTAACTCAATCTCAAAGGAGATCTCTCGTTCTGGTGGCAGTCCTGGCAACTCTTCAGGAAAAACCTCTATAAATTCCTTGACTATCGGTACTTCTTCCGGCCTGCTCTTGGTTTCTTGCGTCTTGTCCACCATGTTGGCTAGAAATCCAATACATCCTTCTGCCAACAATTTTCTAGCCTTTAATGCAGAAATAAACATTTTCGGCTGTTTTGGAGTCGATCCTCTGAAAATAAACTCCTCGCCTCCAATTGGCTTGAACGTAACAGTACGCCGTGGACAGTCGATAACTGCGTTGTACTTCCCCAAGAAATCCATTCCCAAGATGACGTCGTAGTCGAATAGGTCAATGATGATCAAATTGACATACATTTCCCTACCACATATAATTATTGGAACATGACGTACCCAATAATCAGACAACAGAATCTCCCCGGAGGGTAATGCAGTCCTAAATGTTTTTCCGATCCTATCAGTTGCTCTACCTAGTTTCTTAGCGAACCTAGGCGATGTGAATGAATGCGTAGCTCCAGAATCAATTAACACATAAGCATCTTGTTGAGCAAAAGGAAGCTGACCTGTCACCACTGTGGAAGGTCCAGCTTGAGCATCCTCCTTTGTGTAGGCGTAAATGCGTCCTTGAGGTTCTAGAACTTCCAACCTGCCTTGGGAGATTTCGGGTCCCTCGAGCTTCATCTGTGCCGCATGAAGTTGAGGTCCCTGTCCTCTCTGTTGGTTCTGCGGACTCTGGGGGTTAAGATTGCAGCTTCTAGCATAGTGGCCTTCCTTGCCACATAGAAAACAGTGATTGTTTCCAGCACGACAATCTCCCGGGTGCCTTTTCCCACATTTCTGACAAGTGGAATAGCTGTTGTTATCAGGGGTATTCTTCTTCTGAGGAAAATTCTGTTGATTCCCCTGACCTCCTGCATTCCACTTCCTCTTCTGCTGGTTGTTGCCGTACTGCCTGTTGTTGTTGTTGTTCTGGCCCGAAGGTCCTCCTTGACCTTTCTGTTGCGGAGTTTGGCTTGGTCTTGCCTGAATCTGTTTAGCTTGGGCCTTCTCTTCCCTCTTTTCCTGGAAAAACTTAGCCCGTTGCTCTTTGTTTTGCCCTACCCAGTACTCAGCTCGAATTGCCCTGCTGACACATTCAGCAACAGTGAGTGGTGGATGGGGGCCACTGCTGATTACCACTGCTAAGTCCGAGCGGAACATCCTCATCATTCTTCTTACTTTGTCCCTTTCAGAACTGATGAGGTGAGGGCAAAGACGTGCTAGCTGCTCAAACTTTTTGACAGCTTCGGCTACTGACAGATTTCCTTGGCGAAACTTGTCGAACTCGTCTTGTTGAGCTTCCATGACCTCAGTATTGAAGTACTTTTCCTTAAATTCCTCCACAAAGTCCTCCCAAGTCATCTGAGTAACATCTCGCTGGATCTGAACTGTTTCCCACCAGAGGCGAGCATCTTTCCGTAGCATAAAAGTTGCACAGAGGACTTTCTCCTGATCATTAAGTCTGAGGAAATTTAAGGCGACCTGGAGGTCAATCAACCAGTTGTCGGCCTCAATCGGGTTTGTAGACCCCTCGAATTCCGGTGCCTTCATGCGCCTAAATCTGTCATAAAGTTCTTCTGGAGTTCGAACCAGAGGTGCTGGTGGAACAGCTACATGCGCAACAGGTACTTCAGGGGCTATGGGGTTCTCTGGGATCACCGGAATATCATCAGGAATTTCCGGTGCAGCAGGCTGATTCATAGGTGCTGGTGGTACCTCAGCATTTGGAGGTCCCTGATTCTGCTGAGCTATCTGAGCTCTAAGCCCCCCTATCTCTTGCTGTTGGGCTAACATCATCTGTCTTAGCTCATTCAGCTGAGCCGCAAGGTCAATGTCTTGGGTTGGTACTCTTCTACGCTTTGGCGGCATGGTTCTGTACGGAATAAGGAAATAAATTCAGCTTCTTAAAATCATGCCTTTTATATAGAACCATAATCTTTATTCCATATAAAAGCATAACATGAATATATCTGAATTCATGTTCTCGTTCGTATCTCCTTCACAACAGGAGTACATAACCATAACATTTGGGGAAAATATAAAACTTTTCCCATCATTTCCATACGTCACCTAGTTATCGCCACCAAGCTAAGATACCACCCGACGTTATCCCCGTATCCAACATCTTCCAGCATGGCCGTCGAAGAAAGATACTTACTACGCATATAAGATCTTAACTCATTCTAATCGTAAGAAAATAACATAACTTACTTGGGCCGTTGCAGAAGCGATGTGAGGCGAAGTGAAGTAGGCTGGCAGGATACCGCTCTGATACCAACTTGTGACGCCCCGACTTCCCAAGCCGGGTCGACACCATACTTACTTGTACTTATCTTACTTGAAAATTTGAGAATAATATTTTTTTTTCTTTAAAACATATTTACATAAGTTATCTTGTAGAGAAAAACTTATCATGTATACATACTATACTGAAGATATCTTCTTAAGTCTTTAAACTTCATACATATTGCATAACATAATTTACTTTTGAGATTCAAAAGCGGTTGCGGAAAATTTTGCGTAGTGGTATCCCACACCGCCCTTCACCCGCCGCATCGTCCGCATAGCCCACCATTTAAGCTGCAGGCTTCTTACCTACAGTATGGAATACAAGAGTGAGCTTTCGCCCAGCAAGTACAAACATAATCTCACAAAACATTTAGAACATCTCAAAAACATGTCATTCATCATATAACATATGCATGAACCATTTATGATTGATTGAATGTCTTATGCTTTATTATAGACTCAATCCTTTAACTTATTATCTTGTCTCAACATGTGGGCCCATAGTGTACGTACCGAAAGCGCGCAGCCTCCAGATAAAGCTAGGGTTTGCAAGACCCTAACAGTTCTGGGAATTATAACTTGACCCTTCTCGATCACGGAAGGTAAATGTCACAACTGAAACCTGTAGCCTCCTCGATCACGGGAGGTTGGTCGACACCTTTCTTGATTTATCTTACCATATGGTTTAACATTAGTGAACATGCTTCATGATGTCACTATGTTATATCATACTTAACACTTGCCATAACATAGCATTCTTGAAAAACATGTCATTTATGGCATTTTTGTAAACCATGACACTTTTAAAAACATGGCATTCTTATCAACATGGCATAACATGTCATAGAATATATCATCGCATGGCATCACATATCATAGCATGTACACTTGAAAATATAGTGTAAATAGCATAGCATAACATAGCACATTTGAAAATAGTATTTACTATTTCCATACTGCAGGTGAGGTTCGATACTTGCCTGAGATACTATGTCTGGGGTTTCGTTGCTTTAACTCAGATTGCAACTGCAGGTTACCTCCTGCTATTAAAAAGAACATAGGATAAGGATCCTATAAAATATTGGTAACCTGTTCAATATTCTAATTATATGTCCCCCCCACACCGGTCTTGATCATTACTAGGTTACAAATCGTAACCCTAGAGTTTGTGGTTAACCAAACTTGATCCATTACTTGTTAGGTTACTTGAGGTAACCTCGGGTATTAAACTCAAGTATGTATGAATAGTATCAAGTTACTATTCCTATTATTGGGCCTAATCTTTAGTAACTCGGGTATCTTTCCCGGTTATCATCCGTTAACAACTTGTTACTACACTTTGGCTATTAAAATCCAATTTTGGAAAAATTTGCCAAAAATCTCTTTAAAATTTCGTGGTTTTCAAATTGTAACTTTATAAAAATCATTAAAGGCTGAAAACTGCCTTTGAAACAGTTTCCATAGTTAAAATAGGGTTGTTGGTGCGAAAATACAGTTTTTCTGTATTGTTTTAGAAAATCCTGTGCAGGAATTTCCTGTTCTTTGCACAGTCTTTAAAAATCCGTGTCAGTTTAAAGATCCAATTTGAATTTGAAAAAGTTGTCTTCACAAAAGTTTTAGCTCTCAAAAATTCTAAAACTTTCTGTTTTACAAAAAATTTAATTCGGATTCAAACATGTCCATATTACCGTTTGAACTCACCTGGCCGTGCATAAATCCTGGGCACGGTCAGGCTCGGGTTTTTGTAAAAACGAAGGCCTTTGGAGCCTTATTTTCAAAAACTGTTCACGCTGTCCTCTAGGAAAATCCCTTCTGAACAACTTTTATGTTTTAAGTTTTGCCAAATTCGGCCTCTAAGGGCCTAAAAATCGCTTTTTCCCGAAAACTGACCAGTTTTTCCCGAAAACTGGCAGATTTGTTCTTAACTTGGTTTTACGTCCTATTACGTGCATACTACCTCAACCGAACACGCGGGAGCCTAGATAGCACACATGCAGCGTTTTCTAACGTCCCACATGAACAATCATGCCACTCAAATGCACCCATGCAAACCAAAAACCGAACTGCCTAGCCTAGGTTTGCATGGTTCTAGGTTGTCTCACCATTCCATAATTGAAACTAACAACCTAGCATGTAATTCTAGAACCGGCTTACACATAAAACAGGGGACATACAATTCATCATCCATCTAATCATTCAAACAAGCATAAACATAACCAATCAAAGCCATTAAACCAAACCACCATTAATACCTAATCAAGCACAACCCTAAAATCCTAACTTTGGGCACAAAATAAATTGAGCTTATGCTCTTACAATTTCAACTTGAAATACATGTAAATTTCAAATTGAATGCTTAATTGAAAGAGATTAAGGTCTAGAATGGTTTACCTTGGTTTATCTCCGAAAATTGGCTAGGGTTTGGCTCACAAAATTTTCCTCCTAGGACACCACCCAAGGCCGGTTTTGTTGCACCAATTGGCACCAAAATTGGCTGATTCTTGGTGGCTGCTTGCACCTAAACTAAACACTCTTAAATCCAAATTTTATCACTCACTCACTCCCCCTTGGCAGCTGGCTGTTGGCCCCAAAAATGGGCACCAAAAATTTCGAAAACCTAACTTGAAGCCACTAGAGAAAAACCGACTACCCTAGCACTAAAACCCCTAAGTTTTCCGAATTTTTCTTTGCTCTTTCTCACCCTTGGAAGTCTGGATTTCTTGAGAGAGAAAATGGCAAGAGTTTGGCTAGTTTTCACCAATTTTTGGCTCAAAATCCGCCCACCCCCTTGGCCTATTTATAGGTGAAAAAAATGGGTTTCTTTGCAATTATTCTTGGTTCAACTTTGCTCAAAAATCCTTGGAATAAAAATAATTGCACAAAATTTTGCCAAAGAACCCTCCAAGTGGCCGGCCATCCTTGTGCTAGGTGTCATGGTGTGATTGTTTCCACCATTTATGATGTCATAAATCAAAATGGGATGATGTCATAAATCCAAGGTGAGGTGATGTCATCTTAAAGCCTTGTTTGGCTTGTTCTTTAATGTAGTCCACTTTAAATCCAACATAGATATTTCTAATACTGTGTTCACTAATACACAGTACAATTTAATACTGTTATACCGAATTGCAGTCCAAAATTTATCTGTTATAGTTGGACTGTATAAAGATTTTTCTTTTTATTTAAAGCTATTTGGCCTTTAATATCCTATTTTAGGTGCTTGATTTTTCTATGGTGGTTTTAAAACTTAATTTTGCTATCTTGTCTGTAAAGACAGTTTTCGCAGTATATTTCTCACACTGATTATCATATAACATTACCGTCTTAGGTTTGACCATTCTGGTCAACCTCTGACTTGTTCCGATCAAATTTTGACTATCATGAATTCATGAAATTTCGTCATACCTTTTTACTTAAAAGGCCTATCATGAAGTCTCGTAATTAATTTACCGAGAACTCAATCATACACTGATAAAATCATGAATTTTGTATTAATATTCATAATTTTCATAAAATTGCACATAAACACATAATACGAACTATAAATTTCTTATTTACAAGAAAATTGTGAGTTCGTGAAAATTTCGATTATTACAATCTACCCTCCTTAAAGAATTTTCGTCCTCGAAAATCAGAACAATTCGGGGTAGCTTTTCTTCATCTCATCCTCGCGTTCCCAGTTGCCTCCTCAATCTCATGATTTCGCCATAGGACCTTGACTAATGGTATAACCTTGTTCCTTAGCACCTTTTCTTCTCGTGCTAAGATTCGAACTGGTTTCTCCTCATAGGTCAGATCTTCGTGAACCTCAATTGGTTCGTGGTCCAATACATGGGATGGATCCGAGATGTACTTCTTTAGCATCGACACATGAAATACATTGTGTACATATGCTAATTCCTGGGGCAGAGCCAATTTATATGCCACGTTACCAATTCTTTCCAGTATTTCGAATGGCCCTATGTATCGTGGACTTAATTTCCCCTTCTTTCCGAATCTCATAACCCCTTTGAATGGAGCAACTTTGAGAAAGACCAAGTCTCCTACTTGGAATTCTAGAGGCCTTCTGCGTTTGTCGGCATAGCTCTTTTGTCGACTAAATGCAGTTTCCATCCGTCGGCGTATAAGTTTCACGGCCTCAGTGGTTTTTTGAACAAAATCCGTGGACACAAGTTCCTTTTCCCTAGTCTCGTACCAATGGATTGGATATCTGCATCTTCTCCCATACAGGGCTTCATAAGGAGCCATTCCAATTGAAGCTTGGAAACTGTTGTTGTACGAGAATTCAATCAAAGGAAGCTTCTTATCCCAAGTTCCCTTGAAATCCATCACAGACGCTCGCAACATGTCTTCCAGGGTCTGAATGGTCCTTTCGGATTGCCCGTCCGTTTGAGGATGAAAAGCTGTACTAAAGGTAAGCTTGGTACCCATGGCTTGATGTACACTTCTCCAGAACTTAGAAGTGAAACGACCATCACGATCAGAGATGATTGCCTTTGGGATCCCATGGTAACGCACAATCTGCGCAACGTATAGTTCCGCCAGCTGTTCCACCGAAAAGCTAAGCTTGATGGCGATGAAGTGTGCAGACTTCGTCAAACGATCAACAATCACCCATATAGCATCATTGCCACTGGAAGTTCGGGGTAGTCCAACCACGAAATCCATCGTCACTTGGTCCCATTTCCATTCTGGGATGGAAATTTTCTGCAACTCTCCCCCCGGACGTTGGTGTTCTGCCTTCACCCTTTGACATGTAAGGCATTTGCTGACGAATGTAGCGACGTCATTCTTCATTCTGGGCCACCAAAAACTTTCCTTCAAGTCTTGGTACATCTTTGTAGCTCCTGGATGGACGGAATACGGAGTCTCATGAGCTTCCTTCATGATTTGTTCCTTCAACTTGTCGTCGTTAGGGATGCATAATCTATTTTTCCGATAGAGTATGCCCTCATCCGATATGTTGAAGTCTGACTCCTTTTCTTCCAGGACTTCGTTCCTTGTTCTGAGCAGCGAGGCATCTCCTTCTTGTCGCTCTTTCATACCATCTAAA
The DNA here is from genome assembly GCA_025413025.1 of Ficus hispida. Taxonomy (NCBI): domain Eukaryota; kingdom Viridiplantae; phylum Streptophyta; class Magnoliopsida; order Rosales; family Moraceae; genus Ficus; species Ficus hispida. Next base: position 6,369,419 of record CM046372.1, on the reverse strand, counting down.
ATGGTAGGTTGGAAGGTTAGGGCAGCTAAACTTCCCGTAATAAGCTCTATTCCAGCTTCTATTAGCTCCTTCTGAAGAGGTTCGGTCAATGGCTGTATTGACATCAACGAGGAAGACGACTTCCGACTAAGGGCATCAGCTACTTTGTTAGCCTTCCCTGGATGGTAACGGATGTCTATGTCATAATCCTTCACCAATTCGAGCCATCTTCTTTGCCTCATGTTAAGCTCCTTTTGTGTGAAGATATACTTCAAACTCTGATAATCCGTGTAGACTTCACACTTACTGCCGTAAAGGTAGTGCCTCCCGATTTTGAGCGCAAATACTACCGCCGCAAGTTCCAAATCATGCGTCGGGTAGTTCTTCTCATGATCCTTTAGCTGGCGTGAAGCATAAGCGATCACCTTTCCATTTTGCATGAGCACGGCTCCCAATCCTATTTTAGAAGCATCGCTGTATATCACGAAGTTTCCTTCTTCCACATTCGGAATTGTGAGAATCGGAGCGCGAGTCAGCCTGTTTTTCAGCTCTTGGAAGTGCTCTTCACACTTTGCAGTCCATTCGTACTTCTTTCCTTTCCGTGTAAGTGCGGTGAGTGGCGCTGCAATCTTAGCAAATCCTTCAACGAAACGTCGGTAGTAGCCCGCCAAGCCGAGGAAACTACGTACTTCGGTGACGTTTTTCGGAGTTGGCCATTCACTTACTGCCTCAATCTTGGTCGGATCTATAGATATGCCGTCCTTGGAGACCACATGTCCTAAGAAATGGACCTTTTCCAACCAAAATTCACACTTTGTGAATTTAGCGTAAAGCTGGTTTTGCTTTAGAATTCGTAAAGCAATCCTTAAATGCTCCTCATGCTCCTCCTTTGATCTTGAATAAATCAAGATATCATCTATAAAGACGATAACAAACTTATCTAAGTAATCCTTGAATACTCGATTCATCAGGTCCATAAAGGCTGCTGGAGCATTTGTCAACCCGAATGGCATAACGAGGAACTCTAGAATAATCAGGAATGAGATCACTCTAGAATAATCAGGAATAATACTTGGAGCAAGGAGGACTAAGTAGTTTCAAGTCCTAAGAAAAACCTATACGCGGTCTAGTTAAATACAGATGAATCCTGGACTGCAGTTTAGTATGACTATATTGTTGATAGTTAAAACAATATTGGTACTGTCTAGATCATTAAGAAATGGACTACATTTTAGGAGGGTGTGCCAAACAGGGCCCTACTTGGAGGACACCTCATCATAAATAAATACATAATTTTGGAGATTTTTGAAATTATAGAAAAGTGGATAATTATGAAAAGATTTTTTAGCTCAAAAGGCCCCACATGGCCGGCCATTATGGTATAAAATTTTACATTTTAGGTCCAAATGTGTAATTCAAGGAGGATTTTAGAAAAAAAAAAATAATTGTGGGAAATTATGAATTTTCACCTATAAACACGGGTTGTGAGGTAGAACTTGAACCACTTAGTTGGATTCTCAAACTTTTAGTTCTCTTCAAACTTTTTCCTCTTTAGCTCTTTAAAAAAAAAAAAAAAAAAAAAAAAAAAAAAAAAAAAAAAAAGGTGGCCAGTTGTGTGGTGAAGAAGATAGAGCAAATTTCTTTCAACTAAGGCCTAGAGCAACCTTCTCAAGTTTTAAAGGTATATTCTTGATCCTCTAACTAAGAATTTTATTAAATTTTGATTGAGAAAGTTATGTGTATTTCAAGTTATGGGTTGTAAGAACTTAAACTCATGTTTCTTATTTTTCCTATATTATGATTTTTATATGATTGGTGATGCTAGATCTATGCTTAGGTTACATTGTTTCCTGGTCCTAAGCATGAATTTGATTTCATGCTCTAGGATGAGTTTAAGATAATGTGTGCTCACTATGTGTTTGTGATTATGCTCTCACATGTTATGTGTACTCCCATGTGTTTATGATCTCACACGTTTAAGTAGGGAAATTTTATTTGTTTTAGTGAACCGAAAAGCTGTTGTTGTCCCTTTCCTCTGGTCAGGTAGTGAAACAAAAGAACGCATTGCCCTCAATAACGAGGGTTTCTGAACGCCTTTTGAGTGTCCAGTCACGAACAATCACAACATGTATTTGAGCTGTCTCGTTGTAATACCCGAAATTTCGATGAACCTATGATTTCCTTTTAGACAAGGAAAATCTCAAGTTTGAAACTTGTTTGTCGATATGAAGCTCATGATCTGAGCAGAATATCAGTTTATGTGTGAGTTCTCGTTTAATTAGCTACGAGACTCAACAATAGTTTGCTTTAGTCAAGCATGTGGCCTTTTGAGGAAAAAGGGCAAAATGGGAATTTATGATTTTATGCCGGTCAAAGTTTGACCAAGTTGACTTTATGTTTGACCGAAAAAGTCAAAGTTGATCAAAAAGTCAAAGGTTGACCAGGAAGGTCAAATAGATGAAGGTGCTGAGATACGGCAAAACAGTATGGGATTATACTGCGGGAAAACCTTCATTACGGTCAATTTAGCAAGCATAAGCTGTGAGACCACCCTAGAAAATCAAGCACACCAAGTATGGTATTAAGGGCAAGAAAGGTGCCAAGAAATAAGAAAAATTTTATTCAGTTCATTTTTACACAGATAAATTTTGGACTGTGGTACAGTGTACAATACTGTTATTAGTTAATAACAGTATTGGAAATATCTGTGTTAGTATAAAAATGGACTGCATATTAAGTATTATGCCAAACAAGGCCTTATGATGTCATCACCTTATCTTGGATTTATGACATCATTATTGATTAAAGAAAAGTGGAAAAAAAATCCTTGGATGACACCTAGCATATATGGCCGGTTACTTGAGGGACTAAAATGCAAATATTTTTACATTTAGGGGCCAAAGTGTAATTTTAAGAAATTACCATGATGATATAATCAAGGTGACATAAGCATGATGAGGTAAGCAAACTTGGTCTCCAAGCAAATCTCAATGGCCGGCCACCTACAAGGATAAATGGGCAAATATTTTGTCATTTAGGGACTAAAATGCAAATTTAAGAAAATGTGATGCAAGCAAGGTGATGTAAGCAAGGTGATGTAAGCAAGATGATGCAAGCATGAGGTAAGACAATTACTTGGCCTCCAAGGACTCCTAATGGCCGGCCACATGTTGAGGACCACTTAGCAAATATTTTATTTTTAGGTCCTAATGTGTAATTTTTGAAATAAAAATAATTGGTAAAAATTTGTAATTTTCACCTATAAATAGGGCTCAAAGGGGGCGGTTTTTGTAATACCCGAAATTTCGATGAAACTATGATTTCCTTTTAGACAAGGAAAATCCCGAGTCTTACTCTTGGATGTCGATATAAAACTCACGATCTGAGTTAAATATCAGTATATGGTTGAGTTCTCGTTTAATTAGCTATGAGACTCAATAAGCAGTTTGCTTAGTCATGCATCTGACCCTTAGCAAAAAGGGAAGAAAAATCCTATGATTTTATGCTGGTCAAAGTTTGACCGAAAAAGTCAAAGTTGACCGAAAAGTCAAAGGTTGACCAGGGAGGTCAAATAGATGAAGGTGTTGAGATATAGCAAAGCAGTATGGAATTATACTGCGAAAAACTTTCATTACGGACAATTTAGCAAGCATAAGCTGTGAGACCACCCAAGAAAATCAAGCACACCAAGTATGGTATTAAGAGCAAGAAAGGTGCCAAGAGATAAGAAAAATTTTATTCAGTTTATTTTTACACAGATAAATTTTGGACTGTAGTACAGTATAAAAATATTGTGTTTAAGCAAACACAGTATTAGAAATATCTGTGTAGCAGAAAAATGGACTGAATATTGAGAAAAAGCCAAACAGGGCTTAATATGGATGACATCATCCTATCCTTAATTTATGACATCATAATTGGATTAAATAAGCTTGGAAAGAAAGCAAGGAAGGCTCTAGAAGAGATGACATGGCCGGCCACCTCAGGGGCAAAAATGCCAAAATTTTATCTTTAGGGGTTAAAGTGAAAATTTTGGAAAATTGACGATGTAATGTAAGCAAAGTGATGTCATCAAGATGATGTCATCAAGGTGAGATAAGCTTGGCTTGATCTCCAAGTAAGGGGCCGGCCACCTAGAGGGCATAAATGCAAGAATTTTAACTTTCGGTGCTAAAATGCAATTTCTGAAAAATAGGTGATGTAAGCAAGATGATGTCATCAAAATGATGTCATCATTTGCTTGGAGAACAAGGTGATGGCCGGCCAACATGCCACTTGGAAGGTCAAATTGTAAATATTTTGTCTTTTGGGGGCAAAAGTGTAATTTTGGAGAAAAATGATGATGTAAGCATGAGGTAAGCACATGATGTCATCAAGATGATGTCATCATGATGAGGTAAGCAAAACTTGGGCTCCAAGGACTCCTTAATGGCCGGCCACATGTGTAGGGACTAGTTAGCAAATATTTTGTTTTTAGGTCCTAAAATGCAATTTTGGAAATAAAAATAATTGGTGAAAATTTGTAATTTTCACCTATAAATAGGGCATGAAGGGGGCGGTTTTTGGCAGCCAAAATCATCCCAAAAATCTGCCCAATTTTCTCCAAAACCTCCCTAGAAACCGAAACCCAAGAGAAAAAAATGGAAGGGCCGGATTTTGTGAGAAAGGAAAAGAGTGGAAAAAAAATTGGAAACCCATTTTTTGGCTTTGAATGGCCGGCTGTGGGTTAGCAAGAAAAGCAGAAAAAATGCTAGGAATAGGAGGAGAATGGCCGGTTATGGGCAGCCAAGGAGAAAGGAGAAAAATGCACCAAACCCCTAGCCTAGCCTTGTGTGCTTCGAGGTAATCTCCGTTGATCTTAAGCTTTTCGTTTAAGCTTTAAATTTGGGAAATTTAAATGTATTTCCAGCATTGGATGTAAGAGCTTAAGCTCACCTTTTAGTGCTTGATTGTGCATGATTAGGGTGGTGGTCTCTAGTTTACATTTTTGATGCATGTTTGATGATATGCTTATATGGGTTTGAGTATGCCTACTACATGTTTGTTGTATGTTCCCATAGAATTTAGAACGATTGTATGATTATGAGATGGATGGAATGGAACGTTAGAAACGATTGCATGTGTGACTTTAGGCTCCCGCTGTAGTCGGTTGAGGTAGCATGCACGTTTTAGGACGTGAAACGAAATTATGAACCGAAAATGCCAGTCTCGGGTCAAGACTGGTCAGTGTTCTGGAAATGGTATTTTGAGGCCCTTAGAGGCCGAATTTGAAGAAAATCAAAACTACAAAGTTGTAGATAAGGGTTTTTCCTAGAGGGCAACGTGGACCGTTTTTCAAAATAAGGCTCCAATGGCCTCCGTTTTTATGAAAATCCGAGGCTAATCTGCCCAGACCTAGTCTACACGTCCAGTAAGTTTCAAATTAAAACTGACAAGAATCCAAGCAGAACTGGGTTTTCCTCAAAACATGAAAGTTGTAGTATTATCCGAGATCTACAACTTTTATGAAGAAATTTTTATCAAATTCGAAACTGAGTTTAAAGTAAAAATTGAATTCTAAAGACTGTGCAGGAAATAGAAATTCCAGCACAAGATTTTAGAAAAATAGTACATAAGCAGGAAATTCCTGCACGTGTACAGGATTTTCTAGAACAATATAGGAAAACTGTATTTTACACCAAACCCCAATGTTTTGACTGTGAGAACGTTCCAATGGCAGTTTTCAGCTCTTAACACATGTTATAAGTCAAGCAAAGAGTTTTTAAACTAATTCACCAAATTTTCCGAGACAAAGGAAAATTGGATTTTTAAAGCCAAAGACATGTAGCAAGATAGTAACGGATGGTAACCGGGAAGGATACCCGAGTTATTGGGCTTGGACCCAAAGACTAAGTTTGACCTTAGAAGGTTGACTTTGGTTGACCAAGTTTGACCAAAGTTTATCATCTCGAGGGTTACCCAACATAACCCAATGAGATACCAAAAATTATGATAAACTAAGATCTAGGGTTATCTGTAATAACCCAATAGACGATGGATCAAGAATGTAAAGTCATATTGTTTAAGTATGTTGGGCCATGAGCCCCAGGGTTACGGTAAGTAACCAAACAAGTTATCGTAAGTTGTTATAGGAGGGAACATATAATATAACTAAGGCTACTCATAAATGTTGGTTAGGACACCAACATTTAATGATTATGATTTATGGTAAGATAGAATGTCTATGACTTTTATCTTACGTCCTGTTTGGAAACAGGAGTATGAACTGTTGTCGTGCCATGATTCGGACGATTAACCAAAAGCATAGGACGACAAGTAAGTATAACTCCGCCTACAGCATGGGCAAAATGTTTTTATAACATGTTTTTCAAGAAATCATGAATTGATATGCATGATGTATGTTACGATGCTTACGTATGATGTTATGTTATGATGCTTATGTATGATGTTATGTTATGATGGATACGTTATGATGATACGATGGTTAAGTTACGATGATTATGTTATGATATGAAATTATGTTATGAAGATTATGTTACGATGTTTAGGTTATGGTTTATGTTATGTTATGTTTTAATATAGTGTCATCATGTAGCATGTTCACTAATATTAACTACATGGTAAGAACACATGTTAAGTCAAGTTAAGGTCATTGTGTCGTACCGACTTACCATAATGGTGAGTTTAAATGGTTTAGTCTATGGTTTGGGCTCAGTTGGATTGGCTGCCCCAATCACTCCATGTTAAACAGTTTGTTTCATGGTTTGAGTTGGTTTGGATTGGCTGCCTCCAGCCATTCCATGGTGATGGACCACGGTACGTGCACACATGATATGCAAATAAATAAGAATCAAGATAATAAATGAAAATTTAATCGATTCATAAGAAAACCTAATTGGTTCATGCATTCCTTTGTTAAAAACGTTTTGCGGATTGCACGTTGTACTTACTGGGCATAAGCTCATTACTTACGTTCATGCTGTAGGTTAAGCAACCTACCGGCGATACGTGATGCAAAGCTGTGAAGGCTGGTGCTACAGGCTGTGAAATGTGGGATGGACACCGCCACGGGTTTTGAATTTATGTTATGTAAAATATGTTTTGAAAAAAATATATTTGGAAGATGTGTTTTATGTTATGTTAAGATATATTAAAGTGATTGTATGGAGAAGAAACTGTTTTCAAGAAGAAAACTATTTTTAAGAAATTGTTTTTAAGTACAAGTAAAGGAATGGTTTTTAAGGATGATGGCAACAAGTTGCCTCGTGTTGTACCGAACCGCATTAGGTCGGATTGGTCCACGGTATGATTATGTTAGCTTTCAATATGATTATGAAAGCTCAGTACTCGAGTGAGTACATATGATTATGCATGAAGATAAGTTAAGTTCAAAGTAAGAAAAGAAAAAAAAAATTTTACTCCGAATTTTCCGCAGTTTAAGCTTTTTAAATTAAGAAGTAAGTTAAGCAAGTAATGTAACGGCCCACGTCTGCGCAGTAGGACGCCCCTACGCGTGACAGTTCGGGGCGTTACAGTTTTGGCAGCTCAAAATCATCCCAAAACTCTGCCTAATTTTCTCCAAACCTCCCCTAGAAACCGAAACCAAAGAGGAAGAAAAGAAAGAGTGGAAAAAAAATTGGAAACCCATTTTTTTTGGCTTGAATGGTCGGTTGTGGGTGAACTAGAAAAGGGTGAGAAAGGTGCAAGGGGGCTAGGTGGTGAGTGGCCGGGTCTGTGTAGGGACAGCCACCAAGGGACCAAAAAGTTTTGGTGCCCATTGGAGGGGAGGAGCAAGGCCGGTTAGGCTATAGGCAACCGAGGGGAGATTCAATTTCTTGAATCTTGAGGTAATCTCCTTTAGCTCTGAGCTGTTAATTTGAGCTTCAATTTAAGTGTATTTCCAGCATTGGATGTAAGAGCATAAGCTCACCTTTTAGTGCTTGATTATGCTTGATTAGGGTTGGTGGTCTCTAGTTTATGATTTTGATGCATGTTTGCAATATGCCTACTATGTGTTTGTTGTATGTTCCCATAGGTTTAAGATTGAATGTATGATTATGTGATTGATGGAATGGAATGTTAGAAACGATTGCATGTGTGACTTTAGGCTCCCGCTGTGGTCGGTTGAGTTAGTGTGCGCGTTTTAGGACGAGGAACGAAATTAAGAACCGAAACTGCCAGTCTCGGGTCAAGACTGGGCAACTTTCTCGAAATGATAATTTGAGGCCCTTAGAGGCCGAATTTGAAGAAACTCAAAACTACAAAGTTGTATATAATGGTTTTTCCTAGAGGTCAACGTGGACCGTTTCTCAAAACAAGGCTCCAAAGGCCTCGGTTTTTATGAAAATCCGAGCCTGACCGTGCCCAGGATTTATGCACGGCCAGGTGAGTTCAACCAAGAATAAGGGCATGTTAAAGTCCGAACTGGGTTTTCCTCAAAACATGAAAGTTGAAGCATTTTGCGAGAGCTAAAACTTTCATGAAGAAAGTTTTATCAAATTCTGAATATATTTTAAAGTAAAAATATTGACTCTCAAAACTGTGCAGGAAACCGAAATTCAAGCACAGGATTTTCAGAAAAACAATACATGAGCAGGAAATTCCTGCACGTATACAGGATTTCTAGAACAAGATAGGAAAACTGTATTTTACACCAAACCCCAATGTTTTGACTGTGAGAACTGTTCCAATGGCAGTTTCAGCCCTTAACACATTTTATAAGTTAAGCAAAGGTTTTTAAGTTGAATTCAACAAATTTTCCGAAACAAAGGGAAAAATGGATTTTAAAGCCAAGGTTAAGTAACAAGACAATAACGGATGGTAACCGGGATAGATACCCGAGTTATTGGGCTTAACCTCCAAAGTCCAATTTTGACCATAGAAGGTTGACTTTGGTTGACCAAGTTTGACCAAGGTTCATCACCTCAAGGGTTACCCAATATAACCCAATGAGGTACAGAGATTGTGATAAACTAAGATTTAGGGTTATTGTAATAACCCAATAGATTATGAATCAAGAATGATAAGTCATGTGCCCAAGGTTAGGATAGTAACCTAACCCGACCTGTATGGATGTGGGCTTAGTAATGGGGTTATTTATGGTAACCAAATAAGATGTTTTGTATAGGAGGGGACATACAACTAAGACTATGAACGCATGTTGATTAGGCCACCAACAGTTAACGATTATGATTTATGGTAAGATAAAATGTGTATGACTTTTATCTTACACCCTGTTTGGAAACAGGAGTATGAACTATTGTCGTGCCATGATTCGGACGACTAACCAAGAGCATAGGACGACAAGTAAGTATAACTCCGCCTACAGCATGGGCAAAAATGTTTTTATAACATGTTTTTCAAGAAATCATGAATTGATATGCATGATTTATGTTACGATGCTTACGTATAATGTTTATGTTACGTTACGATGTTTATGTTACGATGATGTATGTTACGATAGTTATGTTATGAAGAATTATGTTACGGTGTTTATGTTATGGTTTATGTTATGGTTTATGTTATGTTATGTTTTAATATAGTGACATCATGTAGCATGTTCACTAATATAAACTACATGGTAAGAACACATTTTAAGACAAGCTAAGGTCATTGTGTCGTACCGACTTGCCATAGTGGCGGGTTTAAATGGTTTAATCTATGGTTTGGGCTGAGTTGGATTGGCTGCCCCAATCACTCCATGCTAAACAGTTTGTTTCATGGTTTGAGTTGGTTTGGATTGGCTGTCTCCCGCCACTCCATAGCTATGGACCACGGTACGTAGACACATGACATGTAACGAAATATAATCAAGATAATATATGAAAGTTTAATTGATTCACAAGAAAGCATAATCGGTCAATGCATTCTTTTTTAAAATTTTTTGCGGATTGCACGTTGTACTTACTGGGCATAAGCTCATTACTTACGTTCATGCTGTAGGTTAGCAACCTACCGGCGATACTTGATGCAAGGCTGTGCAGGCTGGCGCTACAGACTGTGAAATGTGGGATGGACACCGCCACGGGTTTTGAATTTATGCTATGTAAAATATATTTTGAAAAATATATTTTAAAGATGTGTTTTATGTTATGTGATAGTATGGATAAGGAACTGTTTTCAAGAAGAAAACTATTTTTAAGAAATTGTTTTCAAGAACGAGTTAAGGAATGGTTTTTAAGGATGATGGCAACAAGTTACCTCGTGTTGTACCGAACCGCATTAGGTCGGATTGGTCCACGGTATGATTATGTTAGCTTTCAATATGATTATGAAAGCTCAGTACTCGAGTGAGTACATATGATTATGCATGAAGATAAGTTAAGTTCAAAGTAAGAAAAGAAAAAAAAATTTTACTCCGAATTTTCCGCAGTTTAAGCTTTTTAAACGAAGAAGTAAGTTAAGCAAGTAATGTAACGGCCCACGTCTACGCAGTAGGACGTCCCTACGCGTGACGGTTCGGGGCATTACACTCGTTCTAATTGATTATGCTTCTGCTAAATCGACCGGTCCTGGAGAATCTCCTTAATGCCGTACAGTGTTCATCTCTACCGGAAGTAGGTGAAAGCAGTGAGTTGAGTAAGTCTTGTCAACAATGCTTTGCACAACTAAAGACTAACACACTGTTCACTTCTATACTTATCCACCACTAAAACACAATGACTTATGCAATTCATACAGGCACGCATGAAACATTAGTGAAAAACGATGAATTTTGCCTTAAAACTCACGGGCCCGACCGATGGTTGTTCGTAGATCCAGTCAACCACTTATGATAACTTCGCCTTTACCTACCAATGCCGAAGCCTCTCCTGCCAATGTCACCACTGGTTCAGGTAATTTCACCAGTACTTAAGCCAGCAACTAGCTATGCCCATGTTGTAGCTTCTGCGGCTACGAGAAACCTCAGGACCCCAACTATGGAAAAGGATCTAATGATGATGATGATAATGTGAATATTATGTGCATGTTGGTTAAGAAATTAACCTAAAAACACAACTTCGCAAGCTAGTAAGGTTATCAATATTATATTTTTCAAGTAAATAGACAAGTGATGATTAAATGTTAAGAATGAACTCGACAGGCTACATGTTGATGTAGGATCACGGCTTCGACTGTTTGAGGTAGTGTGTATGAATTTTTAAACGAAAACCAACAAAATACAAATTGCCGATTTTTTTGCTTTTTTAAATAAATAATCTGAACAGTTTTCTGGAAACCCAGTTTTGGACCCCTTAAAAGCCGAATTTGGAAAAAATTATAACTGCAAAGTTGTAGAAAATAGAAGACTCTAGGGGAAAGCATGAACAGTTTTTGAAAAAAGGACTCCAAATGCCTCTGTTTTTATGAGTTTACAAAACTAGATGATTTCGGGTACTGTACACTACCATAAATTTTCAAGGAAAAAAACGGGTAAGTTACAGACATATTTTAGTTTTAGATAAATTGAAAGTTGTAGATTTCGACGAGATCTACAATTTTGATGGAGAAAACTTATTCAAAATCTAAACAAATTTAAAGATAAAACTGAGTTTTTAAAACTGTACAGAGTACATGAAATTTCTGCACAAGTACTTTCAACCAAATTAAAAGGCTATTTTCAAAAGCAGTTTTCAAGATTTTATAATTTTACTACCCTTGTTAAAAAGGAATTATGGTTTTATAAAAAAAAATAGTTTTAAAAGGTTTTGAATCCATTTGAAATTTTACAAATTATTTTTAAAAGACAATTTCAAGTATTAAATCAAGGTAATACTTGATTTATGAAGTCAAGGTATTTTCCAAGTAAATTAGGTGTTTTCTAAGAGAACAATGTATTTTTGAGAAAAAGAAATATAAAAATAATAGGTCCAAGTTACTTAAACATATGGTAATAATTCTATAACGAATAGTAGTCAGGTTGGAGACCGACTTAGTGATCAATGAATATGTTATGATTTAATGAGTAATATGGTAGAATGATTCTTACACCTAGTTTGAAAACAAGAGTATAGCCTATTGTCGTACCTTGTTTGAACGATAAACTAAGAGTGTAGGATAACTTGTAAGTATAACTCCGTCTACAGTATAGGTAATAATGGTTTTATTGCTTTGCATGTTTTTCAAAGCTCATGATATGTATGTGATGTATGTTGGAAAAACGGATCCGATATCAGAGTTACGGCACAGCAAAAGTTTTAAAATTTTTATACCATTTCCAAAAAGAATCTCATGATGCATATAACAATAAATTAAATTCATGATCAAGTGTACCTTATTTCTCGGATTCCGGATCAAGTGTACCTTACTTGTCTACTATTCTCGAGTTCCACGTCTCAGAATGTGTGTGGACACACGTTCTATGAATCCAAGCGACCGGTAATGCTTTCCGAAGTTTAGATCCCTCTTTCTCAATTCCGATGTTCCTCGTTGAGAATATGATCCAACTTCTTTCTTCAAAACTACAAAACAGGAACCGGTTAACCTCCTATGAAAATTATCACTCAGTTTAACCTTCCTTACAATTTTAATTCGATGGAATTTTCTCTCTTTTTCTTTCTCACAAGATAGCCGAATTTTATGAAGTAGAAGAAACCACAATTGGTTTTTTCTCTCTCTCTCCAAAAACATTTTTCTCCTTAGTTAATGACTAAAAATTAGTTTCTCAAGAATTCCTAGCCTTTATATAGAAGTCTAATCCTTTTCAAAATTTAATTCATTCTTGAAAAATAATTAATAATTATTTGTCCGGATAAATTTTGAACCAAAAAATCATACAATTTTACGGCTAGATTCATTGAACCTAAAAACATTTTTCCAATGAGAGAATTTCCTCATAAAATTCAGCCACTTTAGATAAATCTTGATTGGTGGTTCAAATTTTAAATCAAGAATCTAGACTAGAGAAAAGATCCTAGTCCTATCTAGATTCAAATTACTTTTAAACCTTTTTGAATTTAAATAAGATTCACTTTTTTGAATTAAATATTTTCCTCAAGCATCAACCATATTTATTAATTTAAATAAATGGAATATTTTAAATTTTTTCTCCTCTCAAAAACCATCCACAACATTTTAAAGGAGAAAAAAAATTCATCAAATAATGTCTATTATTTAAATCAATTAATAATTTAATGTAAGGAATATATTTGAACAATTTTGAAACAAAATTTTCTTCTCTCCACCTATTTGAAAACCGTACACTACATTTAGATTAGGAGAGAAAAACTTTGTTTTCCAAAATTAAATAATTCAAACACAATCTTATTTCCAAAATTCAAATTAACCAATCACATGTTGACAAATCATATTATTTGTCTACACAAATCCTACATGTCTAATCCTTTTCCGGATTGTATGTTAGAGAGTACCATGTCTCAATAGACATTACAAAATTCCATTTAAATTTACCGATCTCATTAGGAACAAATCTCGAGACGCTATATGGAACTATATAAGCTAATAGAGGGACCCGATGGAAATATATAAAGAGGCTCCTATAATTGTGAAAAATTAATCCTAGATTAATTATTCATCAATTATCAACTTCAAAACTATTCCACTAAATGTTTGAAGCTGAACTCCTGTTTACATACCGTATTACGAAAGCTCTCTCACGTAGTGCTTCTTCCATGATTTATTCATCGCTTGCTTAATCCCCATATGTTATCCATGATTGAATTAAGGACTTTTTCTGTTTTACCTTTTCAATCATTTTAACTTAAAGTTCCATTATTCTCCATTGAAAGAACCACCAATTATAAAACCATACAATTAGTAAACCATCAGAGAACACAAAGTAAACCGATGGCCAAGATCTTGTTGTACTATCTTTCAATCCCTGAATAATGCCTTTAAGTAGATAACATTTAATATCATTAAGATAGCTATGGATTCCATATCTATGAATCTTGATTTCTCCATCCCTAAGTCATGCACCCAAAACACAAGTATATTGACCATAAATTAACAGTGTCCCACCTGTAGTGCATGAAAGTACATAAGTCATGGATACGAACTCAAGTAATCATTTCAGGATTAAGATTAATATAGGATGATAATCAAAGCGTCATTGATTCTTATAAACGGAATTATTAAACCGAATCAATTAACACTTTAGGTCCAGTCCAATGTCATACCTCAATACTGGTATACATTAAAGTTTCCACTTGGAACCTATCCGATAGTCAAGACAAACCATCCCTCCGAGGAAGTAGACAACATTTACAATCTTATCATGAATAAGATCCCCAAATCTTATTCCATCGATTGCGGACTATTTATTTCGACTGTTATCGAATTACCACGTCTTCTATGTATACCTCGTATACATATGGTAATCCGATATATTACCAACCGCCAAGGAGTATTTTATGTTTTTGCTCAAATAACCATACAATCAACAAATGAAAGTAAATACGACACAACTTATTAAACATGAATAACCTCCTCTTATTAATATCAAAATGTCATATTTATAGAAAATCCCTAATATTGATTTTCTACCCTTAGGGCACATATAGATCCCAACAATGTATATGTTTTATGTTTTATTATTATGGCATCATGAAGGCATGCTTACTAATAATAAATCACATGACAAGAACAAGACCAAGATTTCAAGTATGAAATGATAAAGATTTAAGTTTTCAAGTATGAAACAATTATGATTTAAGCTTTTAAGTATGTTCAAAACAAGAATAAGTTTTTAAAAATTAAAACAAGTTTCCACATATGATGGCAAGAAAGTTTTCTCGTGTCATACCGACCTGCCACGAGGGCGAGTTTGATCCATAGTTTGAGTTGGATTGGACTAGCCACCCCAACCACTCCATGGCTGCGTGCCATTGTACGTATACTCATGTTATGTAAGAGGCCTAAAAAATATGCTAATATAGAAAGCATAATTGATTCATAAAAAAAAAAACATAATTGATTCATGCATTCTTTATTAAGATTGTTTTGCTGGAAAAAAAAAAAGTTGTACTTACTAGGCGAAAGCTTATAACTTATATTTATACTGTAGGTAAGCAGCCTACTGGTAATGTATGATACAAGACTGTGGAGAATGGCATGACAGACTGTGAAAATATTGGGTTGGACACCGTCATGTGTTTTAAAAAAAATGTTTGTATTATGTTATGTCAATTTGTTGATACCGTTATTTAGTAATTAATATGTCTTGTAAGATGTGTTAAAAGAATATGAAAACTCAATATTTTTAATTAAGCATGTATATATATATATATATATATATATAAGTATGAGGTTAAGATAGGTTTTAAATCTAACTTTTAAAAAAAATTTCTCTGGTATTTTTGTAAAGTTAAGTAAGTTAAGTATTTAAATAAAGTAAGTATGGTAATGGCCTACGTAGTCGGGTCATTACAAGAGCAATGGGGGAGGGAGAGGAAAGACAAAAAAAATGAGAATATGAGGGCGAATTGGATTTTTATAAGCGTTTCTTCCTTAGAGTTTCGGCTGGAGAATCTTGTAAGTTTGCAATTTAGCATTTCAAAATGTTGCAGTTATACGTATGGCGGGTCCGTAGGTGTCTGGTTGACCAGTGAAAAAGGTTTGGTTGACCGATAAGGGCAAATGGTAATTTCTTAAAAGTTCGGGGGGTAAAAATATAACTTTCAAAAAATATTTTAAATACTGATTTTGTAAAATTTTAGATGCATATTATTTATTTTAAACACATTTTAACATACTAATTATTCCGATTTAATCTAATTAATCACACTTAATTCTAAAAGGTCGTTACATCCTTATGTCTCTGATTTTCCTTCTTTGTGCATGCAACCTTTTGGCAACTTGTAGCATGCTTGGTCCCTTGCAATTTTTGCATCAAGACTCTCAAAATTTTGGCTCAACTTACCAAAACTATTCACCCTTACATGGTCTCCATTCTTTGAGTTATCTTTTTCATTTTAGTCTGTTTGATCAAACCACCCTTGGATCACCACCGTTGATTCATTTCTTAATATCCACCATGGTTCTAAGATTTGATTTGCCACAATAAAATGTTGACAATGGAATTTCATCCATGTTCTTTTATGTGCCATATAAGGTTAACACAATTTATTTGTAAATTTAGATACTATTTTGTGTTAATCTACACTTATGCTATTTTTGGTATGAGTGATAATTTGAAGGAAAGAAAATGTAGGAGGGATTTTAGGATATAAATTGTTAATTTAGGGTGTTTGTTAGGATGAAATTTTGGATGGTAAGGAAAATAATGTGGAAGAATAATATAGTGGGTCCCATCAAAATTAACCTTACCAAAATGTCGAACGATTTTGGGATGGAAAAGATTAACATAATGTGTAGAAGTAAAATTACACAATTGTCTATGTCCATCAAAATTCTAACAAAAAATGATTGATAGTATTAGGGCAAAATAGTAATTTGTAATAACAAGTTTTTATCCCTTTGGTTTTATTTACAATACCAAACAAGAGAATGCAAAATCATTTTCTTTCAACTTTCTTATGCCAAATAATTAAAGAGAAAATCAAAATCTTTTATCTCCTTACATTTTTCTTTCCATCGTAGTTTTCTTTTGACCCTTATTTTCTATATTTCTTACCAAACGGAGTGTTAGGGTATGTAATACCCGGAATTTTGATGAACCTATGATTTCCTTTTAGACAAGGAAAATTCCAAGTTTGAATCTTGTATGTCGATATGAATCTCATGATCTGAGTTAAATATCAGTATATGTTTGAGTTCTCGTTTAATTAGCTATGAGACTCAATAAGCAGTTTGCTTAGTCATGCAGGTGACCTTTGAGTAAAAAGGGAAGAAAAATTCTATGATTTCATGATTGGTCAAAGTTTGACCGAAAAAGTCAAAGTTGACCAAAAAGTCAAAGGTTAACCAGAAAGGTCAAATGGATGAAGGTGCTGAGATACGGCAAAGCAGTATGGAATTATACTGCGGAAAAACCTTCATTACGATCAATTTAGCAAGCATAAGCTATGAGACCACCCTAGAAAATCAAGCACACCAAATATGGTAGTAAGGGCAAGAAAGGTTCCAAGAAATAAGAAAAAATTTTATACAGTTCATTTTTACACAGATAAATTTTGGACTGTAGTACAGTGTAAAATACTGTTATTAGTTAATAACAGTGTTGGAAATATCTGTGTTAGCATAAAAATGGACTGCATATTAAGTAACAAGCCAAACAAGGCCTTATGATGTCATTACCTTATCTTGGATTTATGACATCATTATTGATTAAAGAAAAGTGGGAAAAATATTTGGATGCCACCTGGCACCATATGGCCGGTCACTTGAGGGACTAAAATGTAAATATTTTTGTCCATAGGGGCCAAAGTGTAATTTTAAGAAATTACCTTGATGATGTAAGCAAACTTGGTCTCCAAGCATTTTCTAATGGCCGGCCACCTATAAGGATAAATGGGCAAATATTTTGTCCTTTAGGGACTAAAATGCAAATTTAAGAAAAGGTGAGGTAAGCAAGATGATGTCATCAAGTGATGTCACTAGGGTGATGTAAGCAAGACTTGGTGAGCAAGTAACTTGCCCACTAAGGACCCCTAATAGCCGGCCACCTAGGAGGACTACTTAGCAAATATTTTGTTTTTAGGTCCTAATGTGCAATTATGGAAATAAAAATAAATGGTGAAAATTTGTAATTTTCACCTATAAATAGGGCTCAAGGGGGGCGGTTTTTGGCAGCTCAAAACATCCCAAAACTCTGCCCAATTTTCTCTAAGTCTCCCCTAGAAACCGAAACCATGGAGGAAAAAATTTAGTGGCCGGATTTTGTGAGGAAGAAAAGCAAGAGTGGAAAAAATTTGGAAACCCATTTTTTTGGCTTGAATGGCCGGTTGTGGGTAAGCAAGAAAAAGCAGAAAAAGTGCTAGGGATTTAGGGGTGAGTGGCCGGATTTTGTAGGATCAACCACCAAGGGACTAAAAAGTTTTGGTGCCCATTGGAGGAGCAAGGCCGGTTAGGCTATAGGCAACCAAGAGTAGATTCATTTTCTTGAATCTTGAGGTAATCTCCTTTAGCCCTAAGCCTTTTAATTTGAGCTTCAATTTAAGTGTATTTTCAGTTGGTATTTGTAAGAGCTTAAGCTCAAGTTATTTTCTGCCCTAAGTTTAAGATTTATGTCATGGTGCTTGATTAGGTTATGGTGGTCGATTTTTGAAGCTTTATATGCTTATGCTTGTTTGATTAATAAGGTTGCATGCTAGATGTTTGATAAGTTGTATGTCCCCTAAAAATGTTTAAGTATGATGTTAAATGGTATGTTAGGGTGCTAGAATGAGATATGAGTGCCATGGTTTGAATAATTCTAGAACCATGCAAACCCTAACCCTAGGTGGTGCATTTTGTTGTGGGTTTGCATGGACATGATTGGGTCACATGAATGTTGGATTGGAACATTAGAAACGATTGCATGTGTGATCTTAGGCTCCCGCTGTGGTCGGTTGAGGTAGTGTGCGCGTTTTAGGACGAGAAACGGATTTAAGAACCAAAACTGCCAGTCTCGGGTCAAGACTGGGCAGCATTCTGGAAATAGTAATTTGAGACCCTTAGAGGCCGAATTTGAAGAAACTCAAAACTACAAAGTTGTAGATAATGGTTTTTCCTAGAGGGTAACGTGAACCATTTTTCAAAATAAGGCTCCAAAGGCCTCGGGTTTTATAAAAATCCGAGCCTGACCGTGCCCAGGATTTATGCACGGCCAGGTGAGATCAACAAGGAATAAGGGCACAATAAGTTCCGAACTGGGTTTTCCTCAAAACATGAAAGTTGTAGTATTATCCGAGATCTACAACTTTTATGAGAACGTTTTATCAAATTCTGAACAGATTTTAAAGTAAAATTGGATTCTAAAAACTGTGCAGGAAATAGAAATTCCAGCACAGGATTTTCAAAAAAACAGTACATAAGCAGGAAATTCCTGCTCATGCACAGGATTTTCTAAAATAATAAAGGAAAACTGTGTTTTTCACAAACCCTAATGTTTTGACTGTGAGAACTGTTCCAATGGCAGTTTTCAGTCCTTAACAAATTTTATAAGTTAAGCAAAGGGTTTTTAGACTGAATTCACCAAATTTTCCGAAACAAAGGAAATTGGATTTTTAAAGCCAAAGATAAGTAGCAAGACAATAAAGGATAGTAACCGGGAAGGATACCCAAGTTATTGGGCTTGACCCCCAGAGTCCAAGTTTGACCATAGAAAGTTGACTTTGGTTGACCAAGTTTGACCAAAGTTTATCATCTCAAGGGTTACCCAACATAACCCAATGAGATACCGAAATTATGATAATCTAAGATCTAGGGTTATTTGTAATAACCCAATTGATTATGGACCCAGAATGTTAAGTCATGTGCCCAAGGTTAGGATAGTAACCTAACCCGACCTGTATGGATGTGGGCTTAGCAATGAGGTTATTTATTGTAACCAAGTAATGTATATTGTATAGAAGGAGACATATAACTAAGACTATGAACGCATGTTGGTTAGGTCACCAACATTTAACGATTATGATTTATGGTAAGATAAAAGGTGTATAACTTTTATCTTACACCCTGTTTGGAAACAGGAGTATGAACTGTTGTCGTGCCACGATTCGGACGATTAACCAAGAGCATAGGACGACAAGTAAGTATAACTCCGCCTGCAGCATGGGCAAAAATGTTTTTATATAACATGTTTTTCAAGAAATCATTGATATGCATGATTTATGTTATGGTGCTTACGTATGATGTTTATGTTATGATGGTTAAGTTATGATGGTTATGTTACGATGCTTACGTTACAATGGTTATGTTACGATGATATGATATTACGTTACGAAGTTACGTTACGATGATATGTTACGTTACGATGGTTATGTTATGATACGAAGTCTATGTATGAAGATTATGTTACGGCGTTTATGTTATGGTTTGTGTTATGTTATGTTTTAGTATAGTGACATCATGTAGCATGCTCACTAATATCTAACTACATGGTAAGAACACATTTTAAGACAAGCTAAGGTCATTGTGTAGTACCGACTTGCCATGATGGCGAGTTTAAATGGTTTAGTCTATGGGTTGGGTTGAATTGGATTGGCTGCCACAATCACTCCATGTTAAACAGTTTGTTTCATGGTTTGAGTTGGATTGGATTGGCTGCCTCCAGCCACTCCATAGCTATGAACCGCGGTATGTGCACACATGACATGTAAGGAAACATAATCAAGATAATATATGAAAATTTAATTAATTCATAAGAAAGCATAATCGGTCAATGCATTCTTTTATTAAAATGTTTTGCGGATTGAACGTTGTACTTACTGGGCATAAGCTCATTACTTACGTTCATGCTGTAGGTTAGCAACCTACCGGCAATACATGATGCAAGGCTGTGGAGGCTGGCGCTACAGACTGTGAAATGTGGGATGGACACCGCCACGGGTTTTGAAATTATGTTATGTAAAATATGTTTTGAAAATAATATTTGAAAGATGTGTTTTATGTTATGTTGAGATATATTAAAGTGATAGTATGGATAAGAAACCGTTTTCAAGAAGAAAACTATTTTTAAGAAATTGTTTTCAAGAACGAGTTAAGGAATGGTTTTTAAGGATGATGGCAAGAAGTTGCCTCGTATTATACCGAACCGCATTAGGTCGGATTGGTCCACGGTATGATTATGTTAGCTTTCAATATGATTATGAAAGCTCGGTACTTGAGTGAGTACTTATGAATATGTATGAGGATAAGTTAAGTTTTATGTAAGTAAGAAAATAAAAAAATATTTACTCCGAAATTTTCAGTAAGTTTAAGCTATTTTGAATGAAGAACTAAGTTAAGTAAGTAAAGTAAAGACCCACGTTCGCGTAGTACGCCCCTACGTGGACGGGTCGGGGCGTTACAGGGTATGTTTGATTAGAGGGAGAGATGAAGGGAGGGAGAGGGGTGGAGGGAGAGTGGTGGTGGGAGAGACCTAATGTAACGACCCGCCTAGCACAGGCTGTTACCATACATACATACATACATGCGTACTTATTTATTTGGCGTAAGCAGCGGAAAATTTTTTTTTTATACAGTGCGGATACTTGCAAAATATAACGATGTTTGCATACAAAATAATTTACATAATAAGATCAAAACGCGAAGCGGTTATCATCCCCACATTTCACAGCTTGCCCTGCCTCGCTCGCCACCTTGCACCATCAGTTGCTTGTAGGTTGCTTACCTATAGCATAGACGTAAGACACGTGAGCTTTCGCTCAGCAAGTACAACATATACATATCCGCGGAAACCAACATAAACATACTCATCATGACCTTACATAGACATAGCATATCATACATGTCATACATAACCTCCCATAGCATACATATCATAACATGTCATAATATCGCATAATATATGCATGTACCAGTTATGCTCTTATTATGCCATTGTATTCATTCTTATCTTATCTTACTAATGGGCCCCTTATCATAAGTGTACGTACCGGGCGCGCAACTATGATTTGGTTGGGGCGGCCAGTCCATTTCCAACTCAAACCACAGTCCAACCCGACCTAACGCGGGTCGGTACTACACAGGCAAGCTTGCTTGCCATCATACTTACTTTTCATGAACTCATACTCGTTCTTATTAGTGAACATGCTTCGTGATGTCACTATTCATAACTCACACTCATATCTTAACATCATGCCATAATGTCATACTCATAAACTTATCATAGTCATATCGTAAACATAACATCATTCCATCATAAACGTCAAACATACTTGGCAAGTATACAACAAAAGCCTATGCTGTAGGCGGAGTTGTACTTACCTTGAGTACTATGTCTCGAGACTTGTTGATCCACTTCAGGATACTTCCGCAGGCTATTTCCTGCTATATCAGAGGACATAGAGTAAGAATTATGTTCTTACAGAATGTTGGTAATCAAACCAACATTCATACCTCTTTGTGGTTGTATGTTCCCCCTTTCTTAATACAATGCCGGATACTTTCTCAGTATCACAGATAACCTTATGGCTTAGAACATATTTAAGTTGGTCACATAAAGTAACCTTGGCTAAACAGCCTTTCATAACTGTGTTAGGTTATTAAACCTAACCTTGGGCCTAAGCTTGTTTGAAAATTCATTCCATCGGGTTATTCTTGAGTAACCCTGGTTTTTAGGCCTAACTTAGTCATTATATTGGGTTACGTTGGATAACCCTTGGGCTTAGGGCCCAAACCAATAACTCGGTACCTTTCCCGGTTATGGTTCATTTAACTCGATTTAAACTCTTTCTTTATTTTCGGAAAAACTTAGAGTTTTAAGATCATTTTATTAAAAACTTAGAATCTGATGAGCGGGTCTTTGTAAAAATCATTAAAAACATAAACTGCCTTTGGAACAGTTTCTCACTGAGAATTAGTCAGTGGATGTGCAGAAATGTCCTTTTCCTGCACTGTTTTAGAAAACTTTGTGCAGGAATTTCTTGTTCACTGCACAGTTTTGAAATCCAATTTTCTATTTAAAAATCAAAGCCGAATTTGAAAAAGTTTTCTTCATGAAAGTTTTAAAGAATTCAAAATCCTAAAACTTTCGTTTTGAACTCGAGACCCAAATCGCTCTCTAACCCACTCCTTTAACCTGTTAAACTCACCTGGCCGTGCATAGGGTCTGGGCACGGTCAGGCTCGGGTTTTCACAAAAACGAAGGCCTTTAGAGCCTTATTTTTGAAAACTGTCCAAGTTACCTACTAGGAAAAATCCTACTCTACAACTTTCATGTTTTACGTTTTTCTAAAATCAGCCTCTAAGGGCCTCAAATTTTGGTTTCCAGAAAACTGGGCAGATCTAACCCGAATTGGCAGTTTTTGTTCGTTTCGTGGTTTCTCGTCCTAATTCGTGCACACTACCTCAACCGAACACAGCGGGAGCCTATAATCACCATGCAACGTTTTTCTATCGTCCCATTTTGACTCACATGAAGCTCAAACCCGTCCATGCAAGTCAACAATCAAACGGCCATTTTAAGGGTTAGGGTTTTGCTTGTTTCTAGCTTTCTACCAACATAGCATACACATTTCCATCTAACACCCTAACATGCCATTTAAATGTTGTTGGGCAGATTTGGGGAAACATACAACCCTTAATTAATCTAGCATACAATCATACTCATAAGCACATACAAATGCACAATTAAACATCAATCAAAACACTAAATCAACCACCCTTAACTAACTAATCAAGCACACACTAAAATCTGACCTAAGGCAGAAATTTAAATTGAGCTTATGCTCATTACAAAACAGCTTGTAATACACTTAAATCTCTAATTTAGAACTTGAATTAAGAGATTTAAGGGCCAAGAGAAATTTTACCTTAGTTAGCCCAAATGTGGGTTTGCTTGGCTCAATTTCTCTCTTCCTTTCCCCTTGGTGCAGCCGGCCCTTAGCTCCTCCAATGAGCCTGAAATTTTCCAGCCACCTAGGGAGGACTCCTACCAATGCTCCGGTCACTTCACACCACAACTCAGCCACCTCCCTTCTTGGTTTCCCTTCAGTTTTCCTTCCCCCCTGCTGCTGCCACAGAACCGGCCAGCAATGGCCAATCTTGGTTCCAAAATTTTTCTAGCTTCTTGGCTTGCTTCCTAGTGAATGCCTAACACTCCTAAGACTAATTCCTTGATTTTTCAAGCTTTTTCTTTCTCTTTGGCAGCTCACTCAAGTTCGGATTTTAGAGGGAAAATTTGACCAAAGTTTGCCTAAGTTTTCTAATTTTTGTGAATAGGAAGCACTCCTATTTATAGGCATTTTTGAACTTTCCAAAATTACAAAATAGTCCTTCAAAGTTCACCAAATTGCACATTAGGGGGGTGAGGTGGCCGGCCAAGGTTGTTCTAGAACCAACCTATTTCTTTCCAATTTTTCATTAAAGCCTTAAAATGATGTCATAATTCAAAAGTAATGTGACATCACCATTAAGGCCTTATTTGGCCTAATTTTTAATTAGACAGTATCTTTCAATACTAAACAGATATAGTTGATACTGTGGTCTTTGATTCACAGTATCGATTATTAAAATGCAGTCCAAAATTTATCTGTCTAATAATGGACTATACGAAAAATTCTCTTTTCGTTTCGAGCCTTTTAGCCTTTAATCTCCTACTTAGTGTGCTTGATTTTTCTATGGTGGTCTTGAATCTAACTTAAACCATTTTATCTGAAAAATTTGGTTTTCCGCAGTATACTTCCTATACTGCTCACCATTTTTCGATATCGTCAAAGAATTGATCTTTCTAGCCAATTTTTGACTTTCGTGGGTCAATGTTGCTTATCCTGTCAACATGGACTCTCTTGGTCAACT
Source organism: Ficus hispida (assembly GCA_025413025.1). NCBI lineage: Eukaryota > Viridiplantae > Streptophyta > Magnoliopsida > Rosales > Moraceae > Ficus > Ficus hispida. The sequence continues at coordinate 6,345,098 of CM046372.1, read as the reverse complement.
TGACGGTTTCTGGTCAAACTTTGACTTTCTGGTCAAAATTTGACTTTCTGGTCAAACTTTGACTTTCGTAAAAATCATAGCGTTTTTATACCTTTTTCCTCAAAAGGTCGTATGCTCAACTAAGCAATCATTTTTTAGTCTTATAAAAGCATAAGAACTCACAATTTTGAATAAAAACCCTAAACCGGGCTTTTGCATAACTACCTTCACGGTACAATTCAAATTTCTATACAAGAAATTGTAACATAGAAAAATTCTAGTTATTACAATCTACCCCCCTTAAAAATTTTCGTCCTCGAAAATTAAAACAAATCAGGGTAGTTCTTTTTCATCTCATCTTCCAACTCCCAGGTTGCTTCTTCGACCATGTGGTTTCGCCACAATACTTTAACCATGGGAATGGTTTTATTCCTTAAGACCTTCTCTTCCCGATCCAGAATTCGAACTGGCTTTTCTTCATAGGTTAAGTCCGTATGAACCTCCACTGGTTCCTGACTAAGCACATGGGAAGGGTCGGGCACATACTTCTTTAACATCGACACATGGAAAACATTATGCATCGAAGCTAACTCAGGCGGTAAGGCAAGCTTATAGGCAACTTTTCCAACTCGTTCAAGAATTTCAAATGGTCCAGTATACCTCAGACTAAGCTTTCCCTTTTTACCAAATCGCATTACTCCTTTCATGGGAGTAATCTTAATGAACACCGCATCTCCCACTTGGAATTCCAAGGGCCTCCTACGTTTATCGGCATAACTTTTCTGTCTGCTAAAAGCTATGTCGAGCCTCTGCTTGATCATCTGAATATCCTCAGAGGTCTTCTTGATGAAGTCTGTAGTTTGCAGCTGCTTCTGCCCCACTTCCTGCCAGTGGATAGGCGATCGATATTTTCTTCCATACAATGCTTCAAATGGAGCCATACCAATCGAAGCATGATAACTGTTGTTGTAGGAGAATTCGATCATTGGCAGCTTCTGATCCCAGTTTCCTTTGAAATCCAGCACACATGACCTTAGCATATCCTCCAGTGTCTGGATGGTTCGTTCTGATTGACCGTCAGTTTGGGGGTGAAATGCCGTACTAAACTTCAATTTCGACCCTATAGCATTGTGAACACTAGTCCAAAATCGAGAAGTGAAGCGTCCATCACGGCCCGAAATGATCGATTTTGGTACTCCATGAAATCTGACGATCTGGGATACATAGATTTCAGCCAATTTCTCTACTGAGAAGGTGACCTTAATCGCAATAAAGTGGGCTGATTTGGTTAATCTATCCACAATAACCCAAATCGAGTCATTCCCACTTGAGGTTCTGGGTAGCCCTACTATGAAATCCATAGTAATTTGCTCCCATTTCCATTCAGGAAGCTCTATTTTCTGTAATTCTCCGCCAGGCTGTCGATGCTCCGCCTTAACTTTCTGACAAGTTAGGCATTTTGACACGAATTCTGCTACCTCATTCTTCATATTGGGCCACCAATAATTTTCTCAGAGGTCTTTATACATCTTGGAAGCTCCTGGATGTACTGAATATGGCGTCTTGTGTGCCTCAGACAAGATCTGGTCCTTAAGGAATTCAAAGTCAGGAACACAAATCCTTCATTTGAAGTATAAATAGTACCATCTTCGGAGACTCTAAACTCCTTGTTCTTCTCGTCAAAGAGTTGTGCTTTCAGCAAAGAAGAATCTTTCCTTTGATGTGACTTGATGGTGTCTATAAGATTGGACTGGAGGGACAGAACAGACAATCTTCCCATTATCAATTCCAAGTTGAACTATGAAATCTCCTTTTGTAGTGGTCTAGGAAACATTCTAATAGACATCAGCATGCCTACGGACTTCCTGCTTAAGGCATCTGCTACCTTGTTCGCCTTTCCAGGATGGTAAAGGATCTCACAATCATAATCCTTTACAAGTTCCAGCAATCTACGTTGTCTCATATTGAGCTCTTTCTGAGTAAAAATATACTTGAGGCTTTGGTGATCGGTGTAGATTTCACACTTGTTCCCGTACAAGTAGTGTCTCCAGATCTTAAGTGCGAAAACTACTGCCGCGAGCTCCAAGTCATGCGTGGGATAATTCCTTTCGTGAATCTTCAGCTGTCGGGATGCGTAGGCAACTACCTTCCCATTCTGCATCAAGATGGCTCCTAAACCATTTTTAGAAGCGTCACTATAGATCACGAAATTTCCTGCATCAACATCAGGAATTATCAACACCGGCGCACTTGTCAATCTCCTTTTGAGCTCTTGAAAATTCTCCTCACATTTCTGAGTCCATTCAAATTTCTTTTCTTACGGGTAAGAGCGGTGAGGGGTGTAGCGATCTTAGAAAATCCCTCGACGAACCGTCGGTAGTAGCCAGCTAATCCAAGGAAACTCCTTATTTCCGTAACATTCTTGGGTGCTGGCCACGCACTAACCGCCTCGATCTTAGCAGGGTCTACTGAAATTCCTTCTTTTGTCACCACATGACCCAAAAAGTGAACTTTTTCCAGCCAAAATTCACATTTTGTAAATTTGGCATACAGCTGGTTTCGTCTAAGCGTCTCCATCACCAATCTAAGGTGACGCTCATGCTCTTCTTTGGACCTTGAGTAAATCAAAATGTCGTCAATAAAAACAATGACGAACTTATCCAGGTACTCTTTGAATATTCGGTTCATGAGGTCCATGAATGCGGCTGGGGCATTGGTTAGCCCAAATGGCATAACCAAAACTCATAGTGCCCGTAACGTGTTCGAAAAGCCGTCTTGGAGATATCTGACTCCTTGATCCTGAGCTGATGGTAGCCTAATCGTAGATCGACTTTCGAGAATACTACCGCTCCCCTAAGTTGATCGAAAAGATCATCAATCCTCGGAAGGGGATACTTGTTCTTGATCGTAATCTTGTTAAGCTCACGGTAGTCTATACACATTCGTAGTGATCCATCCTTCTTCTTTACAAACAACACTGGTGCTCCCCATGGAGAGTAGCTTTGTCGGATGAATCCCTTGTCCAGCAATTCTTGTAACTGCACTTGCAGTTCCCTAAGCTCGGCAGGTGCCATACGATAAGGCGCTTTCGATATCGGTGCAGCTCCAGGCAGCAATTCGATTTCGAACGAAATCTCACGTTCCGGCGGAAGTCCTGGTAAGTCTTTCGGAAAGATAT
>CM046372.1:6289801-6341841 GCA_025413025.1 Ficus hispida | reverse complement strand
ATATCATAACATGTCATAATATCGCATAATATATGCATGTACCATTATGCTCTTATTATGCCATGTATTCATTCTTAACTTATCTTACTTATGGGCCCCTTATCATAAGTGTACGTACCGGGCGCGCAACTATGATTTGGTTGGGGCGGCCAAACCAATTCCAACTCAAACCACAGTCCAACCCGACCTAACGCGGGTCGGTACGACACAGGCAAGCTTGCTTGCCATCATACTTACTTTTCATGAACTCATACTCGTTCTTATTAGTGAACATGCTCGTGATGTCACTATTCATAACTCACACTCATATCTTAACATCATGCCATATGTCATACTCATAACTTATCATAGTCATATCGTAACATAACATCATTCATCATAAACGTCAACATACTTGGCAAGTATACAACAAAAGCCTATGCTGTAGGCGGAGTTGTACTTACCTTGAGTACTATGTCTCGGACTTGTTGATCCACTTCAGGATACTTCCGAGGCTATTTCCTGCTATATCAGAGGACATAGAGTAAGAATTATGTTCTTACAGAATGTTGGTAATCAAACCAACATTCATACCTCTTTGTGGTTGTATGTTCCCCCTTTCTTAATACAATGCCGGATACTTTCTCAGTATCACAGATAACCTTATGGCTTAGAACATATTTAAGTTGGTCACATAAAGTAACCTTGGCTAAACAGCCTTTCATAACTGTGTTAGGTTATTAAACCTAACCTTGGCCTAAGCTTGTTTGAAAATTCATTCCATCGGGTTATTCTTGAGTAACCCTGGTTTTTAGGCCTAACTTAGTCATTATATTGGGTTACGTTGGATAACCCTTGGCTTAGGGCCCAAACCAATAACTCGGTACTTTCCCGGTTATGGTTCATTTAACTCGATTTAAACTCTTTCTTTATTTTCGGAAAAACTTAGAGTTTTAAGATCATTTTATTAAAAACTTAGAATCTGATGAGCGGGTCTTTGTAAAAATCATTAAAAACATAAACTGCCTTTGGAACAGTTTCTCACTGAGAATTAGTCAGTGGATGTGCAGAAATGTCCTTTTCCTGCACTGTTTAGAAACTTTGTGCAGGAATTTCTTGTTCACTGCACAGTTTTGAAATCCAATTTTCTATTTAAAAATCAAGCCGAATTTGAAAAAGTTTTCTTCATGAAAGTTTTAAAGATTCAAAATCCTAAAACTTTCGTTTTGAACTCGAGACCCAAATCGGTCTCTAACCCACTCCTTTAACCTGTTAAACTCACCTGGCCGTGCATAGGGTCTGGGCACGGTCAGGCTCGGGTTTTCACAAAAACGAAGGCCTTTAGAGCCTTATTTTTGAAAACTGTCCAAGTTACCACTAGGAAAAATCCTACTCTACAACTTTCATGTTTTACGTTTTTCTAAAATCAGCCTCTAAGGGCCTCAAATTTTGGTTTCCAGAAAACTGGGCAGATCTAACCCGAATTGGCAGTTTTTGTTCGTTTCTTGGTTTCTCGTCCTAATTCGTGCACACTACCTCACCGAACACAGCGGGAGCCTATAATCACCATGCAACGTTTTTCTATCGTCCCATTTTGACTCACATGAAGCTCAAACCCGTCCATGCAAGTCAACAATCAAACGGCCATTTTAAGGGTTAGGGTTTTGCTTGTTTCTAGCTTTCTACCAACATAGCATACACATTTCCATCTAACACCCTAACATGCCATTTAAATGTTGTTGGGCAGATTTGGGGAAACATACAACCCTTAATTAATCTAGCATACAATCATACTCATAAGCACATACAAATGCACAATTAAACATCAATCAAAACACTAAATCAACCACCCTTAACTAACTAATCAAGCACACACTAAAATCTGACCTAAGGCAGAAATTTAAATTGAGCTTATGCTCATTACAAAACAGCTTGTAATACACTTAAATCTCTAATTTAGAACTTGAATTAAGAGATTTAAGGGCCAAGAGAAATTTTACCTTAGTTAGCCCAAATGTGGGTTTGCTTGGCTCAATTTCTCTCTTCCTTTCCCCTTGGTGCAGCCGGCCCTTAGCTCCTCCAATGAGCCTGAAATTTTCCAGCCACCTAGGGAGGACTCCTACCAATGCTCCGGTCACTTCACACCACAACTCAGCCACCTCCCTTCTTGGTTTCCCTTCAGTTTTCCTTCCCCCCTGCTGCTGCCACAGAACCGGCCAGCAATGGCCAATCTTGGTTCCAAAATTTTTCTAGCTTCTTGGCTTGCTTCCTAGTGAATGCCTAACACTCCTAAGACTAATTCCTTGATTTTTCAAGCTTTTTCTTTCTCTTTGGCAGCTCACTCAAGTTCGGATTTTAGAGGGAAAATTTGACCAAAGTTTGCCTAAGTTTTCTAATTTTTGTGAATAGGAAGCACTCCTATTTATAGGCATTTTTGAACTTTCCAAAATTACAAAATAGTCCTTCAAAGTTCACCAAATTGCACATTAGGGGGGTGAGGTGGCCGGCCAAGGTTGTTCTAGAACCAACCTATTTCTTTCCAATTTTTCATTAAAGCCTTAAAATGATGTCATAATTCAAAAGTAATGTGACATCACCATTAAGGCCTTATTTGGCCTAATTTTTAATTAGACAGTATCTTTCAATACTAAACAGATATAGTTGATACTGTGGTCTTTGATTCACAGTATCGATTATTAAAATGCAGTCCAAAATTTATCTGTCTAATAATGGACTATACGAAAAATTCTCTTTTCGTTTCGAGCCTTTTAGCCTTTAATCTCCTACTTAGTGTGCTTGATTTTTCTATGGTGGTCTTGAATCTAACTTAAACCATTTTATCTGAAAAATTTGGTTTTCCGCAGTATACTTCCTATACTGCTCACCATTTTTCGATATCGTCAAAGAATTGATCTTTCTAGCCAATTTTTGACTTTCGTGGGTCAATGTTGCTTATCCTGTCAACATGGACTCTCTTGGTCAACTTGACGGTTTCTGGTCAAACTTTGACTTTCTGGTCAAAATTTGACTTTCTGGTCAAACTTTGACTTTCGTAAAAATCATAGCGTTTTTATACCTTTTTCCTCAAAAGGTCGTATGCTCAACTAAGCAATCATTTTTTAGTCTTATAAAAGCATAAGAACTCACAATTTTGAATAAAAACCCTAAACCGGGCTTTTGCATAACTACCTTCACGGTACAATTCAAATTTCTATACAAGAAATTGTAACATAGAAAAATTCTAGTTATTACAATCTACCCCCCTTAAAAATTTTCGTCCTCGAAAATTAAAACAAATCAGGGTAGTTCTTTTCATCTCATCTTCCAACTCCCAGGTTGCTTCTTCGACCATGTGGTTTCGCCACAATACTTTAACCATGGGAATGGTTTTATTCCTTAAGACCTTCTCTTCCCGATCCAGAATTCGAACTGGCTTTTCTTCATAGGTTAAGTCCGTATGAACCTCCACTGGTTCCTGACTAAGCACATGGGAAGGGTCGGGCACATACTTCTTTAACATCGACACATGGAAAACATTATGCATCGAAGCTAACTCAGGCGGTAAGGCAAGCTTATAGGCAACTTTTCCAACTCGTTCAAGAATTTCAAATGGTCCAGTATACCTCAGACTAAGCTTTCCCTTTTTACCAAATCGCATTACTCCTTTCATGGGAGTAATCTTAATGAACACCGCATCTCCCACTTGGAATTCCAAGGGCCTCCTACGTTTATCGGCATAACTTTTCTGTCTGCTAAAAGCTATGTCGAGCCTCTGCTTGATCATCTGAATATCCTCAGAGGTCTTCTTGATGAAGTCTGTAGTTTGCAGCTGCTTCTGCCCCACTTCCTGCCAGTGGATAGGCGATCGATATTTTCTTCCATACAATGCTTCAAATGGAGCCATACCAATCGAAGCATGATAACTGTTGTTGTAGGAGAATTCGATCATTGGCAGCTTCTGATCCCAGTTTCCTTTGAAATCCAGCACACATGACCTTAGCATATCCTCCAGTGTCTGGATGGTTCGTTCTGATTGACCGTCAGTTTGGGGGTGAAATGCCGTACTAAACTTCAATTTCGACCCTATAGCATTGTGAACACTAGTCCAAAATCGAGAAGTGAAGCGTCCATCACGGCCCGAAATGATCGATTTTGGTACTCCATGAAATCTGACGATCTGGGATACATAGATTTCAGCCAATTTCTCTACTGAGAAGGTGACCTTAATCGCAATAAAGTGGGCTGATTTGGTTAATCTATCCACAATAACCCAAATCGAGTCATTCCCACTTGAGGTTCTGGGTAGCCCTACTATGAAATCCATAGTAATTTGCTCCCATTTCCATTCAGGAAGCTCTATTTTCTGTAATTCTCCGCCAGGCTGTCGATGCTCCGCCTTAACTTTCTGACAAGTTAGGCATTTTGACACGAATTCTGCTACCTCATTCTTCATATTGGGCCACCAATAATTTTCTCAGAGGTCTTTATACATCTTGGAAGCTCCTGGATGTACTGAATATGGCGTCTTGTGTGCCTCAGACAAGATCTGGTCCTTAAGGAATTCAAAGTCAGGAACACAAATCCTTCATTTGAAGTATAAATAGTACCATCTTCGGAGACTCTAAACTCCTTGTTCTTCTCGTCAAAGAGTTGTGCTTTCAGCAAAGAAGAATCTTTCCTTTGATGTGACTTGATGGTGTCTATAAGATTGGACTGGAGGGACAGAACAGACAATCTTCCCATTATCAATTCCAAGTTGAACTCTGAAATCTCCTTTTGTAGTGGTCTAGGAAACATTCCAATAGACATCAGCATGCCTACGGACTTCCTGCTTAAGGCATCTGCTACCTTGTTCGCCTTTCCAGGATGGTAAAGGATCTCACAATCATAATCCTTTACAAGTTCCAGCAATCTACGTTGTCTCATATTGAGCTCTTTCTGAGTAAAAATATACTTGAGGCTTTGGTGATCGGTGTAGATTTCACACTTGTTCCCGTACAAGTAGTGTCTCCAGATCTTAAGTGCGAAAACTACTGCCGCGAGCTCCAAGTCATGCGTGGGATAATTCCTTTCGTGAATCTTCAGCTGTCGGGATGCGTAGGCAACTACCTTCCCATTCTGCATCAAGATGGCTCCTAAACCATTTTTAGAAGCGTCACTATAGATCACGAAATTTCCTGCATCAACATCAGGAATTATCAACACCGGCGCACTTGTCAATCTCCTTTTGAGCTCTTGAAAATTCTCCTCACATTTCTGAGTCCATTCAAATTTCTTTTCTTTACGGGTAAGAGCGGTGAGGGGTGTAGCGATCTTAGAAAATCCCTCGACGAACCGTCGGTAGTAGCCAGCTAATCCAAGGAAACTCCTTATTTCCGTAACATTCTTGGGTGCTGGCCACGCACTAACCGCCTCGATCTTAGCAGGGTCTACTGAAATTCCTTCTTTTGTCACCACATGACCCAAAAAGTGAACTTTTTCCAGCCAAAATTCACATTTTGTAAATTTGGCATACAGCTGGTTTCGTCTAAGCGTCTCCATCACCAATCTAAGGTGACGCTCATGCTCTTCTTTGGACCTTGAGTAAATCAAAATGTCGTCAATAAAAACAATGACGAACTTATCCAGGTACTCTTTGAATATTCGGTTCATGAGGTCCATGAATGCGGCTGGGGCATTGGTTAGCCCAAATGGCATAACCAAAAACTCATAGTGCCCGTAACGTGTTCGAAAAGCCGTCTTGGAGATATCTGACTCCTTGATCCTGAGCTGATGGTAGCCTAATCGTAGATCGACTTTCGAGAATACTACCGCTCCCCTAAGTTGATCGAAAAGATCATCAATCCTCGGAAGGGGATACTTGTTCTTGATCGTAATCTTGTTAAGCTCACGGTAGTCTATACACATTCGTAGTGATCCATCCTTCTTCTTTACAAACAACACTGGTGCTCCCCATGGAGAGTAGCTTTGTCGGATGAATCCCTTGTCCAGCAATTCTTGTAACTGCACTTGCAGTTCCCTAAGCTCGGCAGGTGCCATACGATAAGGCGCTTTCGATATCGGTGCAGCTCCAGGCAGCAATTCGATTTCGAACGAAATCTCACGTTCCGGCGGAAGTCCTGGTAAGTCTTTCGGAAAGATATCCACATATTCCTTTATAATGGGAACATCTTCCGGTGCCAATTCCACTTCACAATCTTTATCCACCATGTTAGCTAAATATCCTTGACAGCCATTAGCTAACATTTTCCAAGCCTTCATTGCTGAAACCAGTTTAGTTGCTGAGTTCCGGGATTGCCCGTAGAAATTGAACTCCTCCTTTCTGTATGGATTGAATGTTACACAGCGTTTTCGGCAGTCGATCCTGGCGTCGTATTTGCCTAAGAAATCCATTCCTAAGATCACATCAAAATCCTGTAACTTGATCGCGATGAGATCTACGAATAATTCTCGACCACAGATAGTCACGGAAGCATTTCGTATCCAAGAATTGGACCACAAAATCTCTCCGGACGGCAAAGAGGTTTTGAAAGGCTGATCTAAACTATTCACACCTCTTCCTAACTTCTGGGCGAACTCCAGGGATACAAATGAGTGAGTAGCTCCAGAATCAAACAAGGCGATAGCATCATAAGTGGCGATAGAGATCTGACCTGTCACCACATGTGAAGTCCCAGCTTCAGCATCACCCCTGGTGTAAGCATATATCCTGGCTTGAGGTTCAGGAGCCTCTAATCTGCCTTGGGTGATTGAGGGTCCTTCAAGCCTAGTTTGGACAGCATGCAACTGGCTGTTGGTGTTCCGACTCGGGTACTGAGGATTCTGGCCTTGGTTATTCAGATGGCAGTTCTTCGCATAATGCCCCTCCTTGCCACACAGGAAACAGGCATTCGACCCCATTCTACAAACTCCCGGGTGTTTCCTTCCACACTTGGCGCATGCCGGGTAGTCAGTGTTATTACCCTCATTTCCTCTATTATTCCTCTTCTGAGGGTAATTCTTTTGTTGTCCCTGACCCGAGAAATTTCCCTTTCTCTTGTTCCTCCCAAACTGTTTGGAACCTTGTGCAGGGTTACTGACTTGTCCTTTCGGGGGCGTTTCAAAGTTTTGGCGGGGCTGCGTCGGCTTTGCCACTGCTTTTTCATCCCTCTTTGCCCTGAAGATCTGAGCTCTTGCTTCCTTGTCCTGGTTTATCCAGTATTCGGCTCTTATCGCACGACTCACGCAGTCGGATACCAGGGTAGGCGGGCTACTGCCAGCGCTAACTTGCTTGGCGATATCTGTCCGGAACATCTTCATCATTCTTCTAACTTTTTCTGTTTCGTTGGGAACCAGTTCCGGACACAACCGGGCCAACTGTTCAAACTTCTTGACAGCCTCCATTACTGTCATTGATCCCTGTTTCAAACTGGCGAATTCATCCTGCTGGGCTGCCAGAATTTCCCTATTGTAGTACATGGTGCGGAATTCTGTCACAAAATCTTGCCAGCCCATGGCGGTAACATCTCGCCGCATCTGAACAGTCATCCACCAGTGTCTGGCGTCTTTCTTGAGGGCGAAGGAAGCACAGAGAACCTTTTCCTGCTCCGATAGCCTCATGAAGTCTAGGATGACTTGGACATCAATCAACCAATTATCCGCAGCTATCGGATCCATTAACCCCTCAAATTCAGGTGCTTTCATCCTCCTAAATCTCTCATACAGTAAATCTTCCCGTACTGGCGGTAAGTTTACTGGAACTCCTGCAGGTGCTACCGGAATCTCAACATTCCGTGGATCCTCTTGTTGCACTTCCGGTTGGACTTCTGGTACCGGAGGCATCCTGTTCTGCTGAAGAGGAACCTCATCAGCCCGAGGTCTCTGGTTCATCTGAATTAATTGTTCTCGCAGTCTATTTGTCTCTTGCTGCTGTTCCAGCAGCTGCCGTTGCAAGTTTGCAACAATGGTTGCGAGATCCGGCTCGGGCGGATTTTCAGGCACTGCTCGTCGTGGACGAACCATTTTCTCGATCCTATTAAAACATAAGAAAAGATATTATCATACCGGAAATATCCCTTCTTTCATACATTTATCGTCATACATAACATAATTCTTCATATCATATCATATTCATCGTATCATGGCACATAACAACTCGTAACATGCCTTTCATCATCACATCATAATATTTCATACTTGAACTTTCTTTTTGTATTCTTACAAAAAGTACATTATATTCACAATCTTGTAAATACATTTTGATACGATTTCTGTACATGTAGGGCCAAAATTTCGGATGGAAGTGTCTAACACTTTCCCATCATACATCAGTACAAGCCTATCATCCAAAAATATAAGCTAGTACATATCAGTCGTAAAATAAAAATATATACAGAGTTAGCCTAATCTATCTGCTCGTCCGTAACTACTGAGAGCGCGTCGGAGTCTGCATCGTCATCTCCATCGTGCAATGGAAACTCCTCAGGGTCCTCATAAAAATCCTCCTCCTGCCAGTCCTCAGGCTCAAACTCTGGCCCGGGCTCCATATCCTCCTCATCGTCCGCGAACCAGTCCTCATGCTCTGGCTCCGGCTCCATATCCTCCTCCTCATCGCTAGAAATATCGATGATCGGGGGGTCTACTGGCGGATCCTCTGGAACAACTATAAGATCATCGGGGTCGAAATCATCCCCGCCCTCGTCAGCCTCGGCGTCCTGGGGCGGCACTGCCTGTACTGGCTCTGCGGGTATCGGGTCCTCCGGAAAAACTGGACCAGGCCCGAAAAACGGCTCTCCCATCCCAGCGTCGTCGACCGGTGCCTGATGCTCCTCTGCGACCCCAGCGGCCTGCATAGCCTGTACTACAGCCTCGGCCGCCATAATATCCTCAATCATGTTCCCCACCGTCGTCTCAGGCAACGGCATGGGAACGTACTGGCGGATCTGCGGAGGCAATCCGTCCCGGAAAGTCTGTAGGGATATCATCCCAGGGTTAGCCAAGTCCCGGGGGACGTAAGGCAACAGCTCCTCCTGAAACCGCCTGCAGTAATGGCTCATGGGCTCCTGCGGGTAGGCGTGCCATACTGTTGAAAAACTGAGGTATCGGGCATGATACATATCCCGATACATTGCAGGATCGCGATGAGGTCCACCGGCACCCTCGTCCGGTAGTGGTCCAAAACGTGCGACTAGCAACGCACGGAAATGCGCCCAAGTACGACTCGACATCGATCCCTCTCCTATGGTCATCCACCATAGCCGTGCGTCTACTGCCAGACACCGACTGGCTAAGGAGACCTGTAGTCGCTCCTCTATGTGACATAGTCGGAAGATCAACTCCATGTCGTATAACCATGCCGCTAACGACACGGCCCGTCTCGTCCCGTCAAAAATCATCGGGTGCGACTCATAGAAAGACGTCACAGCACGTCGATCCCCATCAGCTCCAGCGGGATCCATAATATCGTATCTATCATAACATAATCACGTAATAATTATTTATTCATAAATATAAAATTACTTACAATGATGACGGCGACGGCAGGCATACTGTGAAATTAGGTAGCAGGGAACCGCTCTGATACCAACTCTGTAACGACCCGCCTAGCACAGGCCGTTACCATACATACATACATACATGCGTACTTATTTATTTGGCGTAAGCAGCGGAAATTTTTTTTTATACAGTTCGGATACTTGCAAAATATAACGATGTTTGCATACAAAATAATTTACATAATAAGATCAAAACGCGAAGCGGTTATCATCCCCACATTTCACAGCTTGCCCTGCCTCGCTCGCCACCTTGCACCATCAGTTGCTTGTAGGTTGCTTACCTACAGCATAGACGTAAGACACGTGAGCTTTCGCTCAGCAAGTACAACATATACATATCCGCGGAAACCAACATAAACATACTCATCATGACCTTACATAGACATAGCATATCATACATGTCATACATAACCTCCCATAGCATACATATCATAACATGTCATAATATCGCATAATATATGCATGTACCAGTTATGCTCTTATTATGCCATTGTATTCATTCTTATCTTATCTTACTAATGGGCCCCTTATCATAAGTGTACGTACCGGGCGCGCAACTATGATTTGGTTGGGGCGGCCAGTCCATTTCCAACTCAAACCACAGTCCAACCCGACCTAACGCGGGTCGGTACTACACAGGCAAGCTTGCTTGCCATCATACTTACTTTTCATGAACTCATACTCGTTCTTATTAGTGAACATGCTTCGTGATGTCACTATTCATAACTCACACTCATATCTTAACATCATGCCATAATGTCATACTCATAAACTTATCATAGTCATATCGTAAACATAACATCATTCCATCATAAACGTCAAACATACTTGGCAAGTATACAACAAAAGCCTATGCTGTAGGCGGAGTTGTACTTACCTTGAGTACTATGTCCCGAGACTTGTTGATCCACTTCAGGATACTTCCGTAGGCTATTTCCTGCTATATCAGAGGACATAGAGTAAGAATTATATTCTTACAGAATGTTGGTAATCAAACCAACATTCATACCTCTTTGTGGTTATATGTTCCCCCTTTCTTAATACAATGCCGGATACTTTCTCAGTATCACAGATAACCTTATGGCTTAGAACATATTTAAGTTGGTCACATAAAGTAACCTTGGCTAAACAGCCTTTCATAACTGTGTTAGGTTATTAAACCTAACCTTGGGCCTAAGCTTGTTTGAAAATTCATTCCATCGGGTTATTCTTGAGTAACCCTGGTTTTTAGGCCTAACTTAGTCATTATATTGGGTTACGTTGGATAACCCTTGGGCTTAGGGCCCAAACCAATAACTCGGTACCTTTCCCGGTTATGGTTCATTTAACTCGATTTAAACTCTTTCTTTATTTTCGGAAAAACTTAGAGTTTTAAGATCATTTTATTAAAAACTTAGAATCTGATGAGCGGGTCTTTGTAAAAATCATTAAAAACATAAACTGCCTTTGGAACAGTTTCTCACTGAGAATTAGTCAGTGGATGTGCAGAAATGTCCTTTTCCTGCACTGTTTTAGAAAACTTTGTGCAGGAATTTCTTGTTCACTGCACAGTTTTGAAATCCAATTTTCTATTTAAAAATCAAAGCCGAATTTGAAAAAGTTTTCTTCATGAAAGTTTTAAAGCATTCAAAATCCTAAAACTTTCGTTTTGAACTCGAGACCCAAATCGGTCTCTAACCCACTCCTTTAACCTGTTAAACTCACCTGGCCGTGCATAGGGTCTGGGCACGGTCAGGCTCGGGTTTTCACAAAAACGAAGGCCTTTGGAGCCTTATTTTTGAAAACTGTCCACGATACCCACTAGGAAAAATCCTACTCTACAACTTTCATGTTTTACGTTTTTCCCAAAATCAGCCTCTAAGGGCCTCAAATTTCGGTTTCCAGAAAACTGGGCAGATCTAACCCGAATTGGCAGTTTTTGTTCGTTTCTTGGTTTCTCGTCCTAATTCGTGCACACTACCTCAACCGAACACAGCGGGAGCCTATAATCACCATGCAACGTTTTTCTATCGTCCCATTTTGACTCACATGAAGCTCAAACCCGTCCATGCAAGTCAACAATCAAACGGCCATTTTAAGGGTTAGGGTTTTGCTTGTTTCTAGCTTTCTACCAACATAGCATACACATTTCCATCTAACACCCTAACATGCCATTTAAATGTTGTTGGGCAGATTTGGGGAAACATACAACCCTTAATTAATCTAGCATACAATCATACTCATAAGCACATACAAATGCACAATTAAACATCAATCAAAACACTAAATCAACCACCCTTAACTAACTAATCAAGCACACACTAAAATCTGACCTAAGGCAGAAATTTAAATTGAGCTTATGCTCATTACAAAACAGCTTGTAATACACTTAAATCTCTAATTTAGAACTTGAATTAAGAGATTTAAGGGCCAAGAGAAATTTTACCTTAGTTAGCCCAAATGTGGGTTTGCTTGGCTCAATTTCTCTCTTCCTTTCCCCTTGGTGCAGCCGGCCCTTAGCTCCTCCAATGAGCCTGAAATTTTCCAGCCACCTAGGGAGGACTCCTACCAATGCTCCGGTCACTTCACACCATAACTCAGCCACCTCCCTTCTTGGTTTCCCTTCAATTTTCCTTCCCCCCTGCTGCTGCCACAGAACCGGCCAGCAATGGCCAATCTTGGTTCCAAAATTTTTCTAGCTTCTTGGCTTGCTTCCTAGTGAATGCCTAACACTCCTAAGACTAATTCCTTGATTTTCCAAGCTTTTTCTTTCTCTTTGGCAGCTCACTCAAGTTCGGATTTTAGAGGGAAAATTTGACCAAAGTTTGCCTAAGTTTTCTAATTTTTGTGAATAGGAAGCACTCCTATTTATAGGCATTTTTGAACTTTCCAAAATTGCAAAATAGTCCTTCAAAGTTCATCAAATTGCACATTAGGGGGGTGAGGTGGCCGGCCAAGGTTGTTCTAGAACCAACCTATTTCTTTCCAATTTTTCATTAAAGCCTTAAAATGATGTCATAATTCAAAAGTAATGTGACATCACCATTAAGGCCTTATTTGGCCTAATTTTTAATTAGACAGTATCTTTCAATACTAAACAGATATAGTTGATACTGTGGTCTTTGATTCACAGTATCGATTATTAAAATGCAGTCCAAAATTTATCTGTCTAATAATGGACTATACGAAAAATTCTCTTTTCGTTTCGAGCCTTTTAGCCTTTAATCTCCTACTTAGTGTGCTTGATTTTTCTATGGTGGTCTTGAATCTAACTTAAACCATTTTATCTGAAAAATTTGGTTTTCCGCAGTATACTTCCTATACTGCTCACCATTTTTCGATATCGTCAAAGAATTGATCTTTCTAGCCAATTTTTGACTTTCGTGGGTCAATGTTGCTTATCCTGTCAACATGGACTCTCTTGGTCAACTTGACGGTTTCTGGTCAAACTTTGACTTTCTGGTCAAAATTTGACTTTCTGGTCAAACTTTGACTTTCGTAAAAATCATAGCGTTTTTATACATTTTTCCTCAAAAGGTCGTATGCTCAACTAAGCAATCATTTTTTAGTCTTATAAAAGCATAAGAACTCACAATTTTGAATAAAAACCCTAAACCGGGCTTTTGCATAACTACCTTCACGGTACAATTCAAATTTCTATACAAGAAATTGTAACATAGAAAAATTCTAGTTATTACACCTAATCCCTTGTTTGGTTGAAAGAAAGAGGGGAGGTAGAGGGAGGGAATCTCCCTCCAAACCCACAAAGTTGAATCCTTCTATTTGTGGAAGGATTTAAGAAATACATCACATTTTACGTCAAAAATCTATTTTTAAAAAAGGATTATTAAAAAATTATACAAATAGTCAACAAGGTAATTAAACGAATTACTATTATTTATCCTTTTATCTCTCACTCTCTCCTACCAAATAACACAAAGTATTCTTATTATCCTCCCCATACTTCATATTCTCCATCCTTTCTTCTCTCCATCATTCCAACCAAACACAGTCTTAATTTTATTTTGATGAATTCTAATTATTTATCATGCAAAATAAGATCATTATATTTAATAATCTTAATTTAAGTGGCTGACAATAATTATTGATATCACCACTACTACAAAAGTTGGATTATACGATGGAAAATACACGACGGTTTTTGTGAAACCATCGTCTTAAACAAGATTACACGACGGTTTCGTAAAACCATCGTGTAAAAAGAGGATTGCACGATGATTGAGCCAAAACCGACTGTCGTGTAATCCGACGGATTACACGACAGTTCCATAAAACCGTCGTGTAATCCAGCGGTTTACACGATGGTTTATCTCAACCATCGTGTAATCCTCCGGATTACATGACGGTTAATTAAAACCGTCATGTAATCAACCAGTTTTTACTATCCCTACCAGCAACCCTCTCTTTATCTTACAGAACTTTTTCGCAGCTGTGCAAAACATTACAGAGGCCTGTGAAATCATATCCTCCACTGCTACTGTCCACTAAACCAACACTCTCTTATAGTAATTATTTGTAAGTATTGATTATTACTTACTCTTTTGAGTTATTTAATTTGTATTAATGAATTATTGTAGAGGTTTTAGATATCTAAAACGGTAAATTCTCATTTGTTTTTTTTTTCTTTTGTGAAGTATGATTTGTTAAATTATTTTGAAAGCTTAATATGTTTTATTTTAATTGCAAAAACTTGATTATTGAATGAATTGTATGATCTTTAATTTGGTTTTAGGCCGAGTTCTTGTAAATGGATTGAAAATGGTTGTGGGCTAATAGATTGACTAGAAAATATCGAGATGGTGTTGAAGAATTTTTGTTATTTGCCAAAACTTACAAGAAGAATGATAAGATTCGATCTCCTTATATGGATTGTGGAAATCATAGATCTCATTCAGTTGATGAAGATAGAAGATATTTATTTGCCCGTGGGATTATTTGTTCGTACCAAATATGGTATTTACACGATGAAATGTGTTTGAATCCAACATCAAAGAAAAAAGGAAAAGAACCTATTGTTGAGGAAGATGTAGGAGATAATTTGTTTGATATGGTTAATAATTTGGAAGAATAGTTTGTGCATCGTCCGGAGTTATTTGATGCAATGATGAATGATGTCGATATACCCTTGTATGACAGGTGCACTAAATATACGAAATTGTCTGCATTAGTCAAATTATAGAACATGAAGGCTTCGGAGGTTGGACAAAATCTAGTTTCACGACTCTTTTAGAATTTCTAAGAGAGGTTCTACCGGTTGATAATAAAATACTGGCTATTATGTACGAAGCTAAGAAGATGTTGAGCACTTTGGGAATGGAATATGAAAAAATTCATACATGTCCAAATGATTGCGTCCTCTACCGACATGGGTATGAGGATTTGGATAAATGCCCGGTTTGTAAGGAGTCAAGATGGAATAAGGGCAAAACGCCAACGAATGGTAGCAAAGGAGTGCCGACAAAGGTGTTATAGTACATTCCTCTGGCGCCGCGTCTGCGGCATTTATTCCATAATGTCGATTATGCCAAGAATTTGACTTAGCACTATGATAAACGTGTTGAAGATGGCATGCTTAGACATCCAACCGATATACCATAATGGAAGACCTTTGATGCCGATCATCCTGAATTTAGTGTGGAACCACATAATCTACGTCTTGGTTTGTCAGTGGACGGAATGAACCCATATGGTAATATGAGTAGTAGGCATAGTACTTGACCCGTCATACTTGTCAACTACAATCTCTCTCCGAAGTTGAGCATGAAATGGAAGTTCTTGATGTTGACTTTATTGATCTCTGATCCTCAACAACTAGGGAATGACATTGATGTATACTTGGTACCATTAATCGATGATCTAAACAGCTAATGGGAAAGGGGATCGAAGTTGGAGACGCTTACTATCAAGAGACATTCACACTCCGTACAATATTGATGTGGACAATTATTGACTTTCCTACTTATGGAAACCTATCTGGTTATTTAGTAAAGAGTTCTATTGGTTGTCCCGTTTGTATGAAAGAAACATCTTCCATCCTATTAAAGAATTGTATGAAAACCATTTACTTTGGTCATAGGAGATTCTTACAAAAAAATCATCGATACTGCCAACAAAAAAAGGCTTTCGATTGTAATACCGAAGAAAGAATCCCTCCCCGGGTTTGATGGGCGAAGACGTTTTCGAGATGGTTAAGGATTTAAAAGTAGTGCTCGAGAAAAGAAAACGGAGTGACAAAGATCCAGTGGTGGATGGACCTTAGAAAAAGAGATCAATCTTCTACGAACTTCCAAATTAAAGGACACTTTCATTCGTCATTGCTTGGATGTGATGCATATTGAGAAAAACGTTTGTGAATCAATAGTGGGCATGTTGCTTGACATTCCTAATAAGAGCAAAGATGGTGAAAAGGCACGATTGGATCTTAAGGATTTGAAGATTAGACTTAACTTGCTCTCTACGAAAAGAGGGAATGCTACTTACTTACTTCCGGCAAAGTACATATTATCAAGACAAAAAAAAAAAAAAAAAAAGCTTTGTGAGAGGCTCACTTCTGTAAAAGTACCCAACGAGTATTCTTCCAATTTCAAAAGGTTGGTATCTATTAAAGATCTGAGGATGATTGGAATGAAAATACATGATTGTCATATCTTGATGCAACAGTTATTACCACTTGCCTTGCGAGGACTTTTAACGAAGGATGTAAGATTCGTAATTACCAAGTTATGCTCATTTTTAATTCGATATGCTCTAAGTTAATTGATCAATTTACAGTAGATTCGCTACAATCAGAGTTGGTTAAGATATTGTACTTGCTTGAGAAATACTTTCTACCCTCCTTTTTTGACATAATGATTCATCTAACGGTGCACTTAATACGAGAAATTAAGCTATGTGAGCCGGTGTATTTGAGATGGATGTACCATTTTGAAAGGTACATGAAGGTTTTGAAGGGTTATGTCAAAAACCGAAATAGACTGGAAGGATGTATAGTAGAAAGCTACATTGCGGAGGAATCGGTCGAATTTTGCTCTGAATATTTGTCGAACGCAGAAGTGATTGGTTTGCCAAAGAGTACAAACATTGACTCGAAAGGACTATCCGTCGGCATTCCATCACTGGTAAATCGAGGTGAATGGGAGCAAGCTTGTCTCTATACTTTATATAATAGGGTTGAAGTGAAGCCTTTTATTGAGGTTCACCTACAGGAATTAAAATATGGAAATTCAAGAAGAGGAAGAAATGAAAAGTTACAATATGAATACAATCAGATGTTTTGTCTATGAATACGAAGACATGTCTTTCCGAAGGATGACTTTCGCAAGACTTAATGAACCTCGCTAGAGGACCGTCGATGATAGTTACACGGTATACACTATACTTAATCAATGGTTATACATTCTATACTCGCGAAAGAGATGAGAAGCATCCTATTCAAAATAATGGTGCTAGTATCCGTGCTAAAGCCTGCATATTTCATCTATGAAGGACAAGAATCCAGTCTATGGAACCATGAACTACTTCGGTTTCATTGAAGATATTTGGAAACTTTTTCATTGTGAATTTCAAGTAGCACTCTTTAAGTGCAAGTAGCACTCTTTAAGTGCAAGTGGGCCAACAATAATTTTGTTAGGATTGACAGTGATGGCATCACAGTGGTGGACTTTGGAAGATTGAGATACAAAAATGATCAATTCATTATGGCATCATAAGCAATCCAAGTATTTTATACAATGGATCCCAATAATGTAGAATTGTCCTTAGTTGTGCCGATGAAGCCAAAATTGATCCGTGATGGTCAAGAAGATGAGGAAGATTGCTCAGACATTCCATCATTCACAAAGGGATTGTCACCGGTTGAGGAAATTAATGAATTTGATGATGATGTTTCTCACTTGCTTCGACTCGATATTGAATGGACACATATTGAGGAAGCAAAGAAAAAAAAAAGAAAAAAACTTGAACATTATGTCATTTAGTTTTACATCATTACTATTTTATTTTAATTCAAGATGTATTATATTTATTTTTTTATGTTAGTTGCTCTATATATATTGAACATTATTTTTGAACAGGGATCAATACTACCGTATGGGTCACTTTTTAAATAACACACGGGTATTATGCCGTGGGATGACAGGAGAAAAAAACTGTGATGATAAAATTGGACTACATTTACATGACGATTTTTGGACAAAACCGTCGTCTAATCGGAAGATTACACGATAGTTTTTTTGAAAACCATCGTGTAATCGGAGGATTTCATGAAGGTTTATAAAATCGTCGTGTAATCCTCTAAAAATTTTGAAAATTTTTAAATTTCATACTTTGAAATCCATGCGAAAACCCATTACTTAAATACATTTTCCTCTCTATTTCTCTTCATTTTCAGCCCTCACCCTCTAGACAACTAAAAGTTTTCTCTTCATTTTCCGCCCTTCATTTCTCCCAACTCCTTCGCCCACCTACCGCCACCTCTTTCTTAAAATTCGGTCAAGCCACCGTCGCCGCCATCACTGCCTACCATCTTGCTCTCTCAGTGTGGCCGTGCCTATTTTTCTTTAAAGAAAAGCAAGGTAACCTCCATATTGCTTAATTTCTTGTTTTCTAACAAAAACAACGAACACACAATGCTTTAATAACTTGTTTTGAGTGTAATTTGTAGTGTTGTTTGAATGTTTTTTTTTTTTTTGTTAATCTTTGGAGATGAATGTAATGTGAATGGTTTTGGCACTTTACACACATTTTTGAACATAGATTTTTTCTGCCCGCCACATACTCGATGAAATGTCAAAATGGATTTTTATTTTGGATAATCATATGAAATTTGATGGTAGTATAGTGTGCTCGATTTTTTAGTTATTGCTCTAAGTTTTAGTGCATGTGGTGGACGGTTTTAGTGCATATGGTGCACGGATTTTTGCCACCCACCACATGCTTGATGAAATGCCAAAATGGATTTTTATTTTGGATAATCATATGGATTTGATTCTATTCTAGTGTGCTCGGTTTTTTACTTGTTGCTCTAAGTTTTGGTGCATGTGGTGTACAGATTTTTTCCGCCCACCACATGCTCAATGAAAAACCAAAATAGATTTTTTTTAGACAATCATATGGAATTTTATTCTAGTCTAGTGTGCTCGGTTTTTTAGTTATTGTACTATATTTTCGAATCTTTTGTGTACGGTTTTGGCACTTTACACACAATTTTCTACACGGTTTTTTTTCCGCATACCACATATTCGATGAGATGTCAAAATTGACTTTTATCTTGGATAATATCACGGTTTTAGGTTTTTTATTGGTGAAATTAGTACACGATAAGTTTGTGCAATTTTTTACCATTTTAAAAAATTCATGTAATGTGTGCTTGATTTTGTTAAGGTTATTGGTAATGAAAGTTAATTTGATTTGATTATATTGGTCCGTCATAATTGTTTTTTTTTTATTTGTGTTATAATAAATATAGGTGAGTGTTGGAATAAAACATGAGCCAAAATACAATGGAAAATTCCAAAAAGGGACGAGCACGAAAGAAAAACCCATTGGCTCCCAATATCGATGGCAAGCGAAGGGCAACTATAATGAAACACGTTCATATGACAAGGAAAAGAGGTGAATGAATTGAAGTCACCTTTGACAAGAAAGGATCACCAGAACGGAAGCACGGGGATGAATTGATGAGCTAGATTGGTGTGCTCGCTCGAGAGCACGTTCCAATATAGATACAAGATTGGAGATCCCGTGATTTAAACGGAGTGAAAGAAATAATTTGAAAAGAAACTGTTACTTTTTTCACCGTGGATGATTGCTTTCGGAGTACTTATTTAAAATCATGTGGTAAAGTTGCAAGGAATTTTCGACATGATCTTTACAAGACATTTGTCGAGGACTTTGTAACAGAAGATAGTATGTGGACACGGCCTCAAAAAGTTATTGACAACTACCCCAATATAGAGGAAGATGATTGGGTGAAATTCGTTCAGTATAGAACATCCTCATAATTCCAACAACTTTTGGATCATGGAAACGAAATAAGGACCAATAAAGAATAATCATCGAGAGGAGGCCAAAATGGATATAAAAAACTTGACCAGGAAAAGGTATGTCAATAAATTTTGTTTGTAATAAATCGTAGGTAAATTATTTATTTAATGTCCTCATGTATACTAACAATGTTAAATTACAGTTTAAGCAGAATGCGAAATGGGAAGAAAGAGATGGTTTGTGGCTAGATTCACGGACAGGCGTAGATGGAGAGTTAAAAGATCCAGCATATAAAAAAGTTAACGAGTTGATAGAAAGTTTACTAACTTACAATAAATTCTTCATCACTACTATACATACTTATAACACTTAAGCTTAAATGAGTTCTCTTAATTATCTTGTAGATGTAGTACAACACATAGGAGAGCCAAGGCACCTTCAAATCAGTTGGCACTAGTGATATATTGACACAAGCATTATCTAGACCCGAACACCCAAGACGTATCCGTGGGCAATCAAAGTTCGTAAAGCAGTCTCAGTACTTCAACCTAAATAGAAGTTCGAATAGAGATAATGAAGTCAATGAGACATGAAATAGAAGAATTAAAGGCATTGGTGCGTGGTCTGTGTGCGAAGAAAGATGTGGAGCCATCATTTGACCAAGAGAATGTGCCAACCATGGACCAACACAATAGCTTTAAGGCTATTTGCTCTATCCAAGAAAAACAACATGGAGTGTCTGATCCGCCAACCATGCCGGTCGACAGTTTGGAGTGTAAGCTCTATATTTTCGATGAACTTCATGGTGGACAGTTGCTTTTTATGTTTGGAATAGCATGAATGGAGAGCCTTCCCACCGATACAGTCCATGGGATTCCACTGGGTGAAGTGAACGTGCGAATGTCAATCAATGTGCCAAAATTTAAAAAAACAACATTACCTATTCCGACGTACGAGGCAACAACTGTGGAGGAGGCTATTAATGGGTGGGTTTGTTGTTTGGCCTAAAACATTAGTTGAGCTCGACATGAATATGAACTAGGCGAATCGAGGGCCTAGTCACATTCCTGACCCAGCAGCTGAGTGACAAAAATGCCAAAAAAAGCTTGGAAGAAAAATGATCGACTCTCGAACTGAGGTACAACAAGATGCGCAATAACACAAAGCTTTATTCGACTTTCATAAAATAAACATGGAGATGAGGCCTTTGGCTTATTATGCACATAGTTCCGTGCATCAAGGTAATTAGATAGAGGTCCCAATACCATACACAATCATGGGTTTTGACATGCCTGTCTTTCTAGGTTTTGATGATATTTATGAGTTCATTAATTTACAATAAATCAGTGCGAATTGTATATTAGTATACATCAGGTACGTCATTCTATCTCTAAATTTTTTTTTATCTGAAAATTCTTCTATATGTCAGGCAGAGTAATAATTTTGATATGCTTATGCAGATATTTGGAGGAACTATGTAGGATTAACAGGCAAGCTGAGAAGTTTATGTTTGTGTCTCTAA
The DNA here is from genome assembly GCA_025413025.1 of Ficus hispida. Lineage (NCBI taxonomy): Eukaryota > Viridiplantae > Streptophyta > Magnoliopsida > Rosales > Moraceae > Ficus > Ficus hispida. The sequence goes on along the minus strand of CM046372.1, from coordinate 6,320,823 downwards.
CCTTGATCTCACCAATTAGAATAGATACTGAAGATGCTGCATGAGATAGCGAGCTGGTATTCTTGTTCGCTTTTTACGTGACGCACCAAAAGGACGACTTTATCTTGTGTCACATAATAGAGGGAGACATTAGATTTTGGGAGTCATTGACCCATGGGAGGACCTCGTTCTTTATTTTGATCCTTTTTGAGAGAAGAAACAAGACGATTTTACTAATCTAATGAACATGTAAGTCAGTTTTAATATGTTAATTTTTTATTTAATCTTAATTATATGCATCTTAATTAGTTTGAATTTTACCAACTTTCTAGGGTCCTAACGGATTGGAAGATTATGATCGGAGAAGGGATTAGAAGGAGATGAGACTGTAAAACGAAAATCTCGGACTGTCTTTGTCCTCTCCAAGAGGGAAATGTTGAATGTGGTTATTTTGTTTTAGGTTTTATGAGGGATATAGTGTTGAATAGAATTGACGTACTTGAAAGTAAAGAATATTTTACTTCTCATGATTTGGATTTGATTAGGGGAGAATGGGCTACCCATGTAATGCAATTCATTAATTATGATATGTAAACTTGTAATGTAATATATGGTACGTATTTTTACTTTGATTCAATGTAGCTAATATCTTGAATTGTATATTGTATAACACACAGGTTAGGCCACCCGTGGGAAATCACTAAAAAATCCCAAAAAAATTTTTTCAAGCAAAATTACACAACGGTTTTCACTGAAAACCATCGTGTAATGAAGCATATTACACGATGGTTTTCACTCAAAACCGTCGTGTAATTGTACATATTACATGATGGTTTTCACTCAAAACTGTCGTGTAATCGACCTTAGGTAAAAGAAAATTTTTGTTTTTTGGTTGATTGTACACATTATATAACAGTTTTGAGTCGAAACCGTCGTTTAATGTGAACATTATATTGTGGTTTTTGGACGAAACCGTCGTATAATATATAACATTTTACGATGGTTTTGAGCTAAAACCATCGTGTAATGTAGCCATTTTGCCACGTTCTGCTACTGTATTTCTTGATTCGATGACGGTATTAACCATCGTGTAATATTGAAATACCACGACGGTTATATAATCGTCGTGGTATCTTCCACGACGCTGGATTACACAACGGTTATCTAACAGTCGTGTAAACTTTAAACGACGGTTAATAACTATCGTGTAATCCGTAATTTTTACTAGTGCACTTATCACCATAAGAGCATTTAAAAAATAACTTTTCACGTAGCCTTGAAACAGAACATCGTTCATCATATATACAATATTTTGATCAGGCACTAGAATTGAGAGAATACACATTTTTCATGAAATTTCTCATAAATGATATAATTAGGAACTTTCCTAACTCAAGTGTGCTACAAAATGTGTTAGTGTTCTGGGGTTTCAATCATCAGCTTGCCATAGACTTGTTAATCCAGTCTTTCCCCAAGTTCTCTTGTATCTAAATTCCCCTATTCTTGTTCTTTTTTTATTCAAATTCTAGTTTAGACTAGCTCTCTTTTATTTCTCATTAATACATAGTGAACGCTCTCAAACCACCCACAGAGCACGTAGCCTACGAGATTATTGGCAAACCTCAATAAAATCTTGTGTCTCTGCTCTCTTTATTTTTTTCACATTTATTTTACTGTCACTCGCGCTTAACTCATCGCCCACCAGTCATTGGCCCTAAATACAAATTCGACTGTAGATTTTATACTCTACATTTATCATGATAAAATTTACTTTTATCATGCAAGTGCAAGCAAACATCTATCCTTATGATAAGCAAAGACATCTCAGTTGTTGTCGTTTCCAAAGTATCAACAACGTGATGTATCCCCGGTAACACGACACAAATAAAAACGACATACCATCCAATCAAGCAATTCTTAATTTGAATGTCGTTTATGACATCCCGACGTGACGTCGTCGTTCTTCTTCTTTTTTATTTTATTTTATTTTAAAATGTTACAAAACGACAAGGATATTTCTTGATAAAGTAAACTGACCGTGCGAGCGTGCCACGACTGGACATGCCAATTTGATTTGACGAAAATGCCCCTAACTATCATAAAAATAACTTCCTTTCACTTGTCTCTCTCGTAATCCAGAAATCATCAATCAAAACTTTCCGCACTTTCAGTCCTCCTCCATTCTTCTCCCTTGTCACCGGATTTTCCTCTCTTCTCCGTCTCTCCTTCCATATGAAACCCTAGCTTTCCATCACAACTTCCATGGCGGTTCGAGCTGTCAACGGCTGCTCCATCCTCCTCTCCGCCTCCTCGGCCACGTCTCTTTCTCTCCTCGCCTTCCGACACCGCCATTTTCACTTCAACACCTCCTTCTTTCGCGGTTCCTCAATCTCCCAGCTTGGGCTTTCATTTCCTCTGTCTCGTTTCGAGAGAAAACTTCTCTACCATGGCGGTACTTGGAGCTGCTCCGTCCACAGTTTGGTCGATAGCGTCATGGAAGAGCTTCGAACCTCCCGCAAACTGGGGAGAATACGCGCCACCTCAAGGCATTTCTTTTTTTTTTTTTCTTTTTCTTTTTAAATCCTCTATCGTATTGTATTAGAATTTTCTTGTGATTATTGTTGATAAAAATTGAGAAAGTATTTATAAACGTTGTAGCTAAAGTTGAATTTAGGAAATTTTGTAGCTTGCTTGGATATTGAAACGAATTGAGTTTACATTTTTTACTTTCAGTTTATTGAATTAGCAGAACCGAAAGGATTTCGGTTAGTGGGAAAACAGAACAAGTGCAATGTCACTGGTTTCAGTTTCTCGGGGTTGTCATTTTTTCTACAAATTACTTGAAGATAGAATACAATTTGGCCTTTGGTTTCTCATAAGACATATGACAATGCCAAATCCTAGAAATTGGTTAGATATTTCCGACCCCAGTGTGTTCAAATGCTTCATCCTTGCATGATATTTATTCAGCAATGCAACATATCCTTCTCCGGTTTAGTTTATGAAGCATTCGCTTGCTTATTTCCTGGTGCTCGTTCTGCAATTTACGATATGTATAATATGACTTGTAAAATGACTCTGCAGAGTGGAAATAGCAACAGGAGATGCTCTTGAAGATAGACTTGAGAAACGGACATTGCAGAAGGGGTTGCTGCTGGAGTTCAAGAAGGAATCTGATCGAGTATTGCTTGCTGTTGCTCAGAAACCTGATGGCAAGAAGAACTGGATGGTCTCTGATCAGGTTCTACTACAAACAACTAATGCGGCATGTTGAGTAGGTTGCTAGGTGTTGGAACTCATTTGTCTACCTTTAAATGTGTAGAAAATGTTTCTTCGAGTTTAACATCTTGTAATTTGTTTTCCTCGATGGCAGAATGGTGTGACATCATCCATTAAACCTCAACAAATTACATATATCGTTCCTGGTGTTGTGAAGTTTAACCCTGAAGACATAGGGGACTTCATCCTGAAAGCTCAGAATAATTTGGTTTGTTTGGCATAAACATTGTAGAAACATATTTATCTGTTTTTGTTTTCCTTTTGAATGGTTGAATATATCGCAAACAAGGGTGGATAAATGATACAAACAAAAGCTACTTGTTTGGCGTAGGATCCTGCATTGCTAGAATTTGCTTGGGTTGAGCTTCTTGAGAAAAACAAATCGGTAACAACAAAAGAATTAGCCGAGGTACTTAATTTTTCTAGTTGCATTTCATGGATTTCTGTTTTTATCCTTCAGTGAACTTACGTATTCTACAGATGATTTTTGGTAGTGTGCAGCCGCTAGAGAGTTATTGTGCCCATCTTTTGCTTTCAAAAGATGAAATTTATTTCACTGTGCTCGAGACAAAAGGTTCTTGCTCTGTGTATGGACCTAGACCTGCTGTACAGGTACATATATTGCAATGGCTTAAACTTTTTTTCTTTTTGGTTTTGGCAAGAAATGCATTACTATGTTCGTCTTTCATACTGGAGTTTTTGGCCTTGTGTCGTGTGTGTGCATAAAATATATGTTGTTAAAGTGGAATACTTCTGTTAAAATACAGGTAGAGGAACTTCAACGTAGGAAGCTCATGAAGGAGGCTGCTGAGAAAGAGCTGCAGGAGTTTATTCAATTGCTGAAGTCTGCTAAGGCAATGCCTCGAGATGGTAAACCTCCCAAATCATCTTGGATGGCTGACGAGAAAATTAGACACAAAATTGAGTCACTTGAATCTTACGCTATTGATGCCTGCAAAAACGATGATCAAAAGAGAACTGCTGAACTGGTAAATTATAGCGACTTAAAATTTGTTTTAGTTTTATGTGTAATTTGTGCCAATACCGTCTTTAGGCCTACCTATATAGTCAAATTAATGCAGGAATTTTGTTTTTGAAAGGAAACCTTTTGATTGTGTATTCTCGATGCAATTGTTCTAAATGGCATATGCATAGCATGTCTTGACTCATGTTTTCGATTCCTGTCAGATTCTTAAAACAATGGGTTTAGCAAAAACTGCATCATCGGCAATAAATCTCCTCATAGATATTGGCTACTTTCCTGTTCATGTCAATCTGGAGCTGTTGAAGTTAGATATTGAGACTGATCATTCAGAAGAAGTAAAAGCAGCTGCGGAAAGTCTTCTGGCAGAGTCGCCTGATCCGGATGAGGTCAGCTTGCGAATTATGTTTTAATAATTATACACTTGAGATTACACAAATTTAGGTTTTAATATATAGGATTTTTTTTTTAATTTTAATAATCAAAATTCGCTTTATTAAAAGTCAAAGAATCACTAAATCAAAGTTAGATGTCATGATTTTCTTCATTAAAGAAAAACTCTGTGACAACTATTAAAACGTGCAGAACTTTCTCCTTGTCTTGGAAATGAAATCCCTAGATTTTTTAACTTCTTTATGAAGTTGACAAATTAGAACTGTTTAAACAATTCTGTGTGTCTTTGAAACTGTTTAACATTTCTCCTTGCAGTCAAGGCCTTTGCACTTGCTTTTTCTTTAACTAGTTCTTGGGGTGAAGAGACACAGCATATGACAGTGTTAATTCAATGCTATTACACGTGGAACTATTTTTCACTTACATTGCTCATTGTGTTTTCTTTGTTTAGCTTATAAGAAAGGATCTTACTCACTTGAAGGTTTATGCCATTGATGTCGATGAAGCTGATGAGGTAAATCTACTCCGTTTTAAGAATTGCTAGCTATCATATCATGCTGTTAAGTATTTTTAAACTTTTTTCATTTTAGAATTGGACTTTTCCATTTAAAACTTTCTAACCGAGATATAATTTAACAGCTTGATGATGCTCTGAGTGCAACAAGGCTCCAGGATGGACGAATAAGAGTTTGGATTCATGTTGCAGATCCTACTAGATTTCTTCATCCAGGGAACATCGTCGATAGGTAAAAAGAAAGCTCATGGAAAACTATGTCGTATAAAACCTTTTATGAGTTCCACTCATTTCTGATCTATGCATGATGTAGGGCTGCAATGAAAAGAGGAACTTCGATTTTCTTGCCAATGGCCACTTATCCTATGTTTCCGGAAAAACTTGCAATGGAAGGAATGAGTTTGGAGCAAGGAGAGATTTGCCATGCTGTTACAGTAGCTGTTGTGCTTCGTTCTGATGGAAGGTAGAAAGCTTATATTTTCGCCATTATTCCCCTTTTATTGTGGCTTAATTTCAAGAAAATTTTGGTGTTTACATATGGAGCTTTGGTACCATTTATTAGGACTTCAAATTGTCCTCCCCACCTAGCTGTGTCAGAGCTTTCTGTCATGGCTACTGTATTTGTTTTAATTTTTCACCCTTCATTTCAAAAGGAAAATTCTGAGTGAAAAGGAGGCAGATGATTGTTTCCCGTTAGTGTATGCTATATCTTTGGAATGTGTTGGATTTTTCACGTTCTTCGTTGTCAGACACCCACAGGCAAGGTGGTAAGATTTACCTATCGCATTGTAGGGAACTTGAAGCATTTTAGAAATAGATGCAGTTAAACAGTTGAACTACCTTTGAGCAATATACATGCTCCTCTAAGTTCCATGCTTATGGTAAATACTTTTCTAATCTAGTTCTCTTTATAAAATCGGTTTTATTCTCTCTGGTTTTGTAGCATTGCAGAATTTTCAGTGGACAATACTATCATTAAACCAACCTATATGCTGACACATGAGAGTGCATCTGAGTTACTTAATTTGGATCTGGCGGAAGAGGCTGATTTAAAACTTCTGTCTGAGGCTGCTACTTTAAGATGGAAATGGCGATGCCAGCAGGTTGGTTTAGCGGACTAGATTAAATTTCAAGAACCTATAATTTAGAACCTGGTTTCTTGCTCGTGATTTTGTGATTTTAACCCCTTATTTATTGCTGAGTTTCATGTTCTGCAATCACTCTTCATGGTCTTTAATAATCGTCGTACTTGACTATCGTTGAAAAAAACAGTGTATTTGACAGTCTTTGTTTCTTTAACTGTATGTATGATGTTATTAAAGCATGTAAATGTATTTGACATTAATAAACATTTTGTTTCTTTTCAAAAGAAGAGAAAGAAAAAGAAAAAGAGTCAAAGATGTAGTATACAGTTTTTTATGTCATTGTTGTTCTGAAATCTCAGTATTATTTAAATAGGCATAGAGATAAACATAAATATAGTTAAAAAAAAAAACGAACTAGTCTTGGTTCAGGAGTAATATATTCACTATTTTGAAGATTTGCATTTCCATCATCCAATTCTTGCCACTAAGCATTGGCAGCTAGGACGTTGAAGAAAATGTCAGGTTTAATTCCTTTCTTAAATGATTTAAGTCTGGCCTACTAGATAAGTCATCCAGATGTTAATAATTTCCAATATTTTCTGCACTTTAAATTGGAATGTTAGTGTTATCCCCTGTAGAAAACCTTTTGCTTTTTACCCCAAGGTAAAGATGATAAAAAAAGAAATAAGGCATTCTTCTGCATTTCCCACCACCTTCTGACAGATTTACTACCTGCATTTGGACGGAGTACTGCACGTTTTATTAAAAAAAATTGATGGTTTAACGTAGCTTACAATCACTAATTGCCACTAATTCTTCCGACACATAGATGTCATTGAAAATATGGACGTTCTTAATTGTTGTAGCTGGTGAATTTTGTTTGCTTGCAATTCATTCTCTGTATGCATGTTCAGGGTGCTACTGATGCAGCCTCACTAGAGACACGCATTAAAGTGCCAAATCCGGAGGATCTTGAGCCTGTGATTAATCTCTATGTCGAAAACCAGACAGATCCCACAATGCGACTTGTCTCTGAGATGATGATACTCTGTGGAGAAGTTATAGCAACTTATGGTTCCCGGAATAACATTCCTCTACCTTACAGAGGACAGCCACAATCAAATATTGACACATCTACATTTGCACATCTTCCAGAAGGACCTGTTAGAAGTGCTGCCATAGTTAGAATAATGCGAGCTGCTGAATTTGATTTCAGGAGTCCTATCCGCCATGGACTTTTAGGGATTCCCGGCTATGTTCAGTTTACATCTCCCATCCGTAGGTATTTGGATCTCCTTGCTCATTACCAGGTCAGTCCCTTCATCTCCTATCCGTAGGTATTTGGAGTCTTATTGGCCACAGTTGTGCAAAAATCGTAGAGTTGTGTTCTGAGAATTTTTGCTTCATCCAACAAAATTTCTTTTTTTTATCAACAATTTTGAGTTTGTATTTGCAGGTTAAGTCAGTAATAAGAGGTGAATCTCCTCCCTTTTCAGCTGGTCAGCTGGAAGGAATAGCAGCTACAATCAACATGAATACTAGAGTAGCAAGGAAGCTCAGTAACAGCAGCCTTCGGTATTGGTTTATAGAATTTCTCAGAAGGCAACCAAAAGAAAGAAGATACCGTGCATTGGTTCTGAGGTTCATAAAGGATCGTAATGCAGCTTTATTTTTGATTGAGGTGAATTTATCATGCCCGATTTATATTTACTTGTTATTATTGTTGTTGTTAGTATTAGTATATCAGTGCAACAAATCAATGGGACAAAGCAGCTAGAAATATGTAGAGTTCTTTTAATATCACGGTCAAAGGCATTCTAGTAGAGTGTATCGTATATGACAACTGATGACGATATTCTACTTTTACTATAATTCTGTTTGTGATGCTCCTGTTTATCAACTTTAACCTTTGCAGGTGGGATTTCAAGCATCTGCATGGGTGTCTACCGCACAGATTGGAGATGAGGTAGAGGTTCGAATAGAAGAAGCTCATCCTCGTGATGATGTAATCTATCTCAAGGAGGTGGTTGGTTGAGAAACACAGAGACATTCTTACAATTGAAACTCTTTTCGAAGGAACTATGTTGTACTGATCTCCGCAAGTAAGTCATTTCTGTTATCCTCCTGCCACTGACGGTTTCTGTTTGTTGGGCAAGTTGGAGAATCCTCAGTTTTGACATGCCCTACCTGATTGTTTTGGGCCAGAAAAATCTACACATCATGAACCGTGCATATCCTTTCAAGTTCTTCCGGATCTGATACTTTGAAACAAACCGATTTCAGCTTGAGCAGAATCTCTCTCCGCACCAGTTGACTTTGGTTGTGACCAAACCGAGTAGCATAACTGGATTTTCGTTTATGTTCAACAAGTAAGATCCACAACAATGTCTCTACTCAGTTATCCGACATCCGTGTATGTGACAACGGAGCAAACATACCATCATCAACATCTATCATCCATTACGCGTAGGCAGACAATTCATTTGAGTATCTTGTATTGCTAATCATAATATGTAAGTCATCTGAGCAAATAAGTTATACAACCGTTTGTATGCTAGAAAAAATTTACGGATACAAAGTTCTACCAGATAATATTGGATTTTACGTGTTGCGCATTTCGTATATACAGACTAGTGGGCCAACAGAAAATAGAAAAAAATATGCATAGACAGCATTGAATGACTTTCATTCTCCTTGCGAGACACTTGACAAGTTCCTCCTTCACGAGCAAAATAATAGCTTTGGATAATTCTCGAGGAACGTTGCTTGTTCTATCTGTAAAAGGGTATATATTGTAGCATTTTGATGGTGCCAATTCATGTGGGTGGCTCATGCACAACACCTGTGCCACTGTGGGATTATCTTCTGTTTTGCTATCATATATATACTATCGCCATAAATTAACTAAACTGACTTCCCATTTGGCTTTTACTGATCAATGCATTACACGCATTGCTTTTTGGTCTCCAATTTATGAGGATTACCATTTTTGGCTCTTTTGGGACATCATGAGCGGGTAGTTAGGCAGGGTAGTTGTGGTTATCGGTCCTCTTCTTATGTATATAGCTAACTAAACTATTGCTAATATGCCTAATAAAAGATTGTTGAATCCACCTACGTGATGAATTGTGATGAATTTTTCCTCCACCCTTTTCTTATTTCCATGTTTTTGGAGCCTTTTTAAGACGGGCAATAACATGTAGTTTGGTACAAGAGGTGCGAAGCATGTGTCTACTAGTTGTGTACAAGCTTTAAAAATTGAGATGAAAGAAGTGCTATTAAATCTCAAAGCCCCGATCGGCATCCCTTTCTAAATTCATTTAAAAAAAAAAAGAGGAAAAAAAAGAAAGAACAAATCTAATGTTTTCTCTCGAAATTTGAATTGTTGGTTTGAATCTATAACCCAAAATGATAACTTCTCTCTCTATATCTTTTTCTCTCTTTTTTTTTTTTTTTTTGAAAGTTTAGGTTAGAGGGTCTTCCAAATGATAAAAGATTTTCTAGCTATTCACTCAATTAGACACCCGTAAAACCTATAACAAGTCCAATTATTATGTTTTGTTTTGACAGCACGAGAGGAGTTACTTTGTCCATTCACGATGGGATTGGTTTTTTTTTTTTTTTAAATATAAAAAGAGCCACAGCTTAGACTTACTTGGCATGTGCTTTGATTTATATTAAGGCAAGCTTGATATAATTTTTGCTTTTGCTTTTAGTTAGAAGAAAAAAAGAAACAAAAGTTACAACTTTTCGATAAATATTGGAAACCACATTTTTAAGAGAGTTTTTGAAGTTAAAATAACTTTAAAGTTTTTTACTATAACAAAAATGTTGAAATAAAGTCTATAATGTCTAACTTAAACTCTGATACAAGTTTCAAAATATATTCAGTTGAGTTTTTTCCGAAAGTCATATATATATTTTTTTGCTTTAGGTTTTGCACCTGAAAATAAGACTAATGAAGATCCAGAAGAATGGGTCTGGGCTTTCGAAAAGATGAAGATGCAAAAGGTAAAGAGAAAGTATTTTGAACAATCAACTTGTGACAGGAAGCTCTTTTAAATATCAGAAGCATTTTTGATAAATCATCTATACACTTATAGAAGTAGCTTTTGTATTCATGTAAATAAAAACAGCTAAAAAAAAAACCTCTGCTAAATAGGCCGTAAGTCACAATCAGCCGAAGGTAAATGTCACATACACATACTCCAAAAAGCATGGATCGCAATTCTCATTCATAAATCACATCTGAAAAAGACCAATGATCAAGAAAGGTGGTCCAATATTAGTCCAAAACAAAAACACACTTTGAGCATTGCTTAGACGAAAGTGTATGACATTTGCTTCTCCTCTCAGACCATATCATTTCCACTTTTGCACCTCCTTGAACTCGCTTTGTTTAGTCATATGTTTTCTTAATTTGAGCCCATTTTTAGTCTCTTTATTCGAAATTTAGAAGATATTACCTTGATTTGAACTTTAAAGATTTTTTTTTTTAAATTTCCTGTGACAATTAGGTTCTTCTTTATTTGGTCGCATGAAGTTGCCTCTAGAATTTCTCAAGGCCTTGTTTAACATGAGGGAAATATGGAAGGAGGGATAGGAGTGGAAAGATTAACGGATGGATTTCAAGATTGTTTTTTAAGAGGGATGTACATGAGGGAATAGTTTGCGTGAGGAATTCAAAATCCTCTACAAGACTTCAAATTTAACGTTGGAACAAAGTGGAAACAATTGGAGGAAGGATTCTTACCAAACAGAATAAGAGAAAATGTTGTCTTCTTCCTCTTTACTTTCATTTCTTACCAGGCATAGCCTCATTGGTACATGTTCAATATGAAATTGGAAATTGATGAATATTTTGGCAATGGTGGGACAAGGACAAAACCATCCCACGTGCCAAGGCCAACTTAAAGGCTAAGAAAGAATTACAACGCAAATATCATGACCAGAACAATAACTTGTTGCATTTGCATTCTCATCTCTTCACCCCACAGCCGCCCCCCCCCCCCCCCCCCCCCCCCCCCCCTCAAAAAAAAAAAAAAAGAGAAAAAGAAAAAGAAAAAGATCTCTTTCAGGATTTAGTTGTGCAATTGGAATATTAGCATTTGGTTTTCATTTATTTCTTCCATTATTGTTGCTATTAAATACTTGTACAAAAGTCTCTATTATATTTAGATCAAAGTTAAGAGTGAGAGATAAACTAACCGAAATGGTGGTCCGTTGGTCATTGAATCTACGAAATTGCTATTCTTGGGCCTAATAATTATGTGTGGGATTGCTAGGTTAATTGAAGTTACAATTATCTTTTAAAAAATCATCAGTAACCATGAGATGCATCCCACATTAATGCGAAATGAAGTGCATTTGTCATATATAGGTGCTCATAAGTCTCTTTTCAGTTAACAATTATCTGATAAGATTACTTATTTGAGTATATTTACGAATCACAATGTTACTTTTTCTTAAAAGTCCTTACGATCGTTCTACCCATAGCTTATGCATGTTTTTCTTTATCACTTAGCTTTATCATGATGGAAACTACTTTTACTTTATTCTCAATTTTTATTTGATTTTTTTTTTTTTTTGGAAAAAAACAAACTAATATGAAAGCACATTAACTAGATTTGGATATAGTAATATATATAGCTACAACTAACCTTACGTGTACAAAGTGTATAGAAGATGAATACGTAGTGCAGATGTTGAATATTAATATTGACAAACATGGTAAAAATTGTGATAGATTGTGTCACTGTGGTTGGCCCCAAATGCCCTTATAATTGGACAAGATTAAGTGGCGCGGAGAAGTGAGAGAAAAAAAAAAAAAAAGGATTGAATTCAGGAAAAGTTGATGAATATGGGTCAGAGGAAAAATTAAAATCAAATTAAAAAAAAAATGGTATGAAATATTGATGTTCATGTGCCCTTTTGGATAAGGTCCCACTCACATGGTAATGTTGTGTTGATATTTCTTGTCAGCCCACGCACACTTGCTCCTAGTTTTCTCGACACCTCCCTCTTACTCTCATGTGGGGAAGATTTTCTTCCATGATTCCATCCTTTTCTTTGGCTACAAATATTCATAGCCCTTAACTAATATCTCTCTAATTCTCTTCATGATGACGATATAAATATATAAGAAACATCACAAATTCGATAAATCCGGCAGTTATAATATTTTATTTAAAATCTTATAATTATTAATTAATTTATATGTAATCTTCTATTTAAAATCTTATAATATTATTTTATTTAGAACTATCAGTTAAATACTACAAGAAATTTCACTTTTAACGACTAAATACTTGCAGTTACTAAATTTATCATTTTATGACTATAAATTAGTCGCAAAAATATTTGGTCGACAAATATAATGCTGTCAACACCAAGTCTATTGACGACTAACCTATTAATTGTTAAAAAAAAATAAATTCAATGACTAAAAGCAAATTTAGTCACAAAATGTTATGGCGTCAAATATTGATAATAGGGGAAAGACCAAATTTTTACGACTAAAATAATTTAGTCACTGAAAGTATCATTTTATAACCAAAACTTAGTCGCTAAAAAGTAACAACCTTTCGCAACTTAATTATTATTTACAAAAAATTGTAAGAAATTACACATTCGGTGACCACACTCTTTTTTCTCACTAAACTCACTTTATTGCGATTAAGCTTTAGTCATAAAAACGTTCAAATAAAAGTTTATTTTTTACATGACTAAATTATTAAATAACTGACATTTTAGTTGTAGAAGGCAAAAGATATTGATCAAATCAGGTAAAGGTTTTGTACTGTTTACCTTTGTTTTCATATGTTGATTAAAAAAAAAAAATCAACAGAGAAAACAAACTAATATAACTACAACTAAGCCAACGAAATCAGAGCACGCGGCCATCAATTTTATTAATTTTTGCTGAATTAGAAATATTATTAGATAAGATTTAGTACATCATATAGCATACCTTATCTTTTTTTTTTTTTTTTTTTTTTTTTATAAATTCCTATTTCTCTTTTTGTCCCCCCAAATCATCCTTTTTTCTTTAAAAAAAAAAAAAAAGAAATAAAATTAGTGCTTTTTTGAATGATTATCACTTATCTGAGAGAGTGTGTTTTGGATACATATTATGTCAAAGTTCCTACGACATGGGTAGGTGAATGAGGAGTGAACAAACTGCTTGCTACTCAGGCGGGCTAAGATCCATTGTTGTCAAAACGATCACTCCTCTTGATTCACAGAAGACAGATGTATGTTATAGCTAGGCCAATACAAATTACACAAATGTTGTACAATCGTGTAGGGAATAATGAAATATTATCGAACAGAACAGGACTAATACATGAAAATATATGTAAAATTACGGATGGAAAAAAGAATTGAAAAAAAACAAAGGATGCAAATCATCAAATTCTGGACAGTCAACTACAATTTGACTTCTTATATAGTTGTTCAAAATAAGATAATAGCCCAATTGGTTAACGAGAATATCAGTGGCTAATTGAGAAGTATTCTCCCACAGTACAACATGAAACTGGAAACCCGTTGTTCGTTTTCAAACTCTAAACTGAATGCAAAAGGAACCAATATTAGGTCACAAAGGTTGTGTTTGAGTTACTGACATGATCATTCTTTTTTTTTTTTTTTTTTTCTCAAAAGTTTTATGCATATTGAGATTAGGATTGCTTTGTTGTGTTTCTCTAGAAAAGAGGGAGGCATCTCCATTATAGTAATATGTATAACAAATTGAATTTGTTGACACCTGAATTTCATGCTCTTTGAAAGGGCTCAATGACTGAAAAATTAAAAGCAGACACGAATGGTAGAAAACCTTGCTTCTATTGCAAGACTTTGAAATTCTATGTTCCGTTCTCTACTTCCTTGTGATGCTAGAATTTGAAATAAGCTCTAGAAGCAAGAACTATAAAGTGTCGAAATTTTGGTACCTGCACTCCTCGAGTCAACATCTTGTGCTCAAAACTGTATATTACCTCATCTGTATCCACTGGCGTTTAGATTGTAATCCAAGCAACTTCGCACCAACACTGCTTAACAGATGCAAGCTCCATTAATAACGACAGTTCTCGTAGGCAAACCAACATAGCATTGTTAGAGACACTGTACATTCTAAGAGAGGTAAAGAGAACAAAACTCATTGCATATCCATAATCACTTTCAGAAAAGAGAGGCAAGCTTGCTTGTTCTACGGAATTGCTTTCAGAAAAAAGAAATTTAAAAAAAAAAAATGTCACACAACCAACAAACAGCAAAGATAAAGCACAGGTCTAACCAGCACTGCAACAAAACAGAGAATACAAGCATCCTCTTCGAAACAGGACCCGTCATAATTCTTATCCTCACAATAAGAATCTCGTCTAACCTTTAGGATACTAAAATGAAAAGGAGATTAAAATGAAAAGGGACACTTATCATTATTCTTTAATGATCAACTCAACTCTAATTAAAATATTTCAAAAATCTTCTCTCCAATTGTTCCCCAAACAGCCTCTAAATGTTCACTTCAAACAAAATAATCGTAAAATAACCAAAAAAAAAAAAAAGATTATTAAAGTTCAAATCTTCCTCTTTTAAGTGTGTTCCTCATTTGTATCAATTTTATCTGCATCAGAATCTCAAAGAAAAGCTTTATGAGACGGGATGTATCTTAAGTTTATTTTTTGCGAAGGTGGAATTATTATTCAAATTGAAACGGAATACAACACTAATACTAAAGATGAAACAACGTTGTGGTACAATAGGCAAAATTCCCAACAAAGATCAATTTCATCATTAAAATATGATGAAACTCAATGAAGAGGACATAAGCTGAGATCCCGTGGCAAGAAAATTTCTTGAATTTTCTAGGTAATCCTATAGTCGACCATGTACGAAGTTCTTTAAAAAAACTATAATTAATGGAATATTCCAATTGATCGAGAGACAATCACTCGTAAGATAAAGGCTGCAAACAAACTCCGTATAATCATACTATTAACGAAACTAATAAACAGACACTACTAGGGAATAACTCAAATGGAGCACAAATATAAAAACAAATTAGAGGTTGGGGAAATACCGCATTTGTTGCAAAACTAAAACTAAAACACAAAAATAAATCATGGATACAAAATTATATCAACCATAAAATTCTTTCCTCATGCAGAACAACTATTACGCCACAACTCAGAGGAAATTAATCAGGCTCAATTAAAGATAAGAGATCCCTACAGTGACCATTGGATCACCAAGGGCTTATCAGATCCCAAACCGTTAGAAGCTCGTCGAACTAGATTTGGTCAAGAAAATCCCAACTAGGACCCTACGATTGAGTCTTGGTCTACAGTGATATAAAAGAAAATTCTAGTATATGAAAAATTTGAGAGAGAAAGATGCTCTTTTTTTCTTTTGTTTGAGGGGGAGAAAAAGAAATTACGCTTGATAAATTTACATGTTATAAATTCAATAGTACAAAATAACATTTTAGAATTACATTGATAAAAACGATTTCCTTTTTTTTTCCTCCCAATCATCCATTTTTTTTTAAAAAAAATATATAAAATCACGCTTTTCTAAATGATTATCACTTCTCCGAAAAAAGAGTGCGCTTTGGATACATATTCTGCCAAAGTTCTCACGACATGAGTAGGTGTATGAGGAGTCAACAAAGGACTTGCTACTCAGGCGGGCTAATATTCACTATCGTCAAAATTATCCTAATCCATCGGGATTTATAGCTAAATAGTCTTTTGAAAGAAGTTGCTTAATAAATGATCGAAGTTTTTAAAAATTAGTTAAAAGGGTTTTTTTTTTCCTTTAAAATGATTAATCAATTTTCTTAAATTATTAATTAGTGATTGAACACATGATAATTAATCAGTGATTGACTTACGATCAATCACTGATCAACCATAATGTAAATAACTAAATTTCATAGTCAATCAATTCACCAATATTCATAATCGATTGACCATTTAGTCAATCCTTGATTAACCGAATTTGAAAAATGACAAACAATTATTTTCCTTAAAAAAAAAAAAAAGATCATCTATTAGATTTTGTGATTAAAAACGGTCACCCATTATAATTTTAACTTATTTCTCTTGATTCACGGAAGATAGATATATTTTATAGCTACAATAAAATGTGCTTTTAATGATACAAAATTTATGACATATTTTTAAATGTTGTGAAAAGGCTCTTAGATGACATTATCGAATGTCGTAAAAAAAGATAGTTTACGACATTGAAGAGAAATATGTCGTCAAATTTTGTTCGAGTGCAAAAACAAGACGACATAAAATGCCTATTAATTTTTTATTCATAAAAATGTGTCTGTTAATTATTAAAAAAAAAAAAATTCCCTATGAATGTGAGTGTACTATTCATACGTAAATTTAACTTAACAAGGAACAAAACAAACCCAACAGATCTCTCTAACTTGTGGTAACAGCCTTAGACAAACAAACTTAATCCGCTCCGAAAAAAGAGAAAAATTTCACCACTTTCATCATAACAGTCTTGTATTGTTAAAGAAGGTTCACGAAGGGAAAAAAATCAAGTTCAACCACCTGTCAAAAATTATAGTATGATATTGACATATGCAAATATATAAATTTCCGTCAAATAAACTTATAAAAAATTATGGGCCAATACCTTCAGACTTTTAACATTGTTTTCAAAAAATATTTGAGCTTTTTATTATGTTGCTTTGTTTTCATCTACTTTTAAAAGTTGATTTCATTTCTTCATATTTTATGCTGATACAAAGTTAATACAAACAACAATCATAATTTTTTATACCTAGAATTCTCAAGCGTATTTATAATTGAAATAAACATATAGTTATACACATTAATTTGATTATTTATTATTTACAGTAATCTTTTGAAACAACTAAATTAAAGAGTTTATTTTCATATATTCTTTTTTAAGTACTGAAGCAAAAGGCGGTATAATTGGGTTTTCAGCGGGAAACAACTTCCCGGCATAAAAAAATAATAATAAAAAAATCAAACGTTTTGGTGGGCATTGGATTGGGATTTAAATTCCCGCCAACGTGAATTTTCCTCCCCCCCCCCCCCCTGCTCCGTTATTTGTTAAACTTCTGCTTCTCCATCTCTACTACTCGAAACTCTCTCGCCACTGGTGATCTTCGGGCCCTCATTTTGTCTTCTTCTGTATTAATCTCCATACTTTTCTTCTTAAACAAAGCATTATTATAATTATGTTTTTCGGTAACCTTTTGTTTTTGGCGTTTTCAGTCCCCAAAATGAGATATTCATGGAAGTATTAACGTTTCGGTGTATGAAAAAAGTTTGGTGTGAAAGATTCGTTATGAACGAGAAAGAGAAGAAGAGACGAATAGTGTTCTCTTTTGCACCTGATTTGATTTCTTTCTCTGTCTTTCATCGATGTGTTGGTGACTCCATTGAATGGTAGTTTAGGCTTTGCTCTGTTCTGTTCTGTTTTTGTTTTTTGTTTTTTGTTTTTTGGTTTTTGGTTTTTCTTTTTGGAAATGAGAATTGATGAGTAGCAGAAAGATTATGGCAATTAATGTGTTGATGAAGTTCTTCTTTCCAGAACTACTCTTTCTGTAAGTTCCTAATTTTGAATTTGATTTTGAGTTTTTTTTTTTTTCTCTCCCCCTATTTTATTTCCTGTTCTTGCTTGTTGAATTGGCTTCAGTTTTCGCCGCTGTAAACGAATTGAGCAAAATTTCAGGCCTCAGGCTTTGACTGGGAAGGACTGCTATCAAAGTTTGTTTCCTCACATTAATATCTCTTTTTCCCGCATCTTTATCTTTCTAATTTAGTATGAGTTGTGCTTGTTGGAAGTTTCTGGATCTCTGACATTCAAATCCCCAAAGTGGAACAGAGGAAGCCTCCTCAAAATAATTTTCAACATTTCATATTCGTAAAAGGTTTGAAATGAAGAATTATCTTCCTTCATCTCTTGATTATCTTCTCTTAAAGAATTTTATGAAGAAATTATTTACATCTCTGCACATGCTAATGAAACATATTGGGTATGTTATAGTAGATACGTGTATAAATTGCCCTTTATAGACTCTGGTTGATTCTAAATACAGTTTACTTCTTGCAGCTCTGAGCAGAAGTTTTAATTTTCTGTTATTTTGTATTTTAAGTTATCTAGAGGAGGTCAAAAGCATGTATTCTTGGTTGTCAATGCTTTTTCATTGGCAATTTGACATTCCTTACCGTGGCTGCTATGCTTTGAATTCTTTTTTTTTTTTTTTTTTTAAACCCTTTTGATCCTATTCATATCCTGTTGTAAGATTTTACATATTAATATTGCTTCTGAAGTTTTCAGTTTTTTTCTTTTTTGGCCTTCATTTTTTTTTTCAAGGTGATCACTACTTTCTTATTCATAATTTTGGAAAGAAAAATAGTTTGCTTTACTAAAGCTATCAATTAAAACGATTTGGAAGGTCCTTTATACTTACCAAGGTTTCAATTATTTCTTCATTAGTGCAAACATGATGCATCCTCAAGATACTTCATGAACGGTTGTCATTTGTTAAGCAAGATCTGAAATGGGAAAACTGCTGTTTTTGTTCTAACTCTTCAGCAAATAGAACCAGTTGCTCACAGAGTTGCTGCTCTCGTTCTCTGCCACACGAGAGAGTTAACTTACAAGGTATATATTCAATTTCTCCTTGATGTGATTGTAGATTTAGGGACTATCTATTCATAATGTTGATGTGCATGTTCATGCTATTAATTTCTAATGTGTTATTTTCTAATTGAATTTATGTGTCTAATTCGACAGGTTTGCCACCAATTCAAAATGTTCAGCACAATTCAACAGGTTATTCCAAATGGCGGCCCAAGTGTAACAACGTTTGTGGTTTTGCAGAGCTCGATCAAATTCTAAAGTGTGCATATCCATTCAAGTGTGCAACCATTTGTACAGTAAATCTACTAAAATGACTAAACTGACATATTTTTAACAGTCATCAACTGTTGTTGAGTTTGGACGGATTGAAATATTTAGGGAGACTTATTGGAACACAGGCATGGTTGGATCAATGAAGAGCCAAAAACACAATATGTATGTTTTACTTTTTTAATTTTTTTAAATACGGATTTTCAGAGATAGCAAAATGAGATGGTTACAATCTTGCAACAACTACGAGATGACCTTCTTCAGGAGGTGTGAAGGAAGATGACAGCTCTTATGAATGGCCCAGATGAGCATCCTTCAACACTATATCAAGAGCCATTGTTGCAGCCGCTGCCACCGCCTCCACTTCTTGTACCGATAGTTGATATTACTTAGATTTTATTTTTCTCTTTTAGAGGTATACCTATCTATTTAGTTTGATATCTTTATAGCTTGATATTTATTTTTAAATCTTCATTGAATCTTTTTTTTTATCTTGGTGATGATACTATTTAAACATATTCCTATGAGATTATACTCTCTACGTATATTTGGTAGCAATTGTTTATTGTTTTTGTATATATGATTTGTGGACGTTGATTCTAAATTCTTTTAATCCAATTATTAAAAAAAAAAAAAAACCCTTTTGGCAACCAAAATTTAGTCACAAAAAGTGAAACTCACTTGATTCTACAAACTATATTTTAGTCATTGAAAGCAAAAAAAAAAAAAAATAATAATAATAATAATAAATTTAAAATGGCAACTAAAAGTTGATCACTTAAAGTTTGCAAAAAATTATTCTGTGACTAACTATTAGTCATTATAAAGATTAAACGGAAAAACTTTAGCAACTAATAATTAGTCCCAAACTCGGATTTTTTGGCAACTAAAATACTTGTCATTATATGTCTAACAATTGATTCAACACTGACTAATGGTTAGTCACCAATTAACTTTCACGTAGTCGGTGAAAGTAATTTGGTCTCCTT
Source organism: Ficus hispida (assembly GCA_025413025.1). NCBI lineage: Eukaryota > Viridiplantae > Streptophyta > Magnoliopsida > Rosales > Moraceae > Ficus > Ficus hispida. The sequence continues at coordinate 6,300,693 of CM046372.1, read as the reverse complement.
GCAACATAAACTTTTGACACTCTTTAAGTTCTTTTGTGACTAACCAAAAATTATTTTGCAACTAAATTATTAGTCATGAAAAGCAGGCGTATTCAATGACTACAAGTTGTTAATCACAAATGACGTTCTATGACCGCCTTTCAGTGATCTGTTTTTAGTCACAAAAGGTTTTCTATGACTAATTTCAAGCTTTCTATAACCAAAATATTAGTTTTTAAAAGTGAAATTTCTTATAGTATATTGGAATTAATTTATTGCTATAATAACTTAAAAAAAAAAAGAATCAAATATCATTTTATAAAGGTATCGGATATGAGAAAACCCCTAAATATATATACATATATACAATTGTTGAAACCGAGGATATATGTGAAGTGATCCCTAATTAATTAAGTAAATACGATTATGTAATTAAAACCTCCTCTTTTGTACTGTTCTAATTAATTTTGTTTCAATACTAAGGTAAAACTAAAGGATTTTTGTAAGTGATAAAAGGGTAGAAACTATGCATAGTAAGAGATGATTGAATTTTTCTTGAATACTGTAGATGTTGTTTATCTACGGTCAATTTTTAACCGGAGTTAGTTAGTACGAATAAACAGAATTGATTTGGCCTTTGGAAATCGACAATGAAATTCATAAAGCAATACAATATAAAACAAGAAAGCAAGTAGAATGAAAATAGAATCAACAACACCAAGATGTAAAGAGGTTCGCCGAATGATTGTTACGTCCTCTGAGAGAGTGATCTTTGTATTAGACTGTTCTTGAATACAAAAAATGATTTCTGGGAATTTTTGCATAGTAAAAATAAATGAAATCAGACAGAAAGCCAATGTTCTGACAGAAGTTCCTCTTATGCCAAAATCGGTCCCTTGTCTGAGGGGGGTTTCCCTCTATTTATAGAGGTAGACTTGTAGGTTTGAAACCGCAAATTCAAAAAAGCAGTTTTCGATCATCTGAGACACGCGTCAGAGTGTCAGTTATTCTTCAGACAAAGCGGTTACTGAAGTAAATCATACCACATGTATCGGGCTTAGCAGTTATTCATGTGATGTGACTGTCAGTTATGAACTTGTAGTTTTCATAATAAGCATGGCACATCATCGTCGATTATAGGTTCGACGGTAGTGGGAAATGCTCCCTGTGATCTCCGTTATGAACGAGCGATGAACGGTTGCCAGAAAATAAGACTTCATCCTTATGATCTATCGTTCGTAACTTATTTGAAATTCAGCATGTAGAGAAAGGACCCAGTATTCTTTTTTCAGAATCAATCCCTCGAGTATATACAAACAATCACAAGAACAAGAAATTAAAAGAAAACTGATGAAACTTTATTGCTGAGATTATTTTCAAGATACAAACTCTATCTTTCTTCTAAATCCAGAAAGATTCCCAAGTCTCTATCTCTCTCTCTATATGGGTACAATAGCCTCTCTTCTGTATATTCCTATCTTATTCACAGCCTCCTTAAGACTCACCCTTTTTTACGGTCAACAAGTCAAAAGTCTTTTAATACATAAGCTAGCTATTCAACAAATCCTACGCAATAAATGGTACACCTCAGCAACAAACCTCCTAGATTAATCAAGTTGACACCTGGAATTAACAAATCTCCACCTTGTCAGCTTTGATTCCAATCTAGCTTTCCTTTTCAGTCTTATCTTCCCCAGGTACTTCAGAGCCCTGCAGGTTTGACTAGCAGCAAACCTAAACAGTGTTGAAACTTTAATGCTGGCATTGACTTAGTAAGCATGTCAGCTACATTTTCCTCCGTAATCACCTTCTTCACCTGCACCTTCCCACTAGATAGAACTTCTCTAATGAAATGCAGCCTTACATAAATGTGTTTTGTACGTTCATGGAACACTTGGTTCTTTGACAGATGAATAGCACTTTGGCTATCACATAGAACCTCCACACTGTCTTGTTGAAACCCCAACTCTTCCAACAGTCCTTTAAGCCACAAGGACTCCTTAATTGCTTCAGTTAAAGCAATATATTCAGCCTCTATCATCGATAAAGCTACAACATGCTATAAAGTTGATTTCCAACTTACTGTACAACCATTTATTTGAAAGACATAGCCTGTAAGTGATCTGCGTTGATCCAGATCTCCAGTATAGTCAGAGTCCACATACCCTATTATCCCATTCTCTGCTCCACCTGCTTCTCCATACACCAAACCAACAGAAGTGGTCCCTCGTAGATACCTCAAAATCCACTTTACTCCTTGCTAATGCTGCTTCCCAGGATTGCTCATGAATCTACTAACTACGCTTACTGAGTGAGCTAAATCCGGTCTAGTACAGATCATAGAGTACATTAAACTCCCCACAGCACTTGAGTAAGGAACTCTCTCCATTGTTTGTTTCACTTAATCTATTTTTGGCGAATCATCGGATGAAAGCTTGAAATGTTGAGCAAGAGGCGTTGCAACTGGTTTAGCATTTACCATGTCAAACTTTTGAAGGATCTTCTGGATATAACCCTACTGAGAAAGGCACAAGACCCCTCTCTTTCTATTTCTAGAAATTTGCATTCCCAAAATCTTTTGAGCAGGCCCTAAATCTTTCATATCGAACTCTGATTGCAATATCTCCTTGACCCTCTTAATCTCAGTCAAGTCTGAACAAGCTACCAACATATCATCTACGTAAAGCAACAAATAGATGAACCCTTCATTTCTCATTCTTTTAAAATAAACACAACTGTCATAAAGACTCCTTGTGAAACCTGATTGCAGCATGAAATCATCAAATCGTTTGTACCATTGACGAGGGGACTGCTTCAAGCCATACGGAGACTTCTTTAAAAGACACACCATCTCCTTCTCTCCTTGAACCTCGTAGCCTTGATGTTGCTTCATGTAAATGGTCTCCTCAAGTTCTCCATGAAGAAAAGCTGTCTTGACGTCCAGCTGCTCTAATTCCAAATTCTGTGTAGCCACAAGAGCCAATAACACCCTTATTGAAGTATGTTTGACCACTGGAGATAAAACCTCTGTGTAGTCAATGCCCTCTCTTTGGGTGAATCCTCTTGCTACCAGCCTAGCCTTGTACCTAGTCTTCTCAACACCTGGAATGCCTTCCTTGAGCTTGTAAATCCATTTATAGCTAACCAATTTCTGTCCATCAGGCTTTCTCACTAACTCCCACGTCTGGTTCTTGGATAATGACTCCATTTCCTCATTCATGGCTTGTCTCCACAATTCTTTCTCTAAGCTTGACATAGCTTGTTCATAACTAGTTGGTTCCTCTAATTCTTCTACTGTACAGAAAGCAAAAGCAATCAAATCAGAGTAACCATACCTAGTTGGAGGCCTTATATCCCTTTTTTTCCTGTCCCTAGCCAGATTATAAGTCTGCTGTTGCATATCTGGCTCTAGAGCTGGTTGATCAAACACCTCTTCTGGTTCACAAGACTGCTTGTCTACATTCTCCACCTCAAGCTCTATATCCTCTTCTGAGACACGGTCCATGCTTTCACCTCCTTGCTGCTTCAGATCTTTGTAAAACTCAGTCTCATTAAATGTCACATCACGGCTAATGACCACCTTAGCAGCCCCTGGTTCTACACACCACAATCTATATCCCTTAACACCCTCTGGATAGCCTAAGAAAACACACTTCTTGGCTCTAGGGTCTAGTTTACTCTGCTTAACATGAGCATAGGCCACACAACCAAATATCTTCAGATTGTCATACTTAGGAGGTTTCCCTGACCACACTTCTTGAGGTGTCTTGAACTGAATTGCAGAGGAAGGACAACTGTTTATCAAGTAACAAGCAGTCTTAATTGCTTTGCCCAGAATGTCTTCGGCAGGCCTGAAACTGAGAGCATACATCTAACCCTTTCCAGAATAGTCTTATTAAACCTCTCTGCAAGACCATTCTGTTGAGGTGTACCACCAACAGTATGTTGTCTAGCCATCCCTTTTTCAGTGCAGTAGTCATTATACAACCCAGAATAGTATTCCAGCCCGTTATCCGTCCTCAACCGTTTCACTGTCTTCCCTGTCTAGTTCTCTACTAACACCACCCACCTTTTAAAAGTTTCTAAAGCATGGTCTTTATGTTTCAAAATAAACTACCATACTCTACGTGAGTAATCATCAATAATAGACATAAAGTATCTTGCTCCACCTAGAGATGTAATCCTCGATGGCACCCACAAATCGGAGTGCAAGTAATCCAAAGTCCCCTTGGTTTTGTGCTCACCAGTCCCGAACTTAACTCTACAAGCCTTCCCATAAACACAGTGTTCGCAGAAATCAAGCTTCCCAAGTTTCTTCTTATCCAATAGCCCATGATTTCCCAATTCTTGCAGGCCCTTTTCACTCACATGGCCCAGCCGATAATGCCACAGAGAGACATAATCTGAGATCTCCTTAGATGCTACTGAGACACTTCCAATAACAGTCTTCCCTTACAGTAGATACTGCCCATTAACCTTGTTGCCCTTCATGAAAACCATTGATCCCTTCAGAATCTTCAAGCATCCATTTTCAGCCTTGAATTGAAAGCCTTCCGAGTCAAGAATGCCTAGAGAAATTAAATTTCTCTTCAATTCTGGTACATGCCTCACGTTGAACAACTTTCTTTGACACCCATCTGCCATAACAATAGAAACAGTACCAACACCCACTACTTTGCAAGCCTTATTATTTCCGAGTAGCACTTGACCAGAATCTTGTTTTTTGTAATTAACAAACCAAGATTCACTTGGTGTCATGTGGAAAGAACACCCTGAATCCAACACCCAGTCTTGTTCTGCCTTTAATTCGGAAACAGTAAGTACCTCCGCGCTCTCATAGCCATCAGAGACAACATCGGCATCCCCATCTTCTTGAGCCTTCTTGTTGAACTTCTTCTTCTTCTTGTCTGGACAGTCACTGTAATACCTAGTTATTTAACGATTATGATTCTTTGTACAAAAAAAATTCAAATTGTACCTTAAGAATATGAATGAAAAAGCCCGGTTAAGGGTTTTTATAATGTTTTGTGAGTTTTTATGACTTTAAAAGACTCAAAAATAATTTCTAGGACAAGAAAACGTCCTTTTAGGTAAAAAGGAATGAAAATGGCCAAAAATGTATGTTGGTCAAAGTTTGACCAAAAACGTCGATGGTTGACCAAAAAGTCAACTGTTGACCACGGGAGTCAAATCTCGGCAAGAAAGTCACCTGTCGACAAGAAAGTCAATGGTGGACGAGAAAGCCAAAGATTGACCCCAAAAAGTTGAAGAAAAGACGGTACGAGTAAAATCGCCGCAGTATAGAATTATACTGAATATGCCGTTTTTACTGATAAAATGATATGTTTAGAACTTAAAACCACCATAGAAAGACAAGCACATTAAGTAGAATTAAAGGGCAAAAAGGGTTTTAAGAAATAAGGAAATTTTTATACAGTTTGTTTTCACACAGATAAATTTTGGACTGCCGTTCGGTAAACTAATACTGTGCATAAGTGAATCCAGTATTAGAAATACCTGTGTTAAAACAATAATGGACTGCATAACAAGGTAAAGAGCCAAACAAACCTTAGAATGGCTTACCTCATTCACCTTTTGGATTATGACATCATTATGTCATTTAAAAAAAAATTGGAAAGTATTTGGTTGGCATTGGCCATGCAATGGCCGGCCACATGCCCCCCCCCTAAGTCCAATTTCTGATTTTTTTGAGGACTAAAGTGTGCAATTTCAAGAAGTTTCAACCTCTATAAATAGGGGTGCCATAATTCAAAGAAAAATTAGAGAAAAGCAACCAAACTTTGGCCAAATTTTCCTCCACCAAATCCGAACTTCAACAAGAGTGAAAGGAAGGAAATTTTGCAAAAACCAAGTGTGTTTTAAGCCTAGGGATAGTCGGTTTTACCTTAGAGAGCAAGCAAGGAAGTTTGAAAAAAAATTGGAACCCAATTCTAGGCCAAGGGCCGGTTGTGTGGGGCAAGAGAAAAGCAAGAGAAAAAAAGTTGAATCCAAAGGGGGATTTAGAGTTTTGAGTGTTGGTTTCCACTTAGAACATCATTTAAGAGCACTTGAGCATTTGGTGCACAAGTTGGCCAAAGGACCGGCTGTTGGAGAGGGAAAAAGGGGAGCCAAGAGCCAATCCAAAAATTCGGATCCAAGGTGAGGTAAAATTCCAAGTTCTTAAGCTTTCATTTAAATTTCAATTGGAGAAATTTAAATGTATTTAAGTATGTGTTGTAATGAGCATAAGCTCACTTTAATTTTCTGCCCTAAATTAAGATTATAGGCTATGTGCTTGTTATGGTTAGGATTTATGGTTTGGTGGTTATGATTTTTGCATGCTAGATGTTTGTGAATTGGTTAGGGTTTATGTACATTATGTTTGATGCTAAATTTGATTTGCATGTTGAATATTGGACGTTAGAAAACGCTGCATGACCACTTTCTAGGCTCCCGCTGAGTTTGGTTGAGGTAGGGTGAACGTTTTAGGACGTAAACAAAATTTTAAACCGAAAACTACCAACTCGGGTAGAAATTGGCCAGTTTCGGGAAAAACAGTTTTTGAGGCTTCTAGAGGCCGAATCAGGGCAAACTCAAAACATGAAAGTTTTTAAGTAGAGTTTTTCCTAGAGGACAACGCGGACAGTTTTGTAAAATGAGGCTCCAATGGCCTCGGTTTTTACCAAAACCCGTGCCTAAGGTGCCCAGGACCCGAGCACGGCCAGGACAAGTTCCTCAGGGGTTTTGACCACAAAAACGCCAGAACTGGGTTTTACCCAAAACATAAAAGTTGTAGAGTTTTTAAATGTTTACAACTTTCATGAAGACAAGTTTTACAGATTCAGTCTGGATTTTAAGATGAAAATGAATTTCGGAGAACTGTACAGGAATTATGGGAATCCTGTACAGGATTTACAAAGTTAACACAGAAAATGCATATTTTTGTAATTACACTGCAAAATTGACATTGAGTAACTGTTCCAAAGGCAGTCTCCAATAGTCAATAATTTTATACGACTCCTTTTAAGGTTTTCAGTTTTTTTTAAAAGATTGAACAAAAGGATTTTTTAAACCAAAACCTAAGAATTCTTTTCTAAAGAAATAAGTTTGTTTTTAAAACCTAAGTTAAAGATTTAACCGGTTAGGGTTACTTAGGTAACCAATTAGGACAATGTAAAGATAAGTAAGGTTATATAAGAATGTTGGTTATATTACCAACAGTTCTAACCCTTACTTTTATTAATCTCAGAACGTCGCACGCCGAAGTGTCCCAACAGGATTTAACTCGACTTTTGGACACAGCTTTTACGAACGAGGTAAGTACAACTCCGCCTACAGCATGGGCTTTGTTGTGTATACTTGCCAAAGTATGATGAAAATGCTATGTAGTGTAAATGCTATCTCTTATGTGTTGTAGATAGTTTTAAGTTATAGGAAATGTTATAGAAAATGTCATGCTTTGTAGTATGCTATGATTATGTGTTAAGAATATGTTATAAAATGCTATGATGATATGCTATGTTATATGCTATGGTATGTTATGTGTTATAAAAAGTTGAAATGCTATGATTTAGAATGCCATGGAATAGGTTATGATGATAAGATTATAAATTAATTGTGTGACATATCACGATGTATGCTCACTAATTAATATAATTAAGTATGAGATAATGAAAGTTATGATGGCAAATAATTTGCCTGTGTCGTACCGACCCGCGTTAGGTCGGGTTGAACTATGGATTGAATTGGAAATGGTTTGGCCGCCCAACCAATTCATAGTTGCGCGCCCGGTACGAACACTTACGTTATGGGGCCCACAAGATAAGACAAGATAAGTTATGATAAGTTAAGAAAGCAAGTTAAGATTAATCAAGCAAGCATAATGAAGCATAAATGGCTCATGCATAAGTTAAGATAAGTTATATTATGTAATGCTTAAGTTATGATTATTGTGGTATGCTAGTTAGGATATGTGTGATGTGTTTTATTTAAAGTAAATTGCGGTATAGAATAGTTGTACTTGCTGAGCGAAAGCTCACTGTCTTACGTCTGTGCTGTAGGTAAGCAGCCTGGAAATAATTCTTGATGCAAGATGGAGGGCATGGATTGGCGGACTGTGAAATGTGGGAATAAACCGCTACGCGTTTCGTTATATTATGTAATTATGAAATAAGTTTTATTTACACCCAAACAACGTAATTAATGTTCGATATACATTTATATTTCGTATGTAAGTACAGTATAAAAAAAAAAAAAAAAAATTTCCGCTGTGTAAGTTATGTATGTACGATATGTATGTATGGTAACGACCTGTGCTAGGCGGGTCGTTACAGAGTTGGTATCAGAGCGGTTCCCTGCGATCAAATTTCACAGTCAGCCTGCCATCGCCGCCATCATTGTAAGTTAAAATTTTATTTTCGTATATTAATAATTATTATGCGCCTATATTATGATAGACTTGACGATATGGACCCGGACCAAGTCGACGCGGACGAGAGGCGACGAGGTCATTCTTTCAGTCGTGTCCGCTTATGTTTGACGGCACGAGACGTACGGTACCAGTGGCAGCATGGTTGTATGATATGGAGTTGATCTTCCATACCTGCCACATCGAGGCCCGACTACAGGTTTCCTTGGCTAGCCGATGTTTCGCTGTTGATGCTAGGATATGGTGGATCATCCTTGGAGAGCGTCAGTTGCCGAGCCGCACGTGGCCGCATTTTCGCACGGCAGTGATGGCTCGTTATGGGCCGATGATAGGCGAGGGAGCGGCGATGTACTCCGCGATGCTGAGATCTATGAGGACATGCACCACACTCGTTACCTCAGCTACGTAGCTGATTGGCACGCGTATCCTCAGGAGACGATGGCCCATTATTGTCGACGATTCCAGGAGTCGATGCTGCCATACATTCCTCAGTATCTGCAGAGTCCCGAGCTGCAGGCCTTAGTTATTCTGAGGAACGGATTGCCTATTCAGATCCGGCAGTACGTTCCTGAACCCATGCTCGGTATGTCAGTTGGACACATGATTGAGGCTATTTTGGGAGTCGAGGCTAACATTCACGATATGCCAGCCCCGGATTTGACAGAGGCTCAGCAGGCGCCAGTAGAGCTCAGGTTCCGCTAACGACGCCGAGATACCAGAGCCGGTGTATGAGCCAGATCCAGCCTACCAGGAGGACCCGATGGCTGCCGACCCGATGCCAGAGGTACCTGCTCATGAGATCGACTTTGAGGCCGAGGCTGATGACTATGACGGGGATGATGAGATGGACGTTCCCGAGGACCCGATTCCTCCTATTATCGTATTATCGAGTGATGAGGAGGATGATGAGGAGCCAGATCCTGAGTTAGAGCACGCAGGTTGGCTGGACTTCGAGGAGGATCCGGAGGAGATCTTCGATGAGGACGGAGAGGCCGACTCCGACGTCTCAGTAGTCACAGTTGTAGAGTTAGATTAGGATTAGATCGATCGATTATGTATATATTTTTGCTTTTAAGACTGTTGTACTAGCTTATTATTTTTGAGATAGGCTTGTACTTATGTACGATGGTAAAGTGGTAGACACTTCCATCATATTTTGACCCTGTGTATACAGTATGACGAACATATATGTACGTATATTATTGTAAATATGATGTACTTTTTGTAAATGTACAAAAGATAAGTTCAAAGTATGTATGAATGATAAATGTTATGTTATGAGATACAATGTCTGTATTATGACTATGAATACTATGATAAGTATGTAATGTTAAGTATTACATTATGATAAGATAAATGATGAATGAAAGAAAGGATATTAATAGTATGATAATATCTTTTCTAAATGGTATGATAGGATGGTACGCCCACGTCGAACAATGCCAGTAAATCCGCCCGAGCCGGATTTCGCGACAATTGTTGCAAATTTGCAAAGACAGCTGCTCGAACAGCAGCAAGAAACTAACAGATTGCGAGAACAGATAGCGCAATTGAATCAGAGGCCCAAGTGAACGAAGTTCCACCCCAGTACAACAGGTACCGCCAGTGGTACCTCAATTCCAGAGGTCCAACCAGAGATTCCTCGGAATGCTGAGATTCCGATGGCACAAGCAGGAGGACAGGACAATGTACAGCCAGTGCGGGAGGATCTGCTGTACGAGAGATTCAGGCGGATGAAGGCGCCTGAATTTGAAGGGGTAACTGACCCAGTCGCCGCGATAATTGGTTGATCGACATCCAGGTTATCTTGGATTTCATGCGGCTTACAGAACAGGAAAGGTTCTCTGTGCTTCATTTGCCTTGAAGAAAGATGCACGGCACTGGTGGATGACCGTTCAAATGCGGCGGGATGTCATGCCATAACTGGCAGGATTTTATAACCGAATTCCGTGCCATGTACTACACTCGAGATACTGGCAACTCAGCAAGATGAGTTCACCAGTTTACGACAGGGATCATGACGGTTATGGAGCCGTAAAGAAATTTGAGCAGCTAGCCCGTCTGTGCCGGAATTGGTTCCGAATGAAAAGGAAAAGGTCAGAAGGATGATGAAGATGTTCCGCACAGACATCTCCAAGCAGGTCAGTGCAGGCAGTAGCCCACCTACCCTGGTATCTGATTGTGTCAGTAGAGCGATAAGAGCTGAGTACTGGATCAACCAGGACAAGGAAGCTAGGGCTCAGATTTTTAAAGCCAGAAAGGAGGAAAAGGCCGTGGTAAAGCAGACACAGCCTCGTCAAAACGCTGAGACCAACCAGAAGGGCCAGACCAGTAGCCCTGCCCAGAATTCCAAGCAGTTTGGAAAGAATAAGAGAAAGGTAATTTCACGGCCAGGGACAACAGAAAAACTTCCCACAGAAGAGTAATAATCGGGGAAGGGATGTAACAGCGTTGAGTATCCGCAGTGTGCCAAATGCGGAAAAAG
>CM046372.1:6268119-6289701 GCA_025413025.1 Ficus hispida | reverse complement strand
ATTTTCGTTTATGTTCAACAAGTAAGATCCACAACAATGTCTCTACTCAGTTATCCGACTCCGTGTATGTGACAACGGAGCAAACATACCATCATCAACATCTATCATCCATTACGCGTAGGCAGACAATTCATTTGAGTATCTTGTATTGCTAATCATAATATGTAAGTCATCTGAGCAAATAAGTTATACAACCGTTTGTATGCTAGAAAAAATTTACGGATACAAAGTTCTACCAGATAATATTGGATTTTACGTGTTGCGCATTTCGTATATACAGACTAGTGGGCCAACAGAAAATAGAAAAAATATGCATAGACAGCATTGAATGACTTTCATTCTCCTTGCGAGACACTTGACAAGTTCCTCCTTCACGAGCAAAATAATAGCTTTGGATAATTCTCGAGGAACGTTGCTTGTTCTATCTGTAAAAGGGTATATATTGTAGCATTTTGATGGTGCCAATTCATGTGGGTGGCTCATGCACAACACCTGTGCCACTGTGGATTATCTTCTGTTTTGCTATCATATATATACTATCGCCATAAATTAACTAAACTGACTTCCCATTTGGCTTTTACTGATCAATGCATTACACGCATTGCTTTTTGGTCTCCATTTATGAGGATTACCATTTTTGGCTCTTTTGGGACATCATGAGCGGGTAGTTAGGCAGGGTAGTTGTGGTTATCGGTCCTCTTCTTATGTATATAGCTAACTAAACTATTGCTAATATGCCTAATAAAAGATTGTTGAATCCACCTACGTGATGAATTGTGATGAATTTTCCTCCACCCTTTTCTTATTTCCATGTTTTTGGAGCCTTTTTAAGACGGGCAATAACATGTAGTTTGGTACAAGAGGTGCGAAGCATGTGTCTACTAGTTGTGTACAAGCTTTAAAAATTGAGATGAAAGAAGTGCTATTAAATCTCAAAGCCCCGATCGGCATCCCTTTCTAAATTCATTTAAAAAAAAAAAGAGGAAAAAAAAAGAAAGAACAAATCTAATGTTTTCTCTCGAAATTTGAATTGTTGGTTTGAATCTATAACCCAAAATGATAACTTCTCTCTCTATATCTTTTTCTCTCTTTTTTTTTTTTTTTTGAAAGTTTAGGTTAGAGGGTCTTCCAAATGATAAAAGATTTTCTAGCTATTCACTCAATTAGACACCCGTAAAACCTATAACAAGTCCAATTATTATGTTTTGTTTTGACAGCACGAGAGGAGTTACTTTGTCCATTCACGATGGGATTGGTTTTTTTTTTTTTTTAAATATAAAAAGAGCCACAGCTTAGACTTACTTGGCATGTGCTTTGATTTATATTAAGGCAAGCTTGATATAATTTTTGCTTTTGCTTTTAGTTAGAAGAAAAAAAGAAACAAAAGTTACAACTTTTCGATAAATATTGGAAACCACATTTTTAAGAGAGTTTTTGAAGTTAAAATAACTTTAAAGTTTTTTTACTATAACAAAAATGTTGAAATAAAGTCTATAATGTCTAACTTAAACTCTGATACAAGTTTCAAAATATATTCAGTTGAGTTTTTTTCCGAAAGTCATATAATATATTTTTTTGCTTTAGGTTTTGCACCTGAAAATAAGACTAATGAAGATCCAGAAGAATGGGTCTGGGCTTTCGAAAAGATGAAGATGCAAAAGGTAAAGAGAAAGTATTTTGAACAATCAACTTGTGACAGGAAGCTCTTTTAAATATCAGAAGCATTTTTGATAAATCATCTATACACTTATAGAAGTAGCTTTTGTATTCATGTAAATAAAAACAGCTAAAAAAAAACCTCTGCTAAATAGGCCGTAAGTCACAATCAGCCGAAGGTAAATGTCACATACACATACTCCAAAAAGCATGGATCGCAATTCTCATTCAAATCACATCTGAAAAAGACCAATGATCAAGAAGGTGGTCCAATATTAGTCCAAAACAAAAACACACTTTGAGCATTGCTTAGACGAAAGGTATGACATTGCTTCTCCTCTCAGACCATTCATCCACTTTTGCACCTCCTTGAACTCGCTTTGTTTAGTCATATGTTTTCTTAATTTGAGCCCATTTTTAGTCTCTTTATTCGAAATTTAGAAGATATTACCTTGATTTGAACTTTAAAGATTTTTTTTTTAAATTTCCTGTGACAATTAGGTTCTTCTTTATTTGGTCGCATGAAGTTGCCTCTAGAATTTCTCAAGGCCTTGTTTAACATGAGGAAATATGGAAGGAGGATAGGAGTGGAAAGATTAACGGATGGATTTCAAGATTGTTTTTTAAGAGGGATGTACATGAGGGAATAGTTTGCGTGAGGAATTCAAAATCCTCTACAAGACTTCAAATTTAACGTTGGAACAAAGTGGAAACAATTGGAGGAAGGATTCTTACCAAACAGAATAAGAGAAAATGTTGTCTTCTTCCTCTTTACTTTCATTTCTTACCAGGCATAGCCTCATTGGTACATGTTCAATATGAAATTGGAAATTGATGAATATTTGGCAATGGTGGGACAAGGACAAAACCATCCCACGTGCCAAGGCCAACTTAAAGGCTAAGAAAGAATTACAACGCAAATATCATGACCAGAACAATAACTTGTTGCATTTGCATTCTCATCTCTTCACCCCACAGCGCCCCCCCCCCCCCCCCCCCCCCCCTCAAAAAAAAAAAAAGAGAAAAAGAAAAGAAAAAGATCTCTTTCAGGATTTAGTTGTGCAATTGGAATATTAGCATTTGGTTTTCATTTATTTCTTCCATTATTGTTGCTATTAAATACTTGTACAAAAGTCTCTATTATATTTAGATCAAAGTTAAGAGTGAGAGATAAACTAACCGAAATGGTGGTCCGTTGGTCATTGAATCTACGAAATTGCTATTCTTGGGCCTAATAATTATGTGTGGGATTGCTAGGTTAATTGAAGTTACAATTATCTTTTAAAAAATCATCAGTAACCATGAGATGCATCCCACATTAATGCGAAATGAAGTGCATTTGTCATATATAGTGCTCATAAGTCTCTTTTCAGTTAACAATTATCTGATAAGATTACTTATTTGGTATATTTACGAATCACAATGTTACTTTTTCTTAAAAGTCCTTACGATCGTTCTACCCATAGCTTATGCATGTTTTTCTTTATCACTTAGCTTTATCATGATGGAAACTACTTTTACTTTATTCTCAATTTTTATTTGATTTTTTTTTTTTTTGGAAAAAAACAAACTAATATGAAAGCACATTAACTAGATTTGGATATAGTAATATATATAGCTACAACTAACCTTACGTGTACAAAGGTATAGAAGATGAATACGTAGTGCAGATGTTGAATATTAATATTGACAAACATGGTAAAAAATTGTGATAGATTGTGTCACTGTGGTTGGCCCCAAATGCCCTTATAATTGGACAAGATTAAGTGCGCGGAGAAGTGAGAGAAAAAAAAAAAAAAAAAGGATTGAATTCAGGAAAAGTTGATGAATATGGGTCAGAGGAAAAATTAAAATCAAATTAAAAAAAAAATGGTATGAAATATTGATGTTCATGTGCCCTTTGGATAAGGTCCCACTCACATGGTAATGTTGTGTTGATATTTCTTGTCAGCCCACGCACACTTGCTCCTAGTTTTCTCGACACCTCCCTCTTACTCTCATGTGGGGAAGATTTTCTTCCATGATTCCATCCTTTTCTTTGGCTACAAATATTCATAGCCCTTAACTAATATCTCTCTAATTCTCTTCATGATGACGATATAAATATATAAGAAACATCACAAATTCGATAAATCCGGCAGTTATAATATTTTATTTAAAATCTTATAATTATTAATTAATTTATATGTAATCTTCTATTTAAAATCTTATAATATTATTTTATTTAGAACTATCAGTTAAATACTACAAGAAATTTCACTTTTAACGACTAAATACTTGCAGTTACTAAATTTATCATTTTATGACTATAATTAGTCGCAAAAATATTTGGTCGACAAATATAATGCTGTCAACACCAAGTCTATTGACGACTAACCTATTAATTGTTAAAAAAAAATAAATTCAATGACTAAAAGCAAATTTAGTCACAAAATGTTATGGCGTCAAATATTGATAATAGGGGAAAGACTAAATTTTTACGACTAAAATAATTTAGTCACTGAAAGTATCATTTATAACCAAAACTTAGTCGCTAAAAAGTAACAACCTTTCGCAACTTAATTATTATTTACAAAAAATTGTAAGAAATTACACATTCGGTGACCACACTCTTTTTTCTCACTAAACTCACTTTATTGCGATTAAGCTTTAGTCATAAAAACGTTCAAATAAAAGTTTATTTTTTACATGACTAAATTATTAAATAACTGACATTTTAGTTGTAGAAGGCAAAAGATATTGATCAAATCAGGTAAAGGTTTTGTACTGTTTACCTTTGTTTTCATATGTTGATTAAAAAAAAAAAATCAACAGAGAAAACAAACTAATATAACTACAACTAAGCCAACGAAATCAGAGCACGCGGCCATCAATTTTATTAATTTTTGCTGAATTAGAATATTATTAGATAAGATTTAGTACATCATATAGCATACCTTATCTTTTTTTTTTTTTTTTTTTTTTTTTTTTTTTTTATAAATTCCTATTTCTCTTTTTGTCCCCCCAAATCATCCTTTTTTCTTTAAAAAAAAAAAAAAGAAATAAAATTAGTGCTTTTTTGAATGATTATCACTTATCTGAGAGAGTGTGTTTTGGATACATATTATGTCAAAGTTCCTACGACATGGGTAGGTGAATGAGGAGTGAACAAACTGCTTGCTACTCAGGCGGGCTAAGATCCATTGTTGTCAAAACGATCACTCCTCTTGATTCACAGAAGACAGATGTATGTTATAGCTAGGCCAATACAAATTACACAAATGTTGTACAATCGTGTAGGGAATAATGAAATATTATCGAACAGAACAGGACTAATACATGAAAATATATGTAAAATTACGGATGGAAAAAAGAATTGAAAAAAACAAAGGATGCAAATCATCAAATTCTGGACAGTCAACTACAATTTGACTTCTTATATAGTTGTTCAAAATAAGATAATAGCCCAATTGGTTAACGAGAATATCAGTGGCTAATTGAGAAGTATTCTCCCACAGTACAACATGAAACTGGAAACCCGTTGTTCGTTTTCAAACTCTAAACTGAATGCAAAAGGAACCAATATTAGGTCACAAAGGTTGTGTTTGAGTTACTGACATGATCATTCTTTTTTTTTTTTTTTTTTCTCAAAAGTTTTATGCATATTGAGATTAGGATTGCTTTGTTGTGTTTCTCTAGAAAAGAGGGAGGCATCTCCATTATAGTAATATGTATAACAAATTGAATTTGTTGACACCTGAATTTCATGCTCTTTGAAAGGGCTCAATGACTGAAAAATTAAAAGCAGACACGAATGGTAGAAAACCTTGCTTCTATTGCAAGACTTTGAAATTCTATGTTCCGTTCTCTACTTCCTTGTGATGCTAGAATTTGAAATAAGCTCTAGAAGCAAGAACTATAAAGTGTCGAAATTTTGGTACCTGCACTCCTCGAGTCAACATCTTGTGCTCAAACTGTATATTACCTCATCTGTATCCACTGGCGTTTAGATTGTAATCCAAGCAACTTCGCACCAACACTGCTTAACAGATGCAAGCTCCATTAATAACGACAGTTCTCGTAGGCAAACCAACATAGCATTGTTAGAGACACTGTACATTCTAAGAGAGGTAAAGAGAACAAAACTCATTGCATATCCATAATCACTTTCAGAAAGAGAGGCAAGCTTGCTTGTTCTACGGAATTGCTTTCAGAAAAAAGAAATTTAAAAAAAAAAAATGTCACACAACCAACAAACAGCAAAGATAAAGCACAGGTCTAACCAGCACTGCAACAAAACAGAGAATACAAGCATCCTCTTCGAAACAGGACCCGTCATAATTCTTATCCTCACAATAAGAATCTCGTCTAACCTTTAGGATACTAAAATGAAAAGGAGATTAAAATGAAAAGGGACACTTATCATTATTCTTTAATGATCAACTCAACTCTAATTAAAATATTTCAAAAATCTTCTCTCCAATTGTTCCCCAAACAGCCTCTAAATGTTCACTTCAAACAAAATAATCGTAAAATAACCAAAAAAAAAAAAAAGATTATTAAAGTTCAAATCTTCCTCTTTTAAGTGTGTTCCTCATTTGTATCAATTTTATCTGCATCAGAATCTCAAAGAAAAGCTTTATGAGACGGGATGTATCTTAAGTTTATTTTTTGCGAAGGGGGAATTATTATTCAAATTGAAACGGAATACAACACTAATACTAAAGATGAAACAACGTTGTGGTACAATAGGCAAAATTCCCAACAAAGATCAATTTCATCATTAAAATATGATGAAACTCAATGAAGAGGACATAAGCTGAGATCCCGTGGCAAGAAAATTTCTTGAATTTTCTAGGTAATCCTATAGTCGACCATGTACGAAGTTCTTTAAAAAAACTATAATTAATGGAATATTCCAATTGATCGAGAGACAATCACTCGTAAGATAAAGGCTGCAAACAAACTCCGTATAATCATACTATTAACGAAACTAATAAACAGACACTACTAGGGAATAACTCAAATGGAGCACAAATATAAAAACAAATTAGAGGTTGGGGAAATACCGCATTTGTTGCAAAACTAAAACTAAAACACAAAAATAAATCATGGATACAAAATTATATCAACCATAAAATTCTTTCCTCATGCAGAACAACTATTACGCCACAACTCAGAGGAAATTAATCAGGCTCAATTAAAGATAAGAGATCCCTACAGTGACCATTGGATCACCAAGGGCTTATCAGATCCCAAACCGTTAGAAGCTCGTCGAACTAGATTTGGTCAAGAAAATCCCAACTAGGACCCTACGATTGAGTCTTGGTCTACAGTGATATAAAAGAAAATTCTAGTATATGAAAAATTTGAGAGAGAAAGATGCTCTTTTTTTCTTCTGTTTGAGGGGGAGAAAAAGAAATTACGCTTGATAAATTTACATGTTATAAATTCAATAGTACAAAATAACATTTTAGAATTACATTGATAAAAACGATTTCCTTTTTTTTTCCTCCCAATCATCCATTTTTTTTTAAAAAAAATATATAAAATCACGCTTTTCTAAATGATTATCACTTCTCCGAAAAAAGAGTGCGCTTTGGATACATATTCTGCCAAAGTTCTCACGACATGAGTAGGTGTATGAGGAGTCAACAAAGGACTTGCTACTCAGGCGGGCTAATATTCACTATCGTCAAAATTATCCTAATCCATCGGGATTTATAGCTAAATAGTCTTTTGAAAGAAGTTGCTTAATAAATGATCGAAGATTTTAAAAATTAGTTAAAAGGGTTTTTTTTTCCTTTAAAATGATTAATCAATTTTCTTAAATTATTAATTAGTGATTGAACACATGATAATTAATCAGTGATTGACTTACGATCAATCACTGATCAACCATAATGTAAATAACTAAATTTCATAGTCAATCAATTCACCAATATTCATAATCGATTGACCATTTAGTCAATCCTTGATTAACCGAATTTGAAAAATGACAAACAATTATTTTCCTTAAAAAAAAAAAAAAGATCATCTATTAGATTTTGTGATTAAAAACGGTCACCCATTATAATTTTAACTTATTTCTCTTGATTCACGGAAGATAGATATATTTTATAGCTACAATAAAATGTGCTTTTAATGATACAAAATTTATGACATATTTTTAAATGTTGTGAAAAGGCTCTTAGATGACATTATCGAATGTCGTAAAAAAAGATAGTTTACGACATTGAAGAGAAATATGTCGTCAAATTTTGTTCGAGTGCAAAAACAAGACGACATAAAATGCCTATTAATTTTTTATTCATAAAAATGTGTCTGTTAATTATTAAAAAAAAAAAAATTCCCTATGAATGTGAGTGTACTATTCATACGTAAATTTAACTTAACAAGGAACAAAACAAACCCAACAGATCTCTCTAACTTGTGGTAACAGCCTTAGACAAACAAACTTAGGGGGTGTTTGGTTCCCCATCTCATTTCAAACTAAATTGTATTTTTTTTCATCATATTTTTTATCTTTTCTGAAAAAGTCAACAAAAATTACTATTCAAACTTAAAAATCTCAACTCAACTCAAACTCAACTCATTCACCAAACACCTCCTTAATCCGCTCCGAAAAAAGAGAAAAATTTCACCACTTTCATCATAACAGTCTTGTATTGTTAAAGAAGGTTCACGAAGGGAAAAAAATCAAGTTCAACCACCTGTCAAAAATTATAGTATGATATTGACATATGCAAATATATAAATTTCCGTCAAATAAACTTATAAAAAATTATGGGCCAATACCTTCAGACTTTTAACATTGTTTTCAAAAAATATTTGAGCTTTTTATTATGTTGCTTTGTTTTCATCTACTTTTAAAAGTTGATTTCATTTCTTCATATTTTATGCTGATACAAAGTTAATACAAACAACAATCATAATTTTTTATACCTAGAATTCTCAAGCGTATTTATAATTGAAATAAACATATAGTTATACACATTAATTTGATTATTTATTATTTACAGTAATCTTTTGAAACAACTAAATTAAAGAGTTTATTTTCATATATTCTTTTGGGTTAATTTCACTTTTAGCACCTCTGAAAAAATAATATTAAAAACAGCAGCACTTTTTGTTCTATTCAATTTCAGCACTTACCGTGGGGCCCAGTAGCATTTAATGTATATCAAAGTACAGGATTACCCTCATCTCCTACCCACGAAATTTTCTCTCTCCCTCGCATGGCCGAAAAAAGTTTTTTTTTTTAAAACCACCATGTACAGTGGTTTAGAGAGAGAAAACTGAAATCTAGAGAGAGAAAACTGAAAACTTATTTCCGCCTAGCCCCCCACCACCCATTTTGAAACCCGAAGCTTCATATAATATAGATAAACTTCCATGTAAAGAGAGAAACTTCCATTTACAGAGAGAAACTTCCATTTACAGAGATAAACTTCCATGTACAGAGAGAAACTTCCATCGAAAGTTTCTTTTTTTTTTAAATTAGAATTTTTTGACCTTTTTAAGTAAAGGTCATAACCATTATGACCACCCGGTCATAACCGTTATGACCATAACCTGGCTTTTTTTTTCGAATTTTACATTTTTTACTATTTTTTATCAATGGTCATAACCATTATGACCGCCTTGTCATAACCGTAATGACCAGTTCTTTTAATTTTTATTTTTAAAGCATTAAAATTTTTCGTTTGTTTTATTTTAAAAGAACTTTTTTAACTATTAGTTATTTAGCTATGGTCATATCCATTATGACCACCCGGTCACAACCATTATGACCACGCTTTTGTTTTATATAATTAAAATTGTTTTAAGTCGAACTATTTTCACTATTTTTTAGCGGTGGTCATTTCCATTATGACCACCCGGTCACAACCATTATGACCACCCCTTTTTTAAGTCGAACTATTTTCACTATTTTTTAGCGGTGGTCATTTCCATTATGACACCCGGTCACAACCATTATGACCGGTTTTTTTTTTTTATTAAAAATTTTTTATTTTTTATGTCGAACTATTTCACTATTTTTTAGCGGTGGTCATTTCCATTATGACCACCAGGTCACAACCATTATGACCGGTTTTTTTTTTATTAAAAATTTAATATTTTTTATGTCGAACTATTTTCACTATTTTTTAGCGGTGGTCATTTCCATTATGACCACCCGGTCACAACCATTATGACCGGTTTTTTTTTTTTTTATTAAAAATTTTTTATTTTTTATGTCGAACTATTTCACTATTTTTAGCGGTGGTCATTTCCATTATGACCACCAGGTCACAACCATTATGACCGGTTTTTTTTTATTAAAAATTTAATATTTTTTATGTCGAACTATTTCACTATTTTTTAGCGGTGGTCATTTCCATTATGACCACCCGGTCACAATCATTATGACCGGTTTTTTTCTTTTTTTTAATTTTTTTTAAAATTTTTTTGTCGAACTATTTTTTGGCGGTGGTCATTTCCATTATGACCACCCGGTCACAACCATTATGACCGGTTTTTTTTTTTTTTTTTTAATTTTTTTTAAAATTTTTTTGTCGAACTATTTTTTGGCGGTGGTCATTTCCATTATGACCACCCGGTCACAACCATTATGACCACCCCTTTTTTTTTTTTTAATTTTTTTAAAATTTTTTTGTCGAACTATTTTTTGGCGGTGGTCATTTCCATTATGACCACCCGGTCACAACCATTATGACCGGTTTTCTTTTTTTTTCTTTTTTTTAATTTTTTTTAAAATTTTTTGTCGAACTATTTTTTGGCGGTGGTCATTTCCATTATGACCACCCGGTCACAACCATTATGACCGGTTTTCTTTTTTTTTTCTTTTTTTTAATTTTTTTTAAAATTTTTTTGTCGAACTATTTTTTGGCGGTGGTCATTTCCATTATGACCACCCGGTCACAACCATTATGACCGGTTTTCTTTTTTTTTTTTTTAATTTTTTTTAAAATTTTTTTGTCGAACTATTTTTTAGCGGTGGTCATTTCCATTATGACCACCGCGTCACAACCATTATGACCGGTTTTCTTTTTTTTTTTTTTAATTTTTTTTAAAATTTTTTTGTCGAACTATTTTTTGGCGGTGGTCATTTCCATTATGACCACCCGGTCACAACCATTATGACCGGTTTTCTTTTTTTTTTTTTTTTTGGCCACGTCAGTTTGATGAAATCCATTTGGACTCGTTCTGTTTTCATGAATGTGAAACAGGGGCAATACATTTCACTCTTATTAATAATAAAACGCGGTTTGCATGGATTAATTTAACCCTTACTCTTGAAATTGTATATGTTATTACACTATGACATATAAAATTAACAAAAAATTTGAGAAAAATACAATTAATGGGAATGTGTTAAATGAAAAAATAGTATATGTCTCAGGCGAATTCCTTGTCGACGTCGTCATCACTTTTGTAATTTCCTTCAATTTTCCGGTTGGCATGCATCCACAAGTAACATGCTAGCCACTCCCGAAATAGCCTCATCCGTCCACCTATTACCCAGTAATTGACGTCCCTCCCTTCTATTAAGCATTCAGCAAATTTTATGGTAAACACTCCACAGTCGCCCCTGTTGAACAAATGACAAAGATTATTAATTTTCACTTCAACTTTTGTTTTCAGTATACAAGGGAGAAATGGTGTTTTTCTTGCACTCACCCATTGGATTGTTGAGGGATGTCTTTCATTATGTTGATTGGTAATGGGTTAGTTCCAGCAGGTTCTCTTGGTTTGAATTGATACAAATCTAATCGTTCAGCCAGCAATGGAATGAATATTGATAAACATTCCATGCCTGCTCGGACCTTGACATTGTGACCGCCTTCATGCTGCAGAGAGTCGTACACGTCAATGGTCCAGCTTTTCAGATCCAACTTCGCTAATACCCAATGTTTAAGGTCAGCCAAATGCACCGGTATTAGCACAGTCATCACGTCAAACCATGATGCCCCAGTCTGGACATTAACGCCAAGCATTATCTTGAGTAAAGGCTCACAGGTTCCCCAATCGAACTTCTCGGGTGCACTCTGGTGTAGACGCCACAACGATCGAACCTTTGAACAAAAATAAGTGTCAACCGTTGTCACCCTCCGTTGCTCCAATTCGGGGAACTGCCTGATCTTCTTTCTCAAGTAATAAAAGGCGACATCAACGTGCTACATTAACATAACCAGGCGGTTAAAAGATACTGTACAATATTTTAAAAAAAATAGTTCGACAAAAAAATTTTAAAAAAAATTAAAAAAAAAAAGAAAACCGGTCATAATGGTTGTGACCGGGTGGTCATAATGGAAATGACCACCGCCAAAAATAGTTCGACAAAAAAATTTTAAAAAAAATTAAAAAAAAGAAAAAAACCGGTCATAATGATTGTGACCGGGGGGTCATAATGGAAATGACCACCGCTAAAAAATAGTGAAATAGTTCGACATAAAAAATATTAAATTTTTCTAAATCCAGAAAGATTCCCAAGTCTCTATCTTTCTCTCTCTATATGGGTACAATAGCCTCTCTTCTGTATATTCCTATCTTATTCACAGCCTCCTTAAGACTCATCCTTTTTTACGGTCAACAAGTCAAAAGTCTTTTAATACATAAGCTAGCTATTCAACAAATCCTACCCAATAAATGGTACACCTCAGCAACAAACCTCCTAGATTAATCAAGTTGACACCTGGCATTAACACAGCATGTGATAGATCATGCTCGACTTGCAGGTTCGATGTTCGATTGTGAATGTTCGTAAATCATAACGAAATAAATTAGAATCGTTAAATGGGTCCGGCCCAATTATACAAGCAGTCAACGTTCATGGTCCAACGGAGTAATGAGTTGGGTCTGGCCAGAACATGAAAATGACAGAATTGGAAATGAGAGTTCATCATTCGTCAGACAAGCCGTTAAAACTAACGCTGTAAAGGGGAGACGAAGTCTAACCCCAACAGATAGCCCCCACTCTATTGAGCGATGGATCCTCGATAGAGTGTTTGATTGTATGAAAAAATCGTATCAGTTGTGGTCACATCAGATTAAAGAAATCTGAACGGACTGACGAATTAATCGATGGGAAATCTCGAGCCCAGTGAGAAAAGATATCTGTATACACGTGGCGTGTATTGATTGTTGGGATCTAAATGTGCCCTAAGGATAGAAAATCAATGTTAGGGATTTTCTGTAAATATGACATTTTGATATTAATAAGAGCAGGTTATTCATGTTTAATAAGTTGTGTCCTATTTACTTTCATTTATTGATTGTATGGTTGAGCAAACATAAAATACTCCTTGACTGTTGGAAATATATCGGATTACCATATGTATACGGGGTATATATAGAAGACATGGTAATTTGATAACAGTCAAAATAAATAATCCGCAATCGATGGAATAAGATTTGGGGATCTTATTCATGATAAGATTGTACATGTTATCTACTTCCTTGGAGGGATGGTTTGTCTTGACCATCGGATTGGTTTCAAGTGGAAACTTTAATGTATACCAGTATTGAGGTATGACATTGGACTGGACCTAAAGTGTTAATTGATTCGGTTTAATAATTCCGTTTATAAGAATCAATGAAGCTTTGATTATCATCCTGTATTAATCTTAATCCTGAAATGATTAATTGAGTTCGTATCCATGACTTATGTACTTTAATGCACTACAGGTGAGACACTGTTAATTTATGATCAATATACTTGTGTTTTGGGTGCATGACTTATGGATAGAGAAATCAAGATTCATAGATATGGAATCCGTAGCTATCTTAACGATAGTACATGTTATCTACTTAAAGGCATTATTCGGGGATTGAAAGATAGTATAACAAGATCTTGGCCATCGGTTTACTTTGTGTTCTCTGATGGTTTATCAATTGTATGGTTTTACAATTGGTGGTTCTTTCAATAGAGAATAATGGAACTTTAAGTTAAAATGATTGAAAAGGTAAAACGGAAAAAGTCTTTAATTCAATCATGGATAACATATGGGGATTAAACAAGCGATGAATAAATCATGGAAGAAGCACTGCGTGAGAGAGCTTTCGTAATACGGTATGTAAATAGGAGTTCAGCTTCAAACTTTTAGTGGAATAGTTTTGAAGTTGATAATTGATGAATAATTAGTCTAGGATTAATTTTTCACAATTATAGGAGCCTCTTTGCATATTTCCATCAGGTCCCTCTATTAGCTCATATAGTTCCATATAGCGTCTCGGGATTTGTTCCTAAAGAGATCGGTAAATTTGAATGGAATTTTGTAATGTCTATTAAGACATGGTACTCTCTAACATGCAATCTGGAAAAGGATTGGACATGTAGGATTTGTGTAGACAAATAATATGATTTGTCAACACGTGATTGGTTAACTTGAATTTTGGAAATAAGATTGTGTTTGAATTATTTAATTTTGGAGAACAAAGTTTTTCTCTCCTAATCTAAATATGGTGCACGGTTTTTAGATAGGTGGAGGGAAGAAAATTTTGTTTCAAAATTGTTCAAATATATTCCTAACATTAAATTATTAATTGATTTAAATAATGGAGATTATTTGATGAATTTTTTTTCCTTTAAATGTGGTGCACGAATTTTTGAGGAAGAAAAAATTCAAATATTCCATTTATTTAAATTAATTAATATGGTTGATGTTTGTGGAAAATATTAATTCAAATGAGTGAATCTTATTTAAATTCAAAAGGTTTAAAAGAAATTTAAATCTAGATAGGACTAGGATCTTTTCACTAGTCTAGATTCTTGATTTAAAATTTGAACCATTAATCAAGCTTGAAATTCAAAGTGGCCGAATTTTTGAGGAGATTTCCTCTTGAAAAAATGTTTCTAGGTTCAATGAATCGAGCCCTAAAGTTGTATGATCCTTTGGTTCAAAATTTATCCGGAAAAATAATTATTAATTATTTTTCAAGAAGGAATTAAATTTTGAAAAGGATTAGACTTCTATATAAAGACTAGGAATTCTTGAAAAACTAATTTTTGGTATTTTTCTTGAAGAAAAACGTTTTTTGGGAGAGAAGAAAAAATAATTTGGGTTTCTTCTACTTCAAAAATTCGGCTATCTTGTGAGAAAGAAAAAGAGAGAAAATTCCATTGATTCAAAACTGTGAGGAAGGTTAAACCGAGTGATAATTTTCATAGGAGATTAACCGGTTCCTGTTTTGTAGTTTTGAAGAAAGAAGTTGGATCATATTCTCAACGAGGAACATCGGAATTGAGAAGGAGGGATCTAGACTTCAGAAAGCATTACCGGTCGATTGGATTCATAGAACGTGTGCCCACACACACTCTGAGATGTGGAACTCGAGAATAATAGAGAAGACACGTTGGTCAAACGCTCTAGTGATTCCGGAATCCGAGAAATAAGGTACGATTGATCATGAATTTAATTTATTGTTATATGCATCATGAGATTCTTTTCGAAACGGTATAAAAATTTTAAAACTTCCGCTGCGCCGTAACTCCGATATCGGATCCGTTTTTCCAACAATTGGTATCAGAGCCTACTCATGATTATGCATATAACATAAATTATTTGATCAAATAAATTTCTCTCTATGCATTAATGAAATATTTTAGAGAGTTGACACTCTAGGTTTTATTTTATGTATGTTAAATATATTTGAATGGATGTATGATTGAATGCTTTATATTATTTTTATAATATATGATGCTTGTTCAATTTTGTCGGTCATGATTCCATAGAGGTTAGAATTTGTATCTATGTTTTTCAAGTGTAATAGATGCGGTCTATTATCACCGCTAGGTCGTTCTTTCAATTCCTAGAATTTTTGTAAGCCGGAAACGGCATAGGAATTTTTTTTGTAAAATTCGGGATACAATGGATTCGAGGAGATTGAAGATGAACGAAGGTATGTAAATTTTCAAAGGATGTGATTTTGTGTTTTTTGTTATTTTCAATAAAAAAAACGTGTTTTTTAATAAAAAAAAATCACAAAATCTTTTTGAAAATTTAATTTTCCAATGATATGTGATCTTGATAATTTGAAAATCAAAATTAAAAAATTTAAATTTAAATTTAATGGATATTATTATGAATTTTAAAATTTTAAGATTTAAATTTGAAATTTGAAATTTCAAATTTTTTGAATTTTAAAATTTAATAAACCGGATTTTTATTTAAATTTTGATATTTTATAATTTTGATTAAAATTAAAAATCACATATAATCTTTTTGAAATTTGAATTTTAAATTTCAAGATGTGACATTGAAGAAGGAAGACACATTGAAGAAGGATACAAGGCATGGATCTACAAATGAAGGCCGATATATGTTTCGGTTAATTTTTGTAAATTTTGTAATTTTCTTTTCTCTAGGATAGAATCATGATCCACGGCTATTTACATATTTTGCAAACCATGGATGATGTGCTGCTAGATTAATATGTTGTACTATTTCGTGATGTATTGATAACATGCCATATAGACTAGGGAGTGCCACTCAATAAATATTGTTTATGCATGAAAAACAAAAACCCTAATTTAAAAGATTGAGTGGGAGAAGGTTTTATACACTAAGACCTACGGTCCCCATCGTTGGTCCAATAGTTACGCATGGTAGTGCCTACTACTCGATTTTGACCCGGGAATTCCCTTCGAATAGGTATCTTACCTAGAGCGCACACTGATTTGGATTTCTGAGAGGATAACAATTTTGGGCATATTTTATATTTAGATCACCCCTCGGTGGCAGATGTAAAATATGGATTCAAAATTGGAAACGATGGTTATACACTCATGCTACTTTATTTATTAATCCTCCATCGAGGCTCTGATATACAAAGTAGTGGCCAAATAAACGATAGTTAATATATATTTAATGGAGTTTGCTCCATGGACGAATATGTATTAATCAGATGGGATCCGTGTTCTTGGCTAGTTATTCTATGACTACCCCTCGGTAGCTTAGAAAGCAGAAGCTAGGAATTATCGTTGTAAGGTATGTGTTTTAAGGGTTTTACACATGAACATTTAGATTGCATTTAGATCTTTATGTTTCATTACAAAATCATATTTTATAAATTGATAGGATGTTTGCTCGTACTTATTACATGTTTTCTTATTATAGATCAAAATGTCGAGCCCTTTATCTGTGATACTTACGCAAAACAAATTAACTGGCGAAAACTTTAATGATTGGAAAAGGAACTTGCTTATCGTCCTAAACTTTGAGAAACACAGTTTTGTCCTAACCCAACCAAGACCACCTACGCCTGCGATCGATGCTCTTGATAGGGAATTTGTAGCGCTTGAGCGCTGGGACAATTCAAACCTAAGTGTCATGTGCTATATTCGGGCGAGCATGTCTAACGTGCTCCAGAAACAGCATGAGGAACATCAAACTGCTAGGCAGATCATGGATAACCTGGAGGAGATGTTTGGTGAACAAACTATCCAGGCTAAGACCGATGCTATCAAAGGTCTCATGAACTGCAGGCAGAAGGTTGGAACTCCCATCAAGGAGCACATGATGAAAGTCATGGCTTATTTGTCTGAGGCTCAGACAAATGGGGCTGAGATCGATGCTGCAACTCAATTGGTTATGGTTTTCCAAACCTTATCCAAGGATTTCGATTTGTTTCAGGCATCCTACAACCTTAACCGGAAGGAGATGTCTTTAACGGAATTGATGAAAGAGTTGCAAGCCTTTGAGAACATTTTTAAAGGTTCTGGATCTAAGGCTGAGACAAATGTGGCTGAACCTAGTTCGCCTGCTCCTAATCCTAAAAGGAAGAAGGAAAATAGGAAGAACAAGGGAAATGCACCTGTTTCTAAGAAGTCTACCAAGACTAAGAAGCGAAAGGTAGATCCCAAAAAGGTTAAGTGCTTTCACTGTGGGAAGAAAGGACATTTCAAGAAGGATTGCCGAGAATTCCTGGCTTTGAAAAAGCATAAAGGTAATTTCAATGTCCTGTATCTTGAAGGTTGTTTAGTGGAAGAATCTAAGGACAATTGGGTTATAGATTCTGGAGCCACTAACCATGTTTGTATTTCTCTACAGGGGTTCAAGGTAACAAGAAGTCTGCTTGAGAAGAACTTCACGTTAAGAACCAGTGATGAGACGTTAGTGCAAGCTAAAGCAGTGGGAGAAGTGCATCTTTATTTTGATGAATTTAGGTTTATTGTTTTGAGATATTATTTTTATGTTCCTAGTTTTAAGAGGAGCCTAATTTCGGTAGCTTGTTTGATTAAAGATTCTTATTCAGTTTCTTTTAATAATAAAGTTGTTATTAGGAAAAACAATTCTCTTATCTGTAATGGATGGATGCATGGAAATCTTTATTTTATCAAACCTAAGATGCACTCACTGCTTGATATAGAATTGGAAAAGAACTCTAAAAGACTTAAGTCTTCTCACTCTAACAAATCATATCTTTGGCATTTACGACTTGGTCACATAAGTCTTAATAGAATTCAAATGATGGTAAAGGAGGAAAACCTTGACTTGTATGAGGTTGAATCTTGGCCACAATGTGTATCCTGTTTGGAGGCAAGATGACTAAACGGCACTTTGCTGCTAAGGATAGTCGTGTCGAGGAACTTTTAGAACTTGTGCATACGGATGTTTGTGGTCCCATGAACATAGAAGCACATGGTGGGTATGAGTATTATATCACTTTTATTGATGATTACTCAAGGTATGGATATGTCTACTTGATGACCCGCAAAAGCGAAGCCTTTGACAAGTTCAAAGAATTTCGGGCTGAAGCGGAGAAATAATTAGGTAAGTCCATTAAGACACTTTGATCGGATCGAGGTGGAGAATACCTATCGGATGAGTTCTTAGGATATTTGATAGAGAATGAGATACAATCCCAATTGACTGTACCTGGTACTCCTCAACAGAATGGTGTAGCTGAGAGAAGAAATAGGACCTATTGGATATGGTCCGGTCTATGATGAGTTACTCCATATTACCTTTGTCATTTTGGGGGCACGCCATACAAACTGCATGCTATCTTCTGAATAACGTTTCCTCCAAATCGGTTCCTAAAACTCCTTATGAGTTATGGACGAGTAGGAAACCTAATTTGAATCATATTCGAATTTGAGGTTGTTCGGCACACGTCCTGGATAAGGAAGCGAAGAAATTGGAGTCACAATCAGAAGTGTGCTTGTTTGTTGGCTATCCAAAAGGGACAAAAGGTGGTCTGTTCTATAATCCGAAGCAAAATAAAGTCTTTGTTTCTACACATGCAACATTCCTGGAGGAAAGTTATGTGGAAGACTTTAAACCTCGTAGCAAAGTAGTGCTTGAGGAGATGACTTCGGGTTTAGATATTCCTAAAGTAACAGAAAACCCTATGGAAAAACCACTAGAGAATCAACAACCACGGGAGCTTCGTCGCAGTGGGAGGATTATCAGGGAACCTGAAAGGTACATGTTCAATGGTGAAGTTTTTGAAGCAGAATCCATAGAACATGTTGATGATCCGGCTACGTACAAGAAGCTATGGAGGATGTTGATTCTAGTCTTTGGCAAAAGGCTATGAACACCGAGATGGAATCTATGGATTCCAATAGGGTCTGGAAACTTGTAGACTTACCCCAAGGCATAAAACCGATTGGGTGTAAGTGGGTATACAAGAGGAAAAGAGGTGTGGATGGGAAAGTGGAAACTTTCAAGGCAAGACTTGTAGCAAAGGGCTATACGCAAAAAGAAGGAATCGACTATGAAGAAACCTTCTCGCCTGTAGTAATGCTAAAGTCAATCCGCATTCTTTTATCCATTGCGGCTGCTCTTGATTATGAGATCTGGCAAATGGATGTCAAGACAGCTTTCTTGAATGGCTCTCTTGAGGAAGATATCTATATGATATAACCAGACGGGTTCAAGGCAAAGGGCCAAGAAGACAAGGTGTGCAAGTTGCTTAAATCCACTTATGGATTAAAGCAAGCATCTCGTTCTTGGAATATTAGGTTTGATCAAGCAATCAAAACCTATGGATTCGAACAAAACATTGATGAACCATGTGTTTATAAATGTATCAAGAACGAGAAAGTGATTTTCCTAGTACTTTATGTGGATGATATATTGCTTATTGGAAACGATGTTGCAATGTTATCATCAGTCAAAGTTTGGTTAGCCAAACAGTTTGACATGAAGGACTTAGGAGAAGCTAGTTATGTTCTTGGAATTCAACTCTTTAGAGATAGAAAGAACAAAACGATAGCACTCTCCCAAGCTTCATACATTGATAAAGTACTTGAAAAGTTTTCTATGAAAGATTCCAAGAAAAGTGCCCAACCTTTCAGGATAGGAATCAAGCTTTCTAGAGATGACTGTCCCAAGACGTCGGAAGAAAGGGAGCGTATAAAAAATGTACCTTATGCATCTGCGGTAGGTAGTCTTATGTACGCTATGTTATGCACAAGGCCTGACATTTGTTTTGCAGATGGTATGGTAAGTCGATATCAGTCAAATCCAGGACCGAACCATTGGGCTGCGGTCAAGCATATACTCAAGTATCTACGGAGAACGAGGGATTATATGCTAGTGTATTCCGGTCAGGACCTTGTTTCTATAGGATACACAGATTCTGATTTTCAATCAGATCAGGATTCAAGGAAATGGACTTTAGGTTCTGTCTTTACCCTTCGAGGTGGTGCCGTTGTGTGGAGGAGTATAAAGCAATCTTACATTGCTGAATCGACCATGGAAGCCGAGTATGTGGCAGCCAGTGAGGCATCAAAGGAAGCGGTATGGCTCCGCAGGTTCCTTAGTAATCTTGAGGTCGTTCCTGGTATGGATAAAGCTATGGTGCTTTATTGTGATAACAGTGTAGCAGTAGCTAATACCAAGGATCCTAGGCATCATAAGAGGAGTAAGCACATTGACAGAAAATATCACATCATCAGAGGCTTTGTTGAGAGTGGAAATGTGACGGTTTGCAAAATCGCATCAGAGGACAATCTTGCTAACCTGTTCACAAAGACTTTGTTGGCCAGAAGATTCGTAGAACACGTTGAAGGCATGGGGATACGTAATATGTCACATTTACTCGCTTAGGATAAGTGGGAGATTGTTGCGATCTAAATGTGCCCTAAGGATAGAAAATCAATGTTAGAGATTTTCTGTAAATATGACATTTTGATATTAATAAGAGGAGGTTATTCATGTTTAATAAGTTGTGTCCTATTTACTTTCATTTGTTGATTGTATGGTTGAGCAAACATAAAATACTCCTTGACTGTTGGAAATATATCGGATTACCATATGTATACGGGGTATACATAGAAGACATGGTAATTTGATAACAGTCAAAATAAATTTGGAGAACAAAGTTTTTCTCTCCTAATCTAAATATGGTGCACGGTTTTTAGATAGGTGGAGGGAAGAAATTTTTGTTTCAAAATTGTTCAAATATATTCCTAACATTAAATTATTAATTGATTTAAATAATGGAGATTATTTGATGAATTTTTTTTTCCTTTAAATATGGTGCACAGATTTTTGAGGAAGAAAAAATTCAAATATTCCATTTATTTAAATTAATTAATATGGTTGATGTTTGTGGAAAATATTAATTCAAATGAGTGAATCTTATTTAAATTCAAAAGGGTTTAAAAGAAATTTGAATCTAGATAGGACTTGGATCTTTTCACTAGTCTAGATTCTTGATTTAAAATTTGAACCATCAATCAAGCTTGAAATTCAAAGTGGCCGAATTTTTGAGGAGATTTCCTCTTGGAAAAATGTTTCTAGGTTCAATGAATCTAGCCCTAAAGTTTTATGATCTTTTGGTTCAAAATTTATCCGGAAAAATAATTATTAATTATTTTCAAGAAGGAATTAAATTTGAAAAGGATTAGACTTCTATATAAAGGCTAGGAATTCTTGAAAAACTAATTTTTGGTATTTTTCTTGAAGAAAAACGTTTTTTGGGAGAGAA
>CM046372.1:6204998-6268019 GCA_025413025.1 Ficus hispida | reverse complement strand
TCATATCAATCCATAAGAAAAGATATTGTCATACTAGAAATATCCTTTCTTTCACGCGTTTATCTTCCATAATTGCAATATATCACGTCATAATATAACATAACATAACCTTAGCATCATACTACAGCACATAACAACTCGTAACATGCTTTTATAATCGTATCATATCAATTCATACTTAAACTGGCTTTTTGTGTTCTTACAAAAAGTACATTTTATTTACAATCTCGTAAATACACGTTGATACGATTTCTGTACATATATGGTCAAAATTCGGATGGAAGTGTCTAACACTTTCCCATCATACATCAGTACAAGCCTATCATCCAAAATATAAGCTAGTACATATCAGTCGTGGAATAAAAGCAAAATACATATACATGGTTAGCCTAATCTACGGGCTCGATCGAAACTACGGAGGACGCATCGGAGTCTGAGTCATCATCTCCATCGTGAATCGGAATCTCCTCGGGGTCCTCGTCAAAATCCTCCTCTAGCCAGTCCTCAGGCTCAAACTCTGGCCCTGGCTCCATATCCTCCTCATCATCGCTAGAAATAACGATGATCGGGGGGTCCTCTGGCTGAACCTCCGGAAGGACTATGAGGTCATCTGGATCAGAATCGTCGGCTGCCATATCAGCCTCGGCGTCCTGGGGCTGCAACTCCTGTACTGGATCCGCTGGAACCTGATCCTCAGGAACAGCCGGACCAGCCTCAAAATCGGCTCTCCGTCCTCAGCATCATCGACTGGAGCCTGCTGATCATCCGCAACCCCAGCGGCCTGCATAGCGTGCATCACAGCCTCAGCCTCCAAAATATCGGCTATCAAGTGCTCCACGGTCGAGTCAGGTACCGGCATAGGGACATACTGCAGGATCTGCTGAGGCAGTCCGTCCCGAAATGTCTGGAGTGCAAATGCCATAGAGTTAGCCAAGTCCTGAGGGACATATGGCAACATCTCCTCCTGGAATCGTCGGCAATAATGGCTCATGGGCTCCTCTGGGGAAGCATGCCAGACGACTGCGAAACTGAGGTATCGAGCATGATACATCTGTCGATACATCGCCGGGTCACGATGGGGTCCATCTGCCCCCTCATCCAGAATCGGTCCGTACCGTGCAACTATCAACGTACGGAAATGCGCCCAGGTCCGACTCGGCATCGATCGCTCCCCGATAGTCATCCACCAAAGTCGAACATCTACCGCTAAACATCGACTCGCTAAGGAGACCTGTAGTCGCTCCTCGATATGGCAAAGGTGGAAGATCTGCTCCATGTCGTTATAGCCACGCTGCTAACGACACCGTCCGTCTAGTGCCATCAAAAAGCAACGGGCGCGACTAATAGAAAGACGTCACAGCACGTCGATCCCCGTCTGCTCCAGCGGGATCCATAATGTCGTATCTATCATAACATAATCCTTAAATAATTATTTACTCATAATATAAAATTACTTACAATGATGGCGGCGACAGCAGGCATACTGTGCAATTGGGTAGCAGGGAACCGCTCTGATACCAACTCTGTAACGACCCGCCTAGCACAGGCCGTTACCATACATATATACATGCTTAAATAATGAGCGTAAGCAGCGGAAATTTTTTTTTTATACGGTGCGGAATAATGAAACGCATAATAATGTAAAAGCTGAAATAATATACATAATAAGAACGAACGCGTAGCGGTTAATATCCCCACATTTCACAGTCCACCCCGCCACGCTCGCCATCTTGTATCATTCGTTGCCAGTAGGTTGCTTACCTACAGCATAGACGTAAAACACGTGAGCTTTCGCTCAGCAAGTACAACATACATAACCGCAACAACATAATCATACTTAATTCCTCATAGCATACATAACATACTTAACTCATCATAACATACATACAATTTCATGACATCGCATAATATATGCATGAACCGATTATGCTCTTATTATGCCATCTTATGCATTCTTAACTTATCTTACTTATGGGCCCCTTATCTTGAGTGTACGTACCGGGGCGCGCAACTATGATTTGGTTGGGGCGGCCAGTCCAATTCCAACTCAAACCACAGTCCAACCCGACCTAACGCGGGTCGGTACGACACAGGCAAGCTTGCTTGCCATCATACTTACTTTTCATGAACTTATACTTGTTCTTATTAGTGAACATGCTTCGTGATGTCACTATACATAAATCATGCTCATAACTTAATATCATGCCATAATTTCATATTCATAAACTTAACATAGTTATATCATAAACATAACATCATTCCATCATAAACATCAAACATACTTGGCAAGTATACAACAAAAGCCTATGCTGTAGGCGGAGTTGTACTTACCTTGAGTACTATGTCCTGAGACTCGCTGATCCACTTCAGGATACCTCGGCAGGCTATTTCCTGCTATATCAGAGGACATAGAGTAAGAATTATGTTCTTACAGAATGTTGGTAATCAAACCAACATTCATACCTATTTGTGGTTATATACCCCCTTACGTTAATACAATGTCGGATACTTTCTCAGTATCACAGATAACCCTAGGGTTTAGAATATACTTAGGTTGGTCACATAAAGTAACCTTGGCTAAACAGCCTTTCATAACTGTGTTAGGTGGTGTGAGTTCCAACTGCGAAGTACTTCTATTCCATCGCTCGTCTCTAAGTGGTAGACACCTGGTCGAATAACCTTCAGGATCCTGTAAGGACCTTCCCAATTTGCTACCAGCTATCCTGCATTTGGCTCGGCAGTGTTTTGGAATACTTTTCGAAGCACGAGATCACCTTCATTAAAAGTTCTTGGTCAAACCTTCGAGTTGTAGTACTTTGCCACAGATTGTTGGTAGTTCGCCATGCGAATCAAGGCTCGATCTCATTTTTCATTAAGCAAGTCTAGACTGTCGTTGAGCATTGCTTGATTATGACTTTCGTTTTCAAAAGCTAATTCACACCGGAGTGTGGGGACACTGATTTCTACTAGGATAACAGCTTCAGCACCGAAGGTTAGCGAGAATAGGGACTCACCGTTCGCTCTTCGTGGGGTAGTTCTGTAAGCCCAAAATACACCGTGAAGTTCGTCCACCCATCGACCCTTTCGAGCTTCGAGCTTCTTCTTTAAATTCTAAACAATTGTCTTGTTGGTAGCTTCAGCTTGTCTATTCCCTTGTGGTATCTTGGAGTTGAAAAGCAAAGCTCGATCTTCCATCCTTGACAGAATTTTCTGAAGTTGCCCGAAATGAATTGGGATCCATTGTCAGTGACGATCTCTTGAGGTAATCCGAATCTACAAATGATGTTTCTCCAAATAAAGCTTTCGACATCCGCATTCTTAATCTCAGGAAATGCCTCTACCTCAACCCACCTAGTAAAATAATCAGTGAGAATGAGTAGGTATTTGCGTTGACCGCTCGCTCTCAGTAATAGCCCGGCAATATCCATCGAATACTTCATAAATGGATAAGGAGAACCAATGTTCGACAATCGTTCTGCAGGTTGATCGTTGGCATTTGTCGTTGGCATTTGTCGTACCGTTTCACAAAGTCTTCACTGTCTTGAAGCATAGAAGGCCAGTAATAGCCTTGGCGTTTGACTTTGTTGCAGAGGGATCTTCCCCCATAATGATTCTCACATTCGCCTTCATAGATCTCCTTCAGCACGTAAATAGCTTCAGATTCATATAGACATCGAGCGTAAAGGCCATTGAACGAACGACGAAAAAGGACGTCACTTATCATCGAAAATCTTGCAGCTTTTGTTCGGATTTTCCTCGCCTCTTGTTTCTCTTCAGGTAGAGATCCCTCCTTCAAATAGGTCACGATGGGTGTTCGTCAATCATCCTTTACTTTATCGACTGTGATCGTAGCCTCAATCTGAATGCTAGGTTCTTCAATAAATCCAACTGGAATGCTTCGTCGTAAGTTTGGCTCAGATGTTGAACCAAACGAATCCAAGGCGTCCGCTTGTGTGTTCAAATCCCTCGAAACTTGCTGTATCGAGTATTATTTGAAATGTTGTACAAACGAACGAACAACAGTCAAATAGGCTTCCATTCTTGCATCCTTGGCTGCGTACTTTCCGAGCACTTGGTTCACAACGAGCTGTTAGTCGCTATGAATCTTTAAACGTCGAGCCCCAAGTATCTTCGCTAAACGTAGCCCAACAATCAAGGCTTCATATTCAGCTTCGTTGTTCAAAGCGTCAAATCTCAGGCGAAACGATTGGTCGATTATTTCACCATCGAGGGTCTTACAAAATACTCCCACTCTAGATCCCTTCAAATTTGATGCTCCGTCCACCATGAGCGTCCAGCAGCATTCTCCTTCATTTTTCATCATGGAAAGAATTGGGGTGAGTTCAACTACAAAGTCAGCAAGTACTTGTGATTTTAGGCTTGTTCGAACCCGGTACTCAATGTCAAACTCACTCAACTCGACTACCCACTTCAACAGCCGTTCAGATAAATTTAGACTATGAAGTATGGCTTGAAGCGGATAGGTTGACATTACAACGATTGAGTGTGATTGGAAATACGGCCTTAGCTTCCTCGCGGCTGTGATGAGAGCTAAAGCTAATTTCTCAACCCTCATGTTGTAACGACCCGCCTAGCACAGGCCGTTACCATACATACATACATGCTTAAATAATGAGCGTAAGCAGCAGAAATTTTTTTTTTTTTTTCTACGGTGCGGAATAATGAAACGCATAATAATGTAAAAGCTGAAATAATATACATAATAAGAACGAAACGCGTAGCGGTTAATATCCCCACATTTCACAGTCCACCCCGCCACGCTCGCCATCTTGTATCATTCGTTGCCAGTAGGTTGCTTACCTACAGCATAGACGTAAAACACGTGAGCTTTCGCTCAGCAAGTACAACATACATAACCGCAACAACATAATCATACTTAATTCCTCATAGCATACATAACATACTTAACTCATCATAACATACATACAATTTCATGACATCGCATAATATATGCATGAACCGATTATGCTCTTATTATGCCATCTTATGCATTCTTAACTTATCTTACTTATGGGCCCCTTATCTTGAGTGTACGTACCGGGCGCGCAACTATGATTTGGTTGGGGCGGCCAGTCCAATTCCAACTCAAACCACAGTCCAACCCGACCTAACGCGGGTCGGTACGACACAGGCAAGCTTGCTTGCCATCATACTTACTTTTCATGAACTTATACTTGTTCTTATTAGTGAACATGCTTCGTGATGTCACTATACATAAATCATGCTCATAACTTAATATCATGCCATAATTTCATATTCATAAACTTAACATAGTTATATCATAAACATAACATCATTCCATCATAAACATCAAACATACTTGGCAAGTATACAACAAAAGCCTATGCTGTAGGCGGAGTTGTACTTACCTTGAGTACTATGTCCTGAGACTCGCTGATCCACTTCAGGATACCTCGGCAGGCTATTTCCTGCTATATCAGAGGACATAGAGTAAGAATTATGTTCTTACAGAATGTTGGTAATCAAACCAACATTCATACCTATTTGTGGTTATATACCCCCTTACGTTAATACAATGTCGGATACTTTCTCAGTATCACAGATAACCCTAGGGTTTAGAATATACTTAGGTTGGTCACATAAAGTAACCTTGGCTAAACAGCCTTTCATAACTGTGTTAGGTGGTGTGAGTTCCAACTGCGAAGTACTTCTATTCCATCGCTCGTCTCTAAGTGGTAGACACCTGGTCGAATAACCTTCAGGATCCTGTAAGGACCTTCCCAATTTGCTACCAGCTATCCTGCATTTGGCTCGGCAGTGTTTTGGAATACTTTTCGAAGCACGAGATCACCTTCATTAAAAGTTCTTGGTCAAACCTTCGAGTTGTAGTACTTTGCCACAGATTGTTGGTAGTTCGCCATGCGAATCAAGGCTCGATCTCATTTTTCATTAAGCAAGTCTAGACTGTCGTTGAGCATTGCTTGATTATGACTTTCGTTTTCAAAAGCTAATTCACACCGGAGTGTGGGGACACTGATTTCTACTAGGATAACAGCTTCAGCACCGAAGGTTAGCGAGAATAGGGACTCACCGTTCGCTCTTCGTGGGGTAGTTCTGTAAGCCCAAAATACACCGTGAAGTTCGTCCACCCATCGACCCTTTCGAGCTTCGAGCTTCTTCTTTAAATTCTAAACAATTGTCTTGTTGGTAGCTTCAGCTTGTCTATTCCCTTGTGGGTATCTTGGAGTTGAAAAGCAAAGCTCGATCTTCCATCCTTGACAGAATTTTCTGAAGTTGCCCGAAATGAATTGGGATCCATTGTCAGTGACGATCTCTTGAGGTAATCCGAATCTACAAATGATGTTTCTCCAAATAAAGCTTTCGACATCCGCATTCTTAATCTCAGGAAATGCCTCTACCTCAACCCACTTAGTAAAATAATCAGTGAGAATGAGTAGGTATTTGCGTTGACCGCTCGCTCTCAGTAATAGCCCGGCAATATCCATCGAATACTTCATAAATGGATAAGGAGAACCAATGTTCGACAATCGTTCTGCAGGTTGATCGTTGGCATTTGTCGTTGGCATTTGTCGTACCGTTTCACAAAGTCTTCGCTGTCTTGAAGCATAGAAGGCCAGTAATAGCCTTGGCGTTTGACTTTGTTGCAGAGGGATCTTCCCCCATAATGATTCTCACATTCGCCTTCATAGATCTCCTTCAGCACGTAAATAGCTTCAGATTCATATAGACATCGAGCGTAAAGGCCATTGAACGAACGACGAAAAAGGACGTCACTTATCATCGAAAATCTTGCAGCTTTTGTTCGGATTTTCCTCGCCTCTTGTTTCTCTTCAGGTAGGGATCCCTCCTTCAAATAGGTCACGATGGGTGTTCGTCAATCATCCTTTACTTTATCGACTGTGATCGTAGCCTCAATCTGAATGCTAGGTTCTTCAATAAATCCAACTGGAATGCTTCGTCGTAAGTTTGGCTCAGATGTTGAACCAAACGAATCCAAGGCGTCCGCTTGTGTGTTCAAATCCCTCGAAACTTGCTGTATCGAGTATTATTTGAAATGTTGTACAAACGAACGAACAACAGTCAAATAGGCTTCCATTCTTGCATCCTTGGCTGCGTACTTTCCGAGCACTTGGTTCACAACGAGCTGTGAGTCGCTATGAATCTTTAAACGTCGAGCCCCAAGTATCTTCGCTAAACGTAGCCCAACAATCAAGGCTTCATATTCAGCTTCGTTGTTCAAAGCGTCAAATCTCAGGCGAAACGATTGGTCGATTATTTCACCATCGAGGGTCTTACAAAATACTCCCACTCTAGATCCCTTCAAATTTGATGCTCCGTCCACCATGAGCGTCCAGCAGCATTCTCCTTCATTTTTCATCATGGAAAGAATTGGGGTGAGTTCAACTACAAAGTCAGCAAGTACTTGTGATTTTAGGCTTGTTCGAACCCGGTACTCAATGTCAAACTCACTCAACTCGACTACCCACTTCAACAGCCGTTCAGATAAATTTAGACTATGAAGTATGGCTTGAAGCGGATAGGTTAACATTACAACGATTGAGTGTGATTGGAAATACGGCCTTAGCTTCCTCGCGGCTGTGATGAGAGCTAAAGCTAATTTCTCAACCCTCATGTTGTAACGACCGGCCTAGCACAGGCCGTTACCATACATACATACATGCTTAAATAATGAGCGTAAGCAGCGGAAATTTTTTTTTTTTTTTCTACGGTGCGGAATAATGAAACGCATAATAATGTAAAAGCTGAAATAATATACATAATAAGAACGAAACGCGTAGCGGTTAATATCCCCACATTTCACAGTCCACCCCGCCACGCTCGCCATCTTGTATCATCCGTTGCCAGTAGGTTGCTTACCTACAGCATAGACGTAAAACACGTGAGCTTTCGCTCAGCAAGTACAACATACATAACCGCAGCATCATAATCATACTTAATTCCTCATAGCATACATAACATACTTAACTCATCATAACATACATACAATTTCATGACATCGCATAATATATGCATGAACCGATTATGCTCTTATTATGCCATCTTATGCATTCTTAACTTATCTTACTTATGGGCCCCTTATCTTGAGTGTACGTACCGGGCGCGCAACTATGATTTGGTTGGGGCGGCCAGTCCAATTCCAACTCAAACCACAGTCCAACCCGACCTAACGCGGGTCGGTACGACACAGGCAAGCTTGCTTGCCATCATACTTACTTTTCATGAACTTATACTTGTTCTTATTAGTGAACATGCTTCGTGATGTCACTATACATAAATCATGCTCATAACTTAATATCATGCCATAATTTCATATTCATAAACTTAACATAGTTATATCATAAACATAACATCATTCCATCATAAACATCAAACATACTTGGCAAGTATACAACAAAAGCCTATGCTGTAGGCGGAGTTGTACTTACCTTGACTACTATGTCCTGAGACTCGCTGATCCACTTCAGGATACCTCGGCAGGCTATTTCCTGCTATATCAGAGGACATAGAGTAAGAATTATGTTCTTACAGAATGTTGGTAATCAAACCAACATTCATACCTATTTGTGGTTATATACCCCCTTACGTTAATACAATGTCGGATACTTTCTCAGTATCACAGATAACCCTAGGGTTTAGAATATA
The DNA here is from genome assembly GCA_025413025.1 of Ficus hispida. Lineage (NCBI taxonomy): Eukaryota > Viridiplantae > Streptophyta > Magnoliopsida > Rosales > Moraceae > Ficus > Ficus hispida. Next base: position 6,259,352 of record CM046372.1, on the reverse strand, counting down.
CTTAGGTTGGTCACATAAAGTAACCTTGGCTAAACAGCCTTTCATAACTGTGTTAGGTTATTGAACCTAACCTTGGGCCTAAGCTTGCTTGAAAATTCATTCCATTGGGTTACTCTTCAGTAGCCCTGATTTTTAGGCCCCACTAGTTATTCTTATCATTTTATTGGGTTACGTTGGATAACCCTTGGGCTTAGGGCCCAAACCAATAACTCGGCATCTTTTTTTTCCGGTTATTGCTCACCGAACTTTGTTTTTTAAAACTACTTTTGAAAACTTAGGATTTTCTTTAAAATCATTGAAATCATATGAGTATAACATGCTAAGAGCTGAAAACTGTCATTGGAACAGTTTTAGTGGTCAAGATATTGGGTTTTAAACCACAAAACAATTAAACACTAAAAACTGCCTTTGGAACAGTTTTTCTGTTTTGTTTACAAAATCCTGTGCAGGAATTTCCTGTTTCCTACACAGTTTTAAAACTCCAATTTTTTATTTAGAAATCCAGACCGAATCTGAAAAACTTTTCTTCATGAAAGTTTTAGATCTTGGAAATCCTAAAACTTTCATGTTTTGCTCAAAATCCAGTTCGGAAATTAACTCATTCATTTACCCGGTTTAAGTCACCTGGCCGTGCATAAAAACTGGGCATGGTCAGGCTCGGGTTTCCACAAAAACGAAGGCCGTTGGAGTCTTTTTGAAACTGTCACGTAGTCCTACAGGAAACCCCTTTCCTGCAACTTTCGTGTTTTAAGTTTTGCAAGATTCGGCCTCTAAGGGCGTCAAATTTAGGTTTTCAGAAAACTGGGCAGAATGAACCCGAAATGGCAGTTTTCTATCTCTTAATCGTTTTCGGTCCTAAAACGAGCACACTAACTCAACCGACCACAGCAGGAGCCTAGGATCATCATGCACGCTTTCTAATGTCCCGTTTTAACTCACATGGAGCTCAAACCCGTCCATGCAAGTCAAACAACAATTTGCATCTTTAAGGGTTAGGGTTGGCTTGTTTCTAATTCTACCAACCATAGCATACACAAATCAATCTAATACCCTAACATGCCATTCATAATCTGTTTTGACAGATTTTTAGGGGACATATAACCACTAATCCTCCTAATCATGCAACTCTAGAAATCAACAACATAAACATAATTAAAACTATCAAACAAACCACCATTTAACACCATACTAAACTAATCAAGCACATACACCCTTAAATCTAGGCTAGGGCTCGGAAATTAAATTGAGCTTATGCTCATTACAATCCAACTTGAAATACACTTAATCTTCAATTTAAAACTTGAATTGAAAGATTTAAGGTTCAAGAGAATTTTACCTCACTTAATCCAATGGGTAGGCTTGCTTGGCTCAAAAATTTCTCTTTTCCTTTCTCCTTGGTGCAGCCGGCCTTGCTCCTTCAATGAGCACCAGAAATTTTTCCAGCCACCTAGGGGTTGCTCCTACACTTCTCCGGCCACTCACACCAGTTTCAGCCACTCATCAACAGCTTTCCCTCTCACCTTTTCCTCTAGCTTGCTGCTGCCTTACAGCCGGCCCCCAATGGCCAATTGGCTTCCAATTTTTTTTTTTCCAACTTTCTAACTTGCTTCCTAGTGAAACCCGAACTCTCCTAAGACTATTTCCTCAAGTTTTCCAAACTTTTTCTTTCTCTTTGGCACCTCTCAAAGTTCAGTTTTGGTGAGGAAGAAATTGGGCAAAGTTTGGTTGCTTTTCACAATTTTTGTGAACAAAATGTTCAAATGGCCACCTATTTATAAGTGAGGCCAAACTCTTCAAATTGCACCAAAAACCCTCCAAAAATTTCAATTTTTCCCTTAAATCCTCTTAGTTGGCCGGCCACCTAGCCATTCTAGAGTTTTCCAACTTTCTTTCCAATCTTATTAATTCCATAAATGATGTCATAATTCCAAAAGCTAATGACATCATCCATAAAGGCTTTGTTTGGCTTTTTCCCTTAGTAGACAATCCTTTTTAATGCCAAACAGGTATTTTTAATACTGTGCTCTCTTATACACAGTACAAGCTTTTATACTACAGTCCAAAATTTATCTGCGTAATGATGGACTGTACGAAACTTTTCCTTTTTGCTCCAAGCCCTTTAGCCTTTATTATCGTACTTAATGTGCTTGATTTTTCTATGATGGTTTTAAAACTTATTCTTACTATCTGCGTTGTAAAAATGACTTTTTGCAGTATATATCTCGCACTGCATCACATACTTAAGTTTCGACATTTGGTTGACCGTTTTAGGCAATCCTTGACTTCTTTTAGTCGATGTTGCCTTTCTTGGCCATTCTTGACTCTCTTGGTCAACTTTGACTTTTGTGGTCAACTCTGACGTCTTTTGGTCAAACTTTGACCAAAATAAAAATCATCACATTTTTATACCTTTTCACTAAAAAGGTATCATGCTTGACTAAGCAATCATTTTTGAGTCTTATAACGCATAAGAACTCACAAATTTCAATAAAAACCCTAAACCGGGCTTTTGCATAACTACCTCCACGGTACAATTCAAATTTCTATACAAGAAATTGTAACATAGAGAAATTCTAGTTATTACACATGTACCTTGTCTCTGCATCAAGTAATGATTTACTGACGTAGTATGCTGGTTATTCACCGTTCAAGTCTCGTACTAGAACGATGCTAATTGCTTCTTCTGTTACTGCCAAATATAAAAACAAATTTTCACCGGTTAGAGGTTTTGCTAGAATCGGAGGGCTTGATAGATACTTTTTTAACTCTACAAAAGCTTGCTAACATCGATCATTCCATTCAAACTTCTTGTTCCCTTTTAATAGCTTGAAAAAGGGTTCGCATTTGTAGTTGAACATAGATAAACCTGTTCAAAGCAGCGATTTGGCCAGTTAACTTCTAAATCTCCCTCTTGTTTTTAAGAGATGACATATCAATGATTGCCCTAATCTGGTCCGGATTAGCTTCGATTCCTCACTGCGTGACAATGTAGCCCAAGAATTTTTCAGATGAAACACTGAAGGAGCACATTGATAGATTTAAACGTATATTATGCTGTCGAAGTATCGAAAAGCATTCGGATAGGTGTCCAATGTGATCAACAGCTTTCAGTGACTTGACTAGCATATTGTCTATGTAAACCTCTATCGTTCGACTCAATTGGTTAGCGAACATTGCATTGACAAGCCTTTGATATGTTGCGCCAGCATTCTTCAACCCGAATGGCATAACTTTGTAGCAATAGATTCTCCTTTCTGTGATAAAAGCTGTCTTTTCTTGATCATCGGGAAGCTATCCTTCGAGCAGCCTTATTCAAATCTGTGAAATCAATACAGACTCTCCATTTGCCGTTCTTTTTCTTCATGATGACAACGTTCGCGAGCCAATCTGGGTATTGCACCTCTCTGATAAATCTAGCCTCAATCAACTTCCGCACTTCTTCATTGATAATCTTGTTACGTTCGATCCCAAGTTTTCTTCTTTTCTGCTTGACAGGCTTATGGCTAGGATCGACGTTAAGACGATGTGTCGTAACTTCTGGGTCGATACCTGGCATGTCATTGTATGACCATGTGAAACAGTATTGGTTGTTTAGAAGAAAACTCATGAGTTCTGTGCGGACAATGCGATCGAGCAATGATCCAACATTGATAACACGATCTGGATGCTCTGGATCAATCTGGATTTCATCAAGTTGCTCCATGTCTGGCTGGAGTTGAGCGCTCGATTTCTTCTCCTCCTCTAGTTGCTATAACCGATCACTCCTTTTCATCTTTAAAGAATGGAGGTAGCAAGTTCGAGCTACCTTTTGATTGCCCTTTATTTCCCTAACTCCCCTCTTCGTAGAGAATCTGATGCGTTGGTGATAGGTGGATGGGACTGCCTTCATTGCATGAATCCAAGGCCTACCAAGAATGGCATAACTTTATAGTAATAGATTCCCCTTTCCATGATAAAAGCTGTCTTTTCTTGATCGTCGGGATGCATGAGGATCTGATTATATCCTGAGAATGCATCCATGAATGAAAGAAATTCATGTCCTGCTGTCACGTCGACCAATTGATCAATATGTGGCAAGGGGAAGCTATCCTTCGGATAGGTCTTGTTCAAATATGTGAAATCAATACGGACTCTCCATTTGCCATTCTTCTTTTTCACGATGACAATGTTCGTGAGCCAATCTGGGTATTGCACCTCTCTGATAAATCCATCCTTAATCAGCTTCCGCACTTCTTCATTGATAATCTTGTTACGTTCGATCCCAAGTTTTCTTCTTTTCTGCTTGACAGGCTTATGGCTAGGATCCACGTTAAGATGATGTGTCGTAACTTCCGGGTCGATACCTGGCATGTCATTGTGTGACCATGTGAAGCAGTATTGGTTGTTTAGAAGAAAACTCAAGAGTTCTGTGCGGACAGTGCGATCGAGCAATGATCCAACATTGATAACACGATCTGGATGCTCTGGATCAATCTGGATTTCATCGAGTTGCTCCACATCTGGCTGGAGTTGAGCGCTCGATTTCTTCTCCTCCTCTAGTTGCTATAACCGGTCACTCGTTTTCATCTTTAAAGAATGGAGGTAACAAGTTCGAGCTACCTCTTGATTGCCCTTTATTCCCTAACTCCCCTCTTCATAGGGAATCTGATGCGTTGGTGATAGGTGGATGGGACTGCCTTCATTGCATGAATCCAAGGCCTACCAAGAATGATATTGTAGGCTGAAGGGCAGTCCAAAACTAAAAAGGTGGTCAGCTTGTTCTCCCCTGCCGCAAAGACAGGAAGTTTGATTTTTTCAATAGTAGCGGTCGACTCTCTTTTATAGCCTGTCAAAATAATCGTCGAGCATTTGATGTCTGACTCAGATAAATCCATTTCCTTCAATGTTGACAGGAAAAGAGCATCTGCCGAGCTCTCATTATCGACAAGCATTCTACCTACCTCACAATTGGATACGTTTAGAGTCAAAACTAACGCATCATCATGAGGTCGGCTAAGGCTTGTAGTCTCGCTGTTATGGAAACTGATGGAATGTTCGATGGGATCATCAGGAAGAATCGATGCAATCAGTTGCAATGCTTTCCTTCGATGAGACTTGATAGCGGTTACTGTCTCTCCACTGTAGATCGACCCTCCACAAATAACTCCAATTGTCTTTCGGACTGGTGGAGGCGAAGGTATGTCTTCAATATGCTGCACAACCCTTCGTTCCTTGGTCTCGTTACCAAGCCCGTACGTCTCTCTTCCATTCTCCGTGAGGAACTCACGAAGGTGGTCTTTCTTCAACAGTTAGGTGACTTCAGCCCTCAGCGCTCGACAATCGATGGTCTGGTGACCATGATCTTTGTGGAACTCAAAGTACTTTGTTGTGTCTCTGGCCAGGTTTTCTGGTAGCTTCTTCGGCCATGTAACAAAGTCCTGGTGCTTGAGGTGAGTGATCAACTCTGACGGGCTAATGCCGAGAGCATACTTTAGTGGGGAAAGTGGACGCTTTTGATTACGCCTTCTAGATCGTTCTACCCTATTCTCCGTTCGACGTGAAGTGTATGGGCATTCACGTCTGAAAGGCTTTTCTCGCTCTTCGCTTACTCTGGATAATTCCTCCCTCGTTCGAACTAGATCTCGATCCACTCACTCGTTCTCCTCCTCTAGCTCGATGAATCCCTTTGTTCGGTGTAAGGCATCTTGAATAGTTGGGGGATATCGGGTGCAAATTTCATTTTTGAACACGGACTTGTGCCTTAAGCCCTTCTTCAAAGCTTTTCTTATCGTTCCGTCGTCGAACCCTGAGATGTCTGAAATGGCCTTGCTGAAGTGCTTGATATAAGCGCGAAGTGACTCGTGCAGCCCTTGAATTACCCCCCAAAGATCCTTCATTGTCTTCCCGGACTGAATGTGGACGAAGTAGCTCCGCATAAACTCAAGCGAGAGCTCATCGAACGAGTCGATCGATTCCGGTGGTAGGTTGCATAACCATCTTAATGCTGCTCTCTTCAAACTCTACATGAAAAGATTGCACATCATGTCATCGAGCATTCCGATTAGAATGTTCGTTGACTGAAAAATGTGCTTGTACTACAAAAGATGGTCATGTGGGTCCAACATTCCATCGAACCTTGGGAAAGAAATACTTCAGAGTGATGGTATTGGTAATCCGCTTCGTGAGGGGTGTCTCTCAGACACCACGAGCCAGATTATCGAACCCCCGTATGGATGTGGTGGCACGATGTATTTGGGAAGAGAAATGCTATTCCATCTGGGCCTCTAATGTCCTCATTTCCTCGGACATTATGCTCATCATTATATCTTCAACGTTAGTTATTTCTGGAGGAGCAGGACCTTGTTGTGGAGGGAAATCAGGCATCAAATGCCGGGTTGGAGTTGTGTTTCTTCCAAAGTCAAATCCATAGACTGGATATTGGTGCTGCTATTGCTGTTGTTGTTGTTGGTGTTGCTGGTGTTGGTGTTGTTGTGCTCGTCCTTCGTCACCCATAGTCGGGTTTCCAGGTGTGTGCAATGGTTGCATGGGAGCTATGGGACTGTAAGCAGCGTTCCTCGTTCGTTGAGGATAATGTTGTGTGGCTTGTTGCCAGCCTCCAGCGCTCGTGGCTGGAAGATTATGGGACGTGGCTTGCTGCCAGCCCCTAGCGTCCGCACCTGAGGAATACCCGACATATGGGTTGTAGTAAGACGAGTAAACAGCCTGAGTGTTGATGGTCATCAACTGGTTCTTGAGAATCTGGATCTCAGCACTGATGTTTTTCATCTGGCTTTATTGGGCACTGTACTTCTAGGTATGATCTTTCACTAATCGCGTCATGTTGGCGATTTGGGGGTTTACTTCTGAAGTTGAAGCCTCTTGGTGATGAACAGGGCTTTCTTGTGAAAACTCCTCTTGGTGTTCATGTTCTTCCGCCATAGTTGCCTTATGAATTTCTGGTGTTAGATGGCCAATGGCCCCACAGTGGGCGTCAAACTGTAGGTGCTGTTTATCTACGGTCAAATTTTAACCGGAGTTAGTTTGTATGAATAAAACAGAATTGATTGGGCCCTTGGAAATCATCAATGAAATTCATAAAGCAATACAATATACAACAATAAAGCAAGTAGAATGAGAATAGAATCAACAACATCAAGATGTAAAGACGTTCGCCGAATGGTAGCTACATCCTCTGAGAGAGTGATCTTTGTATTAGACTGTTCTTGAACACAAAAAATGATTTCTGGGAATTTTTGCAGAGTAAAAATAAATGAAATCAGACAGAAAGCCAATGTTCTGACAGAAGTTCCTCTTATGCCAAAATCGGTCCCTTGTCTGAGGGGGATTTCCCTCTATTTATAGAGGTAGATCTGTGGGTTTGAAACTGCAAATTCAAAAAAGCAGTTTTCGTTCATCTGAGACACATGTCAGAGTATCAGTTATTCTTCAAACAAAGCGGTTACTGAAGTAAATCATGCCACATGTATCGAACTTAGCAGTTATTCATGTGATGTGACTGTCAGTTATGAACTTATCAGTTTTCATAATCATCGTCGATTGTAGGTTCGACGGTAGTGGGAAATGCCCCCTGTGATCTGCGTTATGAACGAGTGACGAACGGTAGTCGGAAAATAAGACTTCATCCTTATGATCCATCGTTCGCGGCTTATTTGAAATTCAGCATGTGATAGATCATGCTCGACATGCAGGTTCGATGTTCGATTGTGAATGTTTGTAAATCACAACGAAATGAATTAGAATCGTTAAATGGGTCCGGCCCAATTATACGAGCAGTCAACATTCATGGTCGAACGGAGCAATGAGTTGGGTCTGGCCCGAACATGAAAATGACAGAATTGGAAATTAGAGTTCGTCGTTCGTCAGACAAACTGTTAAAGCTAACGCTGTAAAGGGGAGACGAAGTCTAACCCCAACAAATACTAATAAAGTTGTGCCGTATACCGAAAGGTGTTGAATTTACTGTTAAATTATTGTTGCAACTAGAAGAGAAGGATTTGTGTAAATGATAAATGGATGAATACGCATATTTGTATTAGAAATGGTTTTCTTCTAGTTGCTTATTATTATGTATTCATAAGGGTTTCTATGAAAATGAAAGTGAATATATATATGTATATATATATATATATATATTTTAGGTTATATATCTTGATAGTTTTAATGAGGAATAACAAGGAGTATCTAATGTGGGCCCAAAATCAATATTCAATTGAGAATTTGATTTCTTGATGAATTTAGCTTTCGAGACAAACATGAATTGAGTACTCATTTTTTAACCGTTCTTAGTAATGTGATCAAATTTATACCATCAAATTCAACTAATGTCTTGCAGTAGAATTCTGTTTGGGAAGTTTTATTGGCAAGAGACAATTACTAATCTTTTAATTTTAATTTGATAAATGCTCAATATTATGTGATAACTTTCCAAAAACGTTTTCAATGAAAAGCGCAGATTTTTCTATTGGAGTCTGAAACTTTTAGGAAAAGATATAAATGACTAATAATGCATATTATTAAAACTCACATATCTTACAAGACAGAATGACCATAAGAGTCTTCCGGAAAAGGAATTTAGAGGACCCATAAGTTGAATTCACTAAGTTACAACTTCCAGACAATTGTTGATTGAAAGAGAACTCATGACACTTATAAATTAAAATTTTCTCTTCTTGAAGGTCCTTGCGGTAGATCTGTCTCATATGATATGTGTTTGCTTAGTTGTGTGAATATTAAAAAATAATAATGCATATTATATGCTGCCAGCAGAATATGTGGAGTCTAAGAAAATTATTTTATCTCTTTTTTTAATGGATTAATATATGCCTTCTAACCCACATGAGAAAAGAGAAAACATTGGAGGAAAATAATAAAAATTTGGAAGTCAAACTATGAAGAACGAAATTGGTTACAAATCAAAGTAACTTAATTAGTGAGAGTTTGCAGATGATTCCAAAAAATGTTCATGTTAAGGAACAAGTCCATGTTACAATATTCTTTGGAAGTCCGACTAATTATATGTTTATGTTATTTATTAAATACGTCTTGGCATATGTACGTACATAAAATAAACTCACCGACAAATTCAATGCTTTTAATTTTCTTTTTTAATGAATTCAATGTTTATTTTAGTGATTGATAAGATGAGAAAACCCCTGGCCTTTCATGTGGTACGGAGCATATGAGCAATTTGGAAGCAAAAGTACCGTCCTTTGCTTAAAAAGAACAACACACACACACACACACACACACACATATGTATAGAATGTAAAACATGTTTCATCAAACAAAATTCATTAACAAAAATTTATTCCCCCTTGTTGACTTTCTCTTAGCCTACATATACATATTATTTACAATATAATTGTTCGATTAGTTGGATTATATACATGAAAATCCAAAGGAGTTGGTTAAGTTTCAATTAAAAAAGAAACAAATACAAAGAAAAGGAGTTGCTTAGTTTAAGTAGCGTATTCATACGCTATTGAAGTTTGAACTCATAAATTGCAAATGAAAATTTGAAGGAAAAAAATGTCATGTAAAGCCGAATGATTGAAATGAGTTAGGTCAGCAATAAGGAAACAAAACAATGTATAGAATATCATGCATGCATAGATTGGATTAAATTTAAAAAGGAAAATAAGTAATAAAAGAGGACATGCCAACACTTAAAGTCAAAGTATATAGAGAGCTAATGATTAGGGCTATCTTAGTGGAGTTCATGATATCCTAAAAAGTAGTCCTACAAGTATGAATATGGGCTAATTAAGAAGATTATTATTGAGTCTAAAAAAGATATATATATATATATATAATCTTACGAGGTGTTTAGTGTTTGAGTTTGAGTTGAGATTTTTAAATTTTAATAATAATTTTTGTTGATTTTTTTCAGAAAAGATAAAATATTTTTTCAGAAAAAGACAAAAATTAAGTTGAAAATTTTGAGTTTGAGTTGGTGAACCAAACTGACCCTTAGAAATGCATGTGATCTAAGTTTGGATCCGAAGAACCCAGTATGAACCGTACACATGCAAGGTCAATATCCCACACCCATTAATTATAATTTGGCTAGAATGAGACAAACTTGATTTTTCATTACCCTATATATGTGGTTCTTAGTTTTTTTTTTTAATTTATTTTTCCTTCTTTTTTTTTTCATTGTTTTAAGGAATTTTTTTTTTTAACTCTTTGGCCTAAAGCCAAGCAAAAGAGAAAATTTTCAAACAAGCTTTGACAAAAAGACATCGAGCACAGAAGAAATTTGAAGAATTAATCTCATTATATTATATTGTTTCCCTCCCAGTACTGTAATTATAATAACAATGACTAGTAGCTATAGTTAGTAAAATGGGGCTGCCTCAATTTAATGAAAAATTATTAAAATGGGACATATTGTAACAATTCAAATTCGTGGGCAGATGGTTAAAGTTAGAAATTTCACTAATAAAAATTGTGGATTATACGACGGTTTTTTACCGTCGTGTAAAGTTTACACGATGGTTTACCAACCATCGTGTAATCCAGTGTCATGGTAGATAACACGATGGTCTCATTACCGTCGTCGTATCTCAATGTTACATCACGGTGTACCGTCATCAAAATCACATTACACGACGGTTCTTGGCCGAACCGTTGTGTAATATGCACATTACATGACGGTTCTTGGCCGAACCGTCGTGTAATATGTACATTACACGATGGTTCTTTGCTGAACCGTCGTGTAATATGTATATTAGATGACGGTTCTTGGCCAAACCGTCGTGTAATATACACATTACACGACGGTTCTTGGACGAACCGTCGTGTAATTTGGATATTACATGACGGTTTTTTGCCGAACTGTCGTGTAATGTCATACATTACACGACGGTTCCTATCCGAACCGTCGTGTAATATATGTGTGCTTTAAGACATTACACGACGGTTCTTGGTCGAACCATCGTGTATGACATTAGACGACGGTTCAAGATCCGTCGTGTAATATTTTATTTAAAAAATATATTTTGGTTTTTTTGGTGATTTCCCGTGCTAGCCTAACCTGCATGTGATTCAATACACGATCCAAGATAATAATTTCAATTATCAAATTAAAAATACATACCAATTTTTACATTACAATTTCACATATCATAATTAATAAATTGCATTACATGGCTAGTCCATTCTCCCCTAATCAAATCCAAATCCTCAGAAGTAATAAATTCTTTACTTTCTAGTATGTCAATTCCATTCAACACTATGTCCCTCATAAAACCTAAAATAAAATAACCACATTCAACACTTCCCTCTTGGAGAGGACAAGGATGGTCCGAGATTATGGTTTTATAGTCTTGTCTCCTTCTAATCCCTTGACCGGCTATAATTTTCCAATCCGATAGGGCCCTAGCAAATTGGTAAAATTGAAACTAATTAATTAAGATACATATAATAATTAAGATTAAAAAAATTAACATATTAAAATTAATTTACATGTTCATTAGCTCCGTAAATCGTCTCGTTTCTTCTCTCAAAGAGGATCAAAATAAAGGACGAAGTCCTCCGATGGGTCATGACTCCCAAAACCAATGTCTCCCTCTGTATGTGGCACAAAATAATCCGAGCTGATTGGTCGACCATAGGAACGATTCAGTTATTTGTTCCTTCAATCCTGACGCTATAATCCAATATAGCAAAAAAAAAAAAAAAAAAAAAAAAAAAAAAAAAAAAAAATAAAAAAAACATGTCATAGCTCCGTAAAATCTCTCTTCTTCAAAAATCAAAAAAGACGAATCTCGATGGTCAAGATCCAAAACCAATTCTCTGTATGACAAAATAAATCCCTTGGTCACGCAAAAAGCTGATAAGATTGTCTGCTCGATCTCTCATGCCAGCATTTTCAGTATCTGTTCTCACCGGTGAGATCAAGGTTGGAGAGACAAACGCAAACCTACATAATTCCTCCAAATATCTGCATATAAGAGTATCAAATTTGTTACTGTACCTGACATATAGAAGAATTTCCAGATTACACAAATTTTAGAGATAGAATGTCGTACCTCATGTAGACTAATATACAATTTGCACTAATTTCTTGTAAATTAATGAACTCATAAATATCTTCAAAGCTCAGAAAGACAGGCATTTCAAAAGTCATGATCGTACATGGTATTGGGACCTCAATCTGATTACCTTGATGCATGGAACTATGTGCATAATAAGCCAAAGGCTGCACCGCCATGTTCATGTTATTAAAGTCGAACAAAGGTTGTTGTTGTTGTACACCTTGTTGTACCTCTGTCCGAGAGTCGATGGTTTTATTTCGAAGCTTTTTTGGCATTTTTTTTCCAGATGCTGGGTCAGGAACGTGACTAGACCTCAACTCGCCTTGTTATACTCATGTCGACTCGACTAATGTTTAGCCAAGCACAACCCATTAATAGCATCCTCCACAGTGTTGTCGTATCGGTATAGTATTGTCTTTTTATTTGGCACATTGATTGACCTCGCACAGTTCCATTCCTAGTGTAATCCATGCAGTATCGTGGAAGGCTTCCAGCCATGTCTTGAAACGAACAGTAACTGTCACCCTGCACTTCATTGAAAATTGTTTACATCCTGACTATCGACTGCATGATTGGTCAGAACGTGACCTCAACTCGCTTTTTATCATGTCGCTCGACTATGTTTAGCAAGCAACCCATTAATACATCCTCCAGTTGTTGCTCGTACGTCGTATATTTGTTTTTTATTTTGGCACATTGATTGACACTCGCACGTTCCTTCCCTAGTGGATCCCATGCACCGTATCGGTGGAAGGCTCTCCAGCCATGCTCTTCGAAACGCAACAAGTAACTGTCCACCCTGCACTTCATTGAAAATATAGAGCTTACACTCCTGACTATCGACTGCAATGATTGGCGGATCAGAAACTCCATGTTATTTTTCTTGGGCAGAGCAACTAGCCTTAAAGCTGTTGTGTTGGTCCACGGTTGGCACATTGTTGGGATCAACCGACGGCGCCACATCTTTGTTCGCACATAGACCACGCAACAACGCCTTTAATTCTTCTATTTCACGTTTCATTGATTGTACTTTATTGTCTTTACTCGAACTTCGATTTAGGTTAAAGTATTGAGACATCTTTACGAACTTTGATTGCCCATGGACACGCCCTCTGTGTTCGGGTTTAGATAATACCTGCGACAATACATCACTAGTGCCAACTGATTCGAAAGTGCCTTGGCTCTCCTGTATGTTGTACTACATCTACAAGATAATTAACATAACTCATTTACGATTGAGGGTTGTAAGTACATATACTAGTGATGAAAAATTAATTGTTAGTTAGTAAACTTACTATCAACTCGCTAACTTTTTTACATGTTGGATCTTTCAACTCTCCATCAAGGCTTATCTGTTGCTCAAGCCACAAACTATCTCTTTTTTCCCATTTCCCAGTCTTCTTAAACTGTAATTGAACATTGTTAGTATAAATGAGGACATAATGTTCTATAAATGGCATATGATTTAGTATGAACATGTTTTATTGACATACATGTTCCTGGTCGAGCTTCCTATATCCGTCTCGGCCTCCTCTTGATGAGTATTCGTTATTTGTCCTTATTTCACTTCCACGATCAGATAGTTGTTGGAATTGTGAGGATGTTCTATACTGAACGAATTTCACCCAATCCTCTTCTTCTATATTAGGGTAGTTGTCAATAACTTTTTAAGGCCGTGTCCAAACACTTTCTTCTGTTAAAAATCCCTCGACAAATGTCTTATACTGATCATACCGGAAATTCCGTGTAGCTTCACCACATGATTTTATATACGCATTCTGAAAGCTTTCATCAACGGTGAAAGAAGTAATAGTTTCTTTCTAAATGATATCTTTCAGTCCGTCTAAATCACGAGATCTCCAATCTTGTATCCATATTGGAATGTGCTCTCGAGAGAGCACACCAATCCAACTCATCAATTCGTCACCGTACTTTCCTTTCGGTTTTCCTTGCCATATGGACGCGTTTCATTATAATTGCCTTTCACTTGCCATCAACATTGGGATCCGATGGGTTTTTCCTTCGTGCTCGTCCCTTTTTGGAATGTTCCATTGTATTCGTTTACCCATAGTTATTGTCAAAAGAAATAAATAAAAAAAAATTATGTCATACCAATATAATCGAATCAATTTAGCTTTAACTACTAATCACACAATACATTAACTTTTTACCCAACCGCAAAGGTGCACAAACTTATTTAGTTGGAAATTCGTCCATAAAAATGCACAGGCACAAACTGATTTTTTTAAAATACCCACAGGCGCTAGGCACCCCCCACGGGTGCCTAGGCACACCGAGAGGGCGCTAGGCACTCCCCACCGAGGGGGTGCCAGGCACTCCCGAGAGGGCGCCCAGGCACTCCCCACCGAGGGGGTGACAGGCGCGCCCGAGAAGGTGGCCAGGTGCTCCCTACTGAGGGGGCGCCAGGCGCCCGTCGCGGTCTCGACGGTCATAGGCCGTTTTGAGCCATTATTTTTGTATTTTCATGCTAGAAAACTTCATGTAATCTTGCTATAGTTATGCTTGGAATATTGATCAAACTCTATTATCTTTTTCGAAAAGGAAAACTCATTGTGGCATTCCATCGAGCATGTTGTGTGCGTAAAAAAAACATGTTCATAAATGTGTGTAAAGTGTCAAAATTAACGATTTACAATCATTTTTCTCCTCTACAAAGAGAAATATTAAAAACAAACATACTAATTTGTAACAACGGATCTTTAGTGACAAACAATAATACAAACAAGCAAACGTGGTTTAGTTTATATATGAAGTCACCTTACTTTTCTTTGAAAAAGAATAGTCACGGCCAAAGCAAGAAGGAGGCGGCGGCAACAACGGCAATGGCGGATTGACCGGAATTTAAAAGAGAGGTGTCGGCGGGTTGGTGAAGTATGTGTGGGTACTTAAGAAAAGTAAAGAGTGTGAAGAGAAATAAGGAGATGCGAGCGAATATATGAAGAAAAATGAAGAGGAAATTGTATTTAAGTAATTAGTTTTCATGCGGAATTCGAAAAATGAAAACTTAAAATTTTCAAAATTTTTGAGCATTACACGACGGTTTGGAAAAAAACCGTCGTCTAATCGGAGGAGTAGATGACAGTCACTTGGGGACCGTCGTCTAAGCCCCCAATCTGGAGGATTAGACGACGGTCCCTGGGGGACTGTCTTGTAATCACCCATCAGGGGGATTACACGACGGTCCCCTGGGGGACCATCGTGTAAGCCACCCCCAAACAACGGACCCCTGGGGACCGTCATGTAAGCCACGCGCCCGTGCAACCTCAGCGCGTGCCCGCACGCCCCCAGCCAAACCAGAGGCCAGAGGCAAGCCCAGCACCCGCGGAGACCAGAACCAGGCGCGCGCCCGTGTGCTCAATCAGGCCGAAGTAGGCGCACGCCCACGCGACACCAAGCTCGCGCCCTCGCGACCCTAGGCACGTGCCCGCGCTCTTCCCCAGCCAAGGAGGACAGCGCATTTCCCCAGCCAGGAGCCCTTAAAAAACCTCATTTTCTTTAGTTCTTCACCAAACTTTTATTTCTCCCAACCGAAAAATTCAACCCCCACTTCACCAATATTTTCAAATTCTTCATACCTTTCATACACCCAAAATGTCAAACTTTACAATCTATTCTTTCATTAAAGATCTCACCATTCGGCTTGGATCAAAATCAATAGTCACGGTATATATATATAAAGCAATGAACATAATAAAATAAATATATAATACATCTTGAATTATAATATAAATAAAGTAATGTGTTGTACAAAATAAATGGCATAATGTTCAAGTTTTTTTCTTTTTTCTCTTTGCTTGCTCAACACGGGTCCATTCAATATCAGGTCGAACTAAGTGGAAAGCATCATCATCGAATTCATCAATCTTCTCAACCGGTGGCAATCCTTGTGTTAAAGGAGGAATGTCGGAGCAATCTTCCTCATCTTCTTGACCATGGATCAATTTTGGCTGCATCAATACTACTCAGGACAACTCTAAATTGTTGGGATCCATTGTATAAAATACTTGGATTGCTTATGATGCCATAATGAATGGATCATTTTTGTATCCCAATCGTTTAAAGTCTACTACTGTGATGCCATCGCTGTCAATCCTTACATAATTATTGTCGGCCCATTTGTACTTAAATAGTGCTACATGTAACCTACAGTAATCGAGTTCCCAAATATCTTCAATGAAACCGAAGTAGTTCATAGTTCCATAAAATGGATTCTTATCCTTTGCAGATGAAATATGCATGGACTTGGACGGATACTAACACCACTATTTTGAACAGGATGCTTCTCATCTCTTTCGCGAGTGTAGAATGTATAACCATTGACGAAGTATGATGTATAACGTGTAACAACGGTCGACGGTCCTCTAGCGAGGTTCATTAACTCTTGCGAAAAGCCTTCATTCTGTAAGACATGTCTTCGTAGCCGCTGACGAAACGTCCGATTGTATTCATCTTGTAGCAACTTTTCATTTATTCCTCTTCTTGGATTTCTATCTCTTAATTCCTGTAGGTGAACCTCAATAAAAGGCTCAACTTCAACCCTATTATGTAAGGTATAGAGACAAGCTTTCTCCCATTCACCTCGATTTACCGGTGATGGAATACCGACGGATAGTCCTTTCCATAAATGTCTGTAGTCTTTGGCAACCCAATCGCTTCCGCGGTGCATAAATACTCGGAGCAAAATTCGACCGATTCCTCTGCAATATAGCCTTCTACTATACATCCTTCTGGCCTATTTCGGTTCTTGACATAACCCTTCAAAACCTTCATGTACGTTTCAAAAGGATCATCCATCTCAAGTAAACCGGTCCACATAGCTTCACTTCCCGGACTAAGTGCACCATTAGATGAATCATTATGTCAAAAAATGAGGGTGGAAAGTACTTCTCAAGCAAGCACAACGTCTTAACCAACTTTAATTGTAACGAATCTAGTGTCAATGGATCAATTACCTTGGAGCATATCAAGTTGAAAAAAGAGCATAATTTGGTAATTGCGAATCTCACATCCTTCGTTAAAACTCCTCGCAAGGCCAGCGGTAATAACTGTTGCATCAAGATATGACAATCATGTATTTTCATTCCAATCAGCCTCAGATCCTTCATAGATACCAACCTTTTGATGTTGGAAGAATACCTGTTGGGCACTTTAACAGAAGCGAGCCACTCACAAAGCTTTCTTTTTTCCTGTCTTGATAAGGTGTACTTCGCCGGAGGTAAGTAAGTTTCATTCTCTTTTTTCGTAGGGATCAAGTTAAGTCTAATTTTCAATTCCTTAAGTTCCAGCCGTGTTTTTTCACCGTCTTTGCTCTTATTAGGAATGTCTAGCAATGTGTCCACAATTGATTCACAAACATTTTTCTCAATATGCATGACATCCAAGTAATGACGAACAAAAAGTGTCCTCCAATATGGAAGTTAGTGGAAGATTGACTGCTTTTTCCAAGGTCCATCAACCACGGGATCATTGTTACGCCGTTTTCTTTTCCCGAGCACCACTTTCAAATCCTTAACCATCTCATAAACGTCTTCGCCCATCAAAATCCGGGGAGGGGTTCTTTCTTCCATATTACCATCGAAAGCCTTTTTCTGTTTGCAGTATCGATGATTTTGTGGTAAGAATCTCCTATGACCAAGGTAAACGGTTTTCTTACCATTCTTCAATCGGATGGAAGATGTTACTTTCATACAAACGGGACAGCCGATAGAACTCTTGACTGAATAACCAGATAGATTTCCATAAGCAGGAAAGTCATTAATTGTCCACATCAACATTGCACGGAGGGTGAACGTCTCTTGACGGTACGCATCTCTAACTTCGATCCCTTATTCCCATAAGCTCTTTAGATCATCAATTAGTGGTGCTAAGTACACATCAATGTCATTCCCTGGTTGTTGAGGACTAGATATCAATAATGTCAACATCAAGAACTTCCGCTTCATGCTCAACTTCGGTGGGAGATTGTAGTTGACAAGTATGATGGGCCAAGTACTATGCCTACTACTCATATTACCATGTGGGTTCATTCCGTCCGCCGATAAACCAAGACGTAGATTCCGTGGTTCCGCACTAAATTCAGGATGATTGGCATCAAAGGTCTTCCATTGTGGTGCATCGGCTGGATATCTAAGCATGCCATCTTCAATACGTTTATCATGGTGCCAAGTCAAATTCTTGACATGCTCGGCATTACGGAATAAACACCGCAGACGCAGTGCTGGAGGAATGTACCATAACACCTTTGCCGGAACACCTTTACTGCAATTCGTTGGTTTCTTACCCTTCTTCCATCTTGACTCCTTACAAACCGGACATTCATCAAATCCTCGTACGCGTTTCGGTAAAGGGCGCAATCATTTGGACATGCATGAAGTTTTTCATATTCCATTCCCAAAGTGCTCAACATCTTCTTAGTTTCGTACATACTAGCGGGTATTTTATTATCAACCGGTAGAACCTCTCTTAGAAATTCCAAAAGAGCCGTGAAACTAGAATTTGTCCACCCTCCCGATGGCTTCATATTCCATAATTTGACCAATACGGACAATTTCGTATATTTACTACACCCGTCATACAAGGGCATCTCGACATCATTCATCATTGCTTCAAATAACTCCGGACGATGCACAAACTGTACTTCCAAATCATTAACCATATCAAACAAATTATCTCCGACATCTTCCTCAACAATAGGTTCTTTCGCTTTGTTCTTCGATGATGGATTAAAACACATTTCACCGTGTAAATACCATGTTTGGTACAAACAAATAATCCCACGGGCAAGCAAGTGTCTTCTAACTTCATCAACTGAATAAGATCTATGATTTCCACAATCCACACAAGGACATCGAATCTTATCATTCTTCATGTGAGTTTCCGTAAATGACAAAAATTCTTCAACACCATCTTGATATTTTCTAGTCAATCTATTAGCCCACATCCATTTTCGATCCATTTCTAAGAACCCGACCTAAATCGATATTAAATATATCATACAATTTATTCAATAATCAAGTTTTTACATTTAAAAACACAACATATATATATATATATATATATATTAAGATATTGAAAAAAAGTCAACAAATAATCATACTTAAAAGAAGAAGAAAAAAACGATAATATATACCATTTTTGACATCTACAATAAACCGTCAATAAAAATCAAATAACTAAAAAGAAGAGTAAGTAATAATCACTATACTTACAAATATTCAGTATACGCGAGTATTGGTTTTGCATTGGAGGAGACGTGGTTTCGCAGGTCTCTGTGATGTTTTTCACGACTAGGCGACAGTTCTGTGAGATGAGATAAAATGAGGGCTGCTGGTATAGAGAAAATAAAATTAAGAATACACGACAGGTTTCAAAAACCCGTCGTGCAATCTAGAGATTACACGACGGTTCCACTGAACCGTCGTGTAAAGTGGGCGATGGACTTTACACGACGGTGCCATTAGAACCATCGTGTAAAGTGGCTTTGACACTTTACACGACGCTTCCAATGGAACCGTCATGTAAAGTGGGCGGTGGACTTTACACGACGGTTCCATTAGAACCTTCGTGTAAATTGTCCGACGCCGACTTTATATGACGTTCCAATGGAACCGTCGTGTAAAGTGCGCGACGAACACTTTACATGACGGTTCCATAGGAACCGTCATGTAAAGCGTCCAACTTTACATGATAGTTCCAATGGAACCGTCGTGTAAAGTGGGCGGTGGACTTTACACGACGGTTCTATTAAGTCACTTTACACGACGGTTCTAATGGAACCGTCGTGTAAAGTGAGCGTCGGACACTTTACATGACGGTTCGATTGGAACCGTCATGCAAAGTTGGACGCTTTACACGACAGTTCCATTAGAACCGTCGTGTAAAGTATCCAACCCCAACTTTACATGACAGTTTCAATGGAATCATCGTATAATCTCCGTCGTGTAATCTACCTTTTGTAGTAGTGTTTAAAGGGGTGAGATATCAAAATTAAGAGAAGTTATCCAAAGTAGAAGTTTGAAGGGAACCAAATGTTGATTATTTTGAGGAGAACAATCTGTTAAATCTATGTCGAAAGCAAATATTAGTGATTAAAAGAATTATTAAGTAGGATACAATTTTATGAACTTTTACGAAATTAGCATAATTCTTTTACTATTTTATGTAAATCACAATGGAAAGAAATAAGTGCTATTTAGGAGTACCGTAGTATACGTGCCTACTTAGTACTCACATAAGTACGCATGCAATATAAAGTTTGTTGCATGGTCAACATTGTCGTCTGAATTTATTAAAGCACTCAAAAGTTAAACATCAGTATATTCTCTTATCCCACTGTAAACTTTTTTATACGTTATTATAACAATCAAATGATTATGGGATAATATTTTTTTTAGTGATATTTATCTTTTATATTATTAATTATTAAATAATATTATATTAAAATTATAAGCAAGTCAACTGATTGTTATAAATAATTTTATTAAAAAGTTATAATTATCATATTTATTCAACTGTCAAAATAAGAATATTATATATATATATATATATATAATAAGTCGTGTTGTGACATATCGATTAGAAAAGGTTGCAGGTGGGATAGATCCATGCAAACACCAAATTATCAGCAATTAGGGCATTAATGGAGATTATTAGAAATGAAAAGGGAATCAGAAATGGTCACATGCGTGAGGATGTCCATCACGATCACGGCTGCAAATACATTAGGGTACATATATATATATATATATATATATATATATATGTGTGTGTGTGTGTAAATATATGTAGGCAAGTGCTAATATCCTTCGCGAAGAACGGTCCTTCATCCATGTGGTGTGTATTTCATTGAAAATTACATAATCAATTGTTATAATAGGGTCCACTTACGATTCAGGACTATATTCATGTGGCAGATGATACAATCTCAGGTTGTTTCCGATAATTCGAGAATAATTAATTTTATTGGTAATAGAAATTTTAATTCTAGAATTATTTGAAATTCAAATATAATTATCTTGGATTAGATGATAATATTTGAAATTTAACTTGTTGAATTAAATTTTTTATCTTTAGATAAATATCATAATTTAATTTAAATTTAAAAGCAGATAAGATTTAATCTTGGATTAGATATTCTCTGCAAATTTGAATTTAAACAAATGGATAATTATCTATGGATATGTATAATCTTTCATTTAAATTAAGGATAATGGTTGTCAAAAACAAATTAATTAAATATTTATCGGTGGCTATAAATATTTGATTAATGGAGACTAAAAGCTATGACTCAGATCTAATCTAAGTCTAATGGACTAAGAAGAACCGTTATCTAATTATCTATATTTTTGTTTCTATTTCAGGAATTCTCCATAGAAACAAGGGTTTTCAGAATCGAAAGCGGAGAGACGATAAATAAAAGGAGTATTACTTCGTGACCGAAAATTCTACCAAGTGTACCTACACACACTCGTACATGGAAGAGTCATAGCGGGGAAGATGGGGTGGTTGGTGCTCATAATCTGGAAGCTAGTTTGATCATCCAGAATTGATTGCCAAACCTGTATGTATTTATTGTAAATTAATTATTGTATATAGTAACATAGGTTTATTCGATCCTATTGATATGGTAAAAAATTTTAAAATTCCATCATACTAGTTTTTCTACTACATAAATTATTTTCTCTAATATTTCCTTCACCTGTCTTTTTGAACAAAATCATAACATAAATCTTCATGAGGACAACATTAAGATAAAACAAGCATACATAAGTATTTTTTGTTTGAAAAAGATCCAACATAATTAATCCAACTAGAAAATAACCATATTCTGTTTAATAAATACAGCTATTCATCTGTTTAGCAGTAAAGAAAAAGAGTGATGTTAATAAAGTATCCTATATATTTTAAACAAAATACGGTATGAGAACTTTTAATAGTTGAATAGTTCATAACAGTGGGTATTAAGCCGAGACAAACATAATATAAATTATTGTTATAATTTGTGAAAATGGTCTAGATTAATCTAATTTTATTTTAACAAAAAAAATATACTTGATTTAATGAATACAATTAACATTGATATTACAAAATTGCATTGATACATTTGTGTTACTAATTAATTAAGCAATGAACATACCAGTGATGTAAGATAATGTAAAATAATAATCTAGCATGTGTGTTAGGGCCGGCAATTCCGGACACGACACGGTGACACGACACGAGAACGACACGTAATAAATGGGTTTGAACCGCACGTTTAATAATTGGGTCGAAATTGGGTCGACACGTTTAACACGAAAATAAATGGGCCGGAAACGGGCTAACACGATTAACACGTTTAGCACGTTTATGTTAGAATTTTCAAACTATTCTAAAGCTCTTTTTATAACAAGTATAGGCCCATTTGTGTGTTTGATACAAGACCAGAAAATAACTACTGAAGAATTTCCACTATTGAGACAATATAAATCAGAAGTTATGGAGATGTTGCTTCTGATATAAAATAATAATCTTATAATTAACTAGTTAATAATATAAAATTGTAAACAAATTATAGTTAGAGTTAACTAGTTAATAATATAAAATAATTAATAATATAAAATAGTAAACCTAATTATGTGTATATATTTGAATTAGGATATTAGGGTAATCTTATAGTTAACAAATACATAAATTTATTAGGATGTAAAACAGTAAAACTTACTCATCATTTTGAAACTATATTTTTCAAATTTGAACTTCAACTTTCCAAATTCTTATTGACCATGAAAAAAAATTCATAAATAATATTTAAATATTCTTGTCATCATTTCTGTATTTTTTACTTGTTGTCTTCGAATTACTATTGTAGTTTATTCTTTTGCTTGTTGTTTAAAGCAACTAAGTATTTGACAATACTATAAAATATGTTTAACTCCAAAAGAATGTTACTCTGTTTGGTAATCAATAAGTCAGTCTAGTGTGGTATTATGGTGGCACTACGGAATGAAAAATAATGCTAATAATAAACAAAAAATTACTTGTATAAATTATTGAAATATAAATAGAAAAATAAGAATTATTGTTTTTGTCTTTTTGATCGGGTATCAATAAATTATATGTCTACCCTTTCAAATATATATATATATATATATAATATATATATATATTATACAAAAGCTAATGTTTTTATCTTAACTATATTAAAAAAAGTGGATGTTGATTGTTGCTTCCATTGTTCCTCGTAATTCTTTTCTCACAAGGCCCTCTGATTTCGGAATGCCACGTATTTCATGATTCATATTGTTTTCTACTAAATAACAAATCTTTCCATTTGTTAACTTATATAGACATTTCCTACATGAAAAATGTTATGGGATATCAATTCTAATTTAGATGCTTGCATATCAACAAATATAATATGTGACACTACTACAGAAACCAGATTCCACGACGGTTAAAAACCGTCGTAGTAATACTTCAACGACGGTTTAAAAACCGTCGTGGAATCCACAGTCATGGTAAATATATGGATTCCACGACGGTTTTAGAACCGTCGTGGTATCTCGGATTATACGGCAGTTTTAGGACCGTCGTGGTATCTCAAATTACACGACGGTCTTAGGACCGTCGTGGTAATACCACGGTGGTATCCGTGATACCACGACGGTTTAAGAACCGTCATGGCGTCGATACAATAAAAAAACGATCCAGGTCTTTCATTTAATTTTATATATGTAGGACGCAAAATTTGGGCAACATGCAAGCGTGCACGGTTCTCGGATTATTTTTGAAATTTCGCAGAACGGATATCACGACGGTTTTTTTAAAAACCGTCGTGGTATAAAAAGTTACCACGACGGTCAAAAAAGACCGTCGTGGTAGGTCCTCGGGAAGGACCAACCACGACGGTCTTTTGACCGTCGTGAAAGGATGTCAAAGAAGCGCGTAGGAGCGTGCCCGCGCGGCCCAGGCGCGCGCCCGCGCGCTTGGGGACCAACCACGACAGTCAAAAGACCGTCGTGGAACGCTGCCTCCTTCCTGCTGGAGCCAGGTGCGCGCCCGCGCGGCCCAGGCGCGCGCCCGCGCGGCCCAGGCGCGCGCCCGCGCGCTTGGGGACCAACCACGACAGTCAAAAGACCGTCGTGGAACGCTGCCTCCTTCCTGCTGGAGCCAGGCGCGCGCCCGCGCGGCCCAGGCGCGCGCCCGCGCGCTTGGGGACCAACCACGACAGTCAAAAGACCGTCGTGGAACGCTGCCTCCTTCCTGCCCGAGCCAGGCGCGCGCCCGCGCGGCCCAAACGCGCGCCTGCGCGCTTCGTGTCGTGTCGTGCTACCCGTTAATTAATCGTGTCGTGTTCGTGTTTGAGTTCGTGGCCCGTTTATTAATCGTGTCGTGTTCGTGTTCAAGCTAATCGTGTCGTGCCGTAATCGGGCTGGCCCGAACACGGCCCGCGAACACGATTTGCCAGCCCTAATGTGTGTGAAGATTTGCGAAACCTATTAATTATGAACTAAATCCCATGCAACAAGTATGTAAGATAATCATAGCAACAAAATCCACAAAGTGGAAGTTGAATTTACAAATCCAATCCTATTAAGGAGATTTTGCAATTAAGGAAATTTGAGATGCAAAATAGATAACGTACCTTTAGTTGAAGACACATGCCCATAGGGAGGTTCAATAATAATAATAATAATAATAGTATAGGGAGAGCACCACCCAAATCAGGAGTCGCTTTGGGCCTTCTTTTTTTTGTTGGAGATTAACTGGTTGCTCCTAGACAAAAAGTTTCATAATTATTTCGTTGCCCTTTAAGTAATTTTAGCCGTCCACTATCATCTCTATGGTCCATATTCATTTTAAATGATGGTCCTTCAACTTTATTTGTAAAGGATAGTATATGTCTCCTATGTATGTATATGGATCCAAATCCTTTATCTAATTCTTTGTCTCCCAAATATTATATAATAAATAATATTACGTCGCGTTATTTAAAAAAATTAAAATATTTTATAATTAATTTTTTATTTTTTATATTTAATTTTTTAATAATATATTAAAATATAATTTATTAGATATTATTTGATATATTAAAATTAGATATAGATGTCAATCCATACGTGTATATATTGCATGGGGTTTGATGCCATGTTGTTGTGGAGCCCTTAATTCATAATACGTGATGACGTGGCAGATTTGCTAGGTCACGTTGGTCGGTGGGTGGTCCTTAACCACACGTACTTGCTCCATTTTAATTTTTTTTTTTTAACTCCCTTTGAACTCTTTTTTTTTTTTTTTTAAATATAAGAAAGAGATATTACTTCCTCTTAACTAAATTCGCAGTAGTACACCCTTACATATTTTTTCAAACTACATCTTCAATGTAGTGCCAGGCACACGTACATACATTTGATTTTATAGTACTTTTTGGTGATAGCAATATCCTTACTTTAACTACGAGGGTCATGGTATTTTTTTGCTTGTGGTTGGATCTAAAATTTAGATTTAAAAATTACAACTCAGTTAGTTTTTTTTTTTTTTTTTCCTTTTAAGTCTACTTCAATTTTATTATATAAGGAAAGACTGTGGTATAACCTCTCTCAAAATAATTATCGGTAGAGTCTTTTTTAAAACTGTTGAGATTTAATCAAACGGTTAAAATATTATTAGTGTATCATACTTATCATACACCTTACCTCATATTATCCTTCTCACCCCAAGTCTTCTTCATCACAGGTGATCGATCCTGAGGACCGCCCCGATGCCGGTGACCCAGCCCCGGCCCCCACCACCAGCCCCAGCCCTGCTACCCACTCCTTGGCCCCGAGCACTCCCCCCCCCCCCCCCCCCCCGCTCTAGCCCTCCCCCACCATCCCCCCAACCCCAACCCCTTCCCCGAGCACCCCCCACCCTAGGGCCCCTTCCCCCAACCTCCCCCCAGGCCCCCCTAACGGGACCCCCCCACCTTCTCTCTCTTTTTCCCCCTCTCTCTCTTCTCCTCTCTCTTTCTTCCCCTCTTTCCAGGCCCCCCCCCCCCCCCCCCGACAGGGACCCCCCATCGCCCTCTCTCTCTCTCTCTCTCTTCTCGCGTCAGGGGTATGGAGGGGGGCGGGAAGAGAGAGAGGAAAAGAGAGAGAAAGAGGAAGAAAGGGGGGGGGGCGAGGGACACTGGTGGGGGGGGGCAGGAAGAGAGAGAGGAGAAGAAAGAAAAAGGGGAAGAGAGGGGGCGAGGGACACGGTGGGGGGGGGGGGGAGAGAGAGAAGAGAAGAGAGAGAAAGGGGAAGAGAGGGGGGCGAGGGATGCTGGTGGGGGGGGGGGAGGGGGGCTTGGGTTGGAGGTGCTGGGGGAGGGGGACCTAGGTTGGGGTGGTGCCGGGTGGGCTAGGGCTTGGGGTAGGGGGGCTGGGCTGGGGGATTGCGGGGCTAGGTGGGGGCTGCCGGGGCTGTAGCCTGGGTTGGGGGGAGGGCCGAGGGTGGGTCGCCGGCATCGGGGCTATCACCGGCAGCAGGAAGGTCGCGGACGACAGAGAATACTTGGGGTGGGGAAGCTAATAATATTTTAACTGTTCGATTAAATCTTAACGGTTTAAAAAAGTGTTCTACTGGTAGTTACAGTAGTTACTTTGAGAGATGCTCTACCACAGCCTCTTCCAATTACATATAGTTATTATTATAATTTTATAATTCAAAATTTAAAAATACATAATTTTATACATACATATTCAAATGAGATGCTTTTTTTTTTTACTATAATATTCCCTTTACTTTATATATATATATATATATATATATATATATATATATATATAAGAAAGAGATATTACTCCGTTTTAACTTAATTCGCACTAGTACACGCTTACATATTTTTTTCAAACTGCACCTAACCACAGCATCAATGTAGTGCCAGGTATACGTACGTACCTTTGATTTTATAGTGCTTTTTGGTGATAGCAATATGCTTCCATTAACTACGAGGGTCATGGTATTTTTCGCTTGTGGTTGGATGTAAGATTTGGATTCAAACAATTTATATCTTTTTTTTTTAAGCCCATATCAGTTTCATTATTTACAGTTATTATTATAGTTTTGTAACTCAAAATTTAAAATTATATAACTTTGTATATACATATCCTAATGAGATTTTTTTTTAATAGCATAGGATTTCGATATGAACAAAATAAGTTCCATATTAACATTTTTTTTTCTAAACACATTTTAAGTTTTTTGCACATTTTAACTCTAACAATTCAAATGTCTCATCAAACGCACAACTCAATTCAAACCCGAATTCTACGATCCAAACCCATGCACCAAACACATGCTTTATCTCTGTTAGGATCATAGGTTTAATCTCATAATTAAAACAATAAATTTAAATTTCTTATCTATATAAGAAAATATTTTAGAAAAAAATTTGAAAAGTAGATTTAAAACGGAATGTCAAATTTTTGAACCTTTTGTTTTGGTAGATTATTACATGGGAGACAAAAGTAAATAGAAGTTTTTATAAAATAATTGAAATAAATAGTAGATTTTTAAAATATTTGAAGTAAAAGGTGGATAAATGACAAATTTATATAAATGTCTAACAACAGTAAAATTATTTAGGCTAAGCACTTTCCTAATGTCTTGGCTTACGGAAAAATAGACGAAGGGATGTTCAATCTCGAATTAAAGAGAGAATGTAAAAGCATATCTCGTATTTTTTGGGTGGGCATGTAACGTTATTACTGATAGACTTACTTCTCACGACGTTATGATGGATTATATGTAGTGGTGGATAAAGACTCCATATTTTATTTCTCATTTGATTAAGAAATATGTGATTAATGTGTCTTATATTATCGTTTTTTGTTAGGTTGGGACTTGTCATTACACATTAGTTGGTATTTGTTTCTTATGTCTGGTTGCGAGACGAGTGTAGAAACTTTTTTTTCTTTCTTTCTTTATTGGTTTTTCCTATTAGGTTGAAAAAAAAAAATTTTAATGAGGTGTATAGTATACATCCTCTATAGATTTTTAACTCACACTTTTAACATGTAATTTGGAGTGTATTATCCATGAAGAAAGGGAATTTTTTAATTGAAAAGGTTTTACCTGAAGAAAAATGACAACCTATTTTATCGTTATTCAGTTAAATTAAAGGTTCGTTATATTTAACAAAATCATGATAAATTAATTATTATCTGTCAATAATTCCAATAATCTATAGAGGGTTGATCTCTTAAAAAAACTAATATAGAGTTTTGATCAATCCAATTTCATAGCTTTCATTGCAAATATGAATTCTAATATGCACATTCAAGCGAAAAAAACAAAAACAAAAACAAAAAAACAAAACAAAACAAAAGAAGAAGAAGAAGAAAGAAATAAAGAAAGAAGAAAATGCGTATGTACTAGCAGATAGAGACCAAAAAAAAAAAAAGGCGACCATGAGAATCCCAATTATGCACGTCTAGATTATTTGGATCTTAAATATACTTCTTTTACTTAATTTAAGAAAAATTCATGAGTTGAAAGAATGGATTTAGGATCCGTTTGACATCTGAGTTTAACTCCAACTAAACTGTACTTTTTTATTTTAATTTTTGTCTCTTTCTGAAAAGTCAATAAAGTTGATAACTACTTTTTAAAAAATAAACTCAACTCAAACTTAAAAATTTCAACTCAACTCAAACTCAACTCATTCACCAAACACTTATATATATATATATAATATATATATATATATATATAAAAGTGGGTTATGTCCTATGTGGGAATTACTCAATACAAGACAAGCTAAGTAAGCTATTTCCTCACATCATCATGAATATTGTAATTATATACAATAACAATAATTATAATAGGAAATTTGAGAAAATAATTAAATAAATAGTCGGTAGGAGGGGAAACAACAAAAAGAAAAAATGGGGAAGAGGAAGCAATAATTAGTAAAGGCACATGTAGTTGGGTTAAGGATTGGGATGGAGAAGAGTCCCGAGGAAAAAATAAATAAATAAATAAATGTAAATACCAAAAACAATAATAGGGTTCACATTATATGATAATTTGGGACTTTAAATTTTCTTTTTTCTTTTCATTTTATTCTGACAAATTTAGGAGTATTCCCTAATAAAAACAAAAGAAAAAAGTTACCACTATTCCGTTTCTTTCTTAAATAGCCAAAAAAAAAAAGTTTAAAAGATCAATTATATCAAAGGAAAATACTTAAATTTTCAGAGAGCCATTTCTTACAAAATATACATTTAGCAAATATCTGTATATATTTTATTGCATAGAACATTTTAATTTGTAGTTATAAATATAATTAAACAGTAATTTGACATCTAATTTTATCATAAGTTGTCGAGTTCAAATTTCTTATTTTAAATTTATGAAAAGAAAAAAAAATAAAAAACCTAATTTACATATAATTTTTCTTTAGATTATGACTCACGCATATTTTAAATCCAAGCTTTAAAAAAAATAAAAATAAAAAAGGAAAGAAAGAAAGAAAGACCAATTAACATGACTAACCACTCTCATTTTTAAAATTGAATGATGCTCATAATGAAAGTTACTTCCACATCTTCAAAAAATAATAATGATAATAATAATTTCAAACTTTTTTTTTTAATCTCCCCACTGATCGTTTTACTTGGAATACTGAAGTCAGACATCATAATTGAATGCTTTCAACGTCAAATTGCGCCTGAATAATAAGCGGGCACCTAATTCTAATTTCAATTTGTAAATACTAACACATATTATGATAAATTATAATTTTTTTATTGAATTAATCTATGTGATAATATTTTTAAATATTTATTAATAAAAAAACTATATATATATTATTTATATATTTAAAAATTAAGATTAAATTTGATACAATTACTCTCTGACCCTTTTTTAAGATAGAATCTCTGACCCCTTTTCAAGATAGAATCTCTTAATTTGCAATATCAATAGGAAATACTTTTTTAACCGTAGGATAAAATAAGAGGGAGAGGCTGTCGGAATAGGGGGTGTTTGGATGCATGTATGTTGTCAATGATATGCAGAAATATATATATATATATATATATATATATATTATTTTTTTTAACTACTCCTTAAGTATTTACTCTGTCTCATGTTAACCCATGATTTTTAATTTTACATATCATCACCTCCCAAATTTTTTTTTATTATAACGCTAATGGTCTTTTTGTGAATATTTTACAAAAAAAACAAAAAAACAAAAAAAGATAAAAACTTAACACGTTTAAATCACACGAGCTTTATTTAGGGAGAGACTGTGGTAGAGTCTCTCCCAAATGACTCTATCGGTAGAGTCCTTTTTTTAACCGTTAGATTTAATCGAACGGTTGACATATCATGGGTGCACTATTATCATCATAGACCTTACCTCATATAAACTTTCCCATCCCAAGTATTCTCCATCGCCGGTGACCTTTCCGCCACCGGCAACCCACCCCCAAAGCCGGTGACCCACCTCCGGCCCCAGCCCCAGCCCCAGCCTACCGGCCGACCGCCGGCGACCCCCTTTCTCTCTCTTCCCCTTTCTATCTCTTCTCTTTTCTCTCTCTCTTCTCCTCTCTCTTCCCTTTTCCCTCTCTTCTCCTCTCCCGCAGCGACCCAACGCCAGCGACCCACCCCCGACCGGTCGCCACCGACCCCCTCTCTCTCTCTCTTCCCCTTTCTCTCTCTCTCTCTTCCCCTTTATCTCTCTTCTCTTCTCTCTCTCTCTTCCCCCCCGGCCCTTCCCCCACCTGAGGCCCCCCTCCCCCAGCCTCCCCCCACCCCCCCGGCACCTCCCTTGGTGACCTCCCGGCACCCCCCCGACGACCCCACCGGCCCGCTCTTTCTGTTCCCGTTTCTCTCTCGTTTCCTTTCTTCTCTCTCTCTCTTCCCCTTTTTCTCTCTTCTTTTCTCTCTCTCTCTTCCCTTGCGGCCCTCCCCCTACCCGAGGCCCCCTCCCCCAACCTCCCTCCACCCCCCGATACCTCCCCCGGCGACCCCCCGGCACCCCCTAACGACACCACCGGCCCCCCTCTTTCCTTCCCCTTTCTCTCTCTTTTCCTATCTTTTCTCTCTTTCTTCCCGGCCCTTGGCCCCCCACCCCCAGCCGCCCAGCGCCCCCATCCCACCCCCACCCTACCAGTCGCGGGTTAGGGTGGGGGTGGGATGGGGGGCGCCGGGCGGCCGGGGGTGGGGAGGCCGAGGGTTGGGAAGAGAAAGAGAAGAGAGGAAAAGAGAGAGAAAGGGGAAGAGAAAGAGGGGGCCGGTGGGGTCGTCAGGGGGGTGCCGGGGGGTCGTCAGGGGAGGTGCCGGGGGGGTGGGGGAGGGGGGCCTCGGGTGGGGGGAGGGCCGCGAGGGAAGAGATAGATAAAGAGGAAGAGAGAGAGAAAGGGGTCGCTGGCGGCCGACCGAGGGTGGGGCTAGTGGTGGGTCGCCGACGTTGGGTGGCCGCGAGAGAGGAGAGGGAAGAGAGAGGGGAAGAGAGAGAGAAGAGAAGAGAGAGAAAGGGGGTCACAGGCGGCCTGCCGACTGACCGTGGCTGGGGCTAGAGGTGGGTCGCCGGCGTCGGGGGTAGGTCGCCAGCGTTTATCGCCAGCGGCGGAAAGGTTGCCTGCGACGGAGAACACTTGAAGTGGGAAAGTTTATATGAGGTAAGGTCTATGATAACAATAGTACACCCCTGATATATCAACCGTTCGATTAAATCTAACGGTTAAAAAAAGAGCTCTACCGATAGAGTCATTTAAGAAATACTCTACCACAATCTCTCTCCTTTATTTATGGTTGAAGTCGTAATTTAACATTTTTTTAAAGGGCAAATGTATCCCCATCAAAGTTTTTTGTGGTAGTAAACATTACAATAATAAAAATATTTAATTACAATCTCTCTTTAAAATACGTTAAAATATGATTTTAATCTTAATTAAAATTCACATCATCCAAAATATATAATTTTCATTTAACTTTTAACAAAATATCAACATAATAGCCTTTTTTTCATAGAAATATAAAAATTTGAGACAGTGTTATTTGTAAAACTAAAAATCAGACATTAAATGAGATTGTGCATAATCCTGGGGATTTTTGTTTAAAAAAAAAAAAAAAAATTGAAGGTGGGGACTCTCAGAGGTGATGGCGCGTGGCTCGAGACAGTTGGAGAGCCACAAATGCATCTTTGTTTTTTACTCACTTGCCCTCGGCAGTTGGCCCCTACCTCTACCCGCCTCTAGTGCAATATTACGGACACTGGTCCCACGTTTTTCGCGCTTTCTCTCTCTTCTCCGCCCATATATTTTTACTTTTATTTTGTCTGGAGGGTTACCAAAAAAAAAAAAAAAACAAAACAATAAAGAGCCTACTCTAAAAAATTAAAAAAAAAAAAAAAAGCTAAATTGTACGTTGTCAATGAAGGATTTAGAAATTTATCTTAACAGAGGTATATATAAGAAGAAAATTTTGAAATTGATAACTTTATATGGTATAAAGTTTAATATTTTTTATTCTAAAGATTTTTTTTTCATGTTTATTACCATATAATAACCATGACATATTGTTTTTATATTTTGAAAATATTGTAAAATTTATTCTTGAACTTTATCTCAAATGTTATTATAAATAGAAGCTTTTAACTTATTATTTGTTGTGTTTTTTGTAATTCTTTAATTAAAAATTAAATTTTACTCTAATTTATTCTACACCATCATTTTTTCTTTTAAAGGCAATTGTTTTTACTAATAAATAAAAACTTATACACTCAAATATTTAAGTTGTTGATAATTTTAAAATCAGTAAATTTTTTAAAAGCAAATAGAAGTTAAAAAAAATTAGAAAGAAAAGTAGATTAAAAAAATTAGAAGGAAAAAAATAATATAAAAATAAGTTGAGTTTTATAGGGTACATTGGGGGGGGGGGAGTTTAAGTAGGGGAACATTTGAGAAAAAAAAATTTTGAGTGGGGGAAAATTACAAATTTTTAAAAAATATGGAGCTAAAATTTAGATTTCAAAAAATTGAAGGGGCCATAACCCCCCCCCCCCCCCCCCAAACAGCCCTTGCACATATCCGTGCCTGATTGCTATATTCCTTTTTTTTTTAATTAGAAAATTACTATTTATTAAGGCCTTATTTGGGTACACATTTGAAAACGGTATTTAGGAGGTTTGAGATTGTTTGAGTTTTAGAAATATGTTTTTGGTGAAAATAAACTGTTTAGAGTGAAAATATGTAAAAACTTCAAATATGTTCGAAAAAAATTAGTAATATAGACCTTATTTCGTTCATCTCGAAATTCTATATAATTTGAAAAAAAAATCGTTCATTTTCAACTTAAAATGATAAAGCTATAAACATTTAAAATTTGAATTTTTTAAAAATATTTGAAAATATGAATAGTAAAATTGGAGAAAAAAAAAAAAAGACAAAATAGGTTTTTGTCAATGACAATAGGTCAGTAAAGTTGTATCATTATAGTAAGAGGTCATACTCAATCTACTTTCCTCACCCCTTTATTAAATTATCTACAAATTAAAATTTCAATTTTCATTTTTACTTATTACACCTCTCTTATTATTACATAATAATTCTTATAATTTTATTTTATTTTTAATCTTTTTCACACCCACCAATCAACAAATAACCCCATTTTTTTAAACAATCCTTTTTTTTTCTCATTTATTGTTTTTCTTATTTTTTGACTTCTTTTTTTTTTTTAAAGAAATTCAATGATTTTTTTTTTGAAATAAATTTCATAAAACTAATAAATTCGTAGTTTAATTATTATTTTTTATGAAGTATTGTTTTTTTTATGCCGTAGATATATATTTACATATGTTTCTATAAAGTAGTAGATTATTTATCTTTATATAATATCAAAGTTGTTGTTTTATAGATGTATTGTAAGTTATTGATCGTAATTTTCTTGTGAAAATAGTTTTTACAAAAAATAGTTGTATGGGAAAAGAGAAAATTACAAGATATAATATAATCCTTTGACGATTCAATTTGATATTCTATGTATCAAAAGGAAGATGATTATTTTGTTGGAAATCCATTAAATTTTTAGGATAAAACAAATAATGTTTTTACTTTTTAATTTATCTCCCGAACATAAATCAAGATTTTTTTTTCAACCTTCACAAAAAAATCAAGATTTTAATTTTTGTTTTAAAATAAAATATTAAAACTTCTAAAAGATAATAATAGTTGGAGTTAACAAAATAAAAGTAGAAGAAGCGACGAAGAAGCAGAGAATAATTAAATTGTAGGGATTTTTAAAAAAAATAATAATAGGGTGTAACAAGTAATAATAAACATCTAAATTTTTATTGGTAGACAATTTAAGAAATGGGTGAGGAAAGTAGATAGATGGGTATCAATAGATGCCCCTTATGATTAGTTTGAGTTGAAGTTTTTATTTTTTATTATTTATTATTTTTTTATTTTTGGTATTGAGTTGAATTTTAGAATTATACGTTTTTTTGGAAAAGAATTATTTGGAATTAAAAAATATAAGCACTTGAAGTAGGCTAAAAAAAAATTATCAATATGTATTTTGTTTCGTTATTCTTAGAATAATATACAATTTAGGGGGGAGGGATACTTCTCATTTTGACTTGGAAAAACAAAGTTCCGGACTTTTAAAATTTGAATTTACTGTAGATATTTAAAAATTAAATAGTAAATTTTAGTTTATTTTTGAAGAAAAAGATTAAAAAATTTTGAAATTATTTGATTAGCGAATGTGTCAAATATATGCTAAATCTATCATGTGAGACCTACTTATTTTAACTTTTATAAATGTTTAAGGACCTTTTTGGGGACTTCTCCAAACATTTCTCCAAAAAAAAAATTGTCTTTTTTTTTAAACTCAAAATTACTTTTTGCTATTCATTTTCCAAATATCTACAGTAAGCTCAAACTTTAAAAGTCAATAATTTTGTTATTTCAAGTCCAAATGAGATGTCTTTTTTCCTTTCAAATTACATAGAATTTTGAAACAAATGAAATAAGATCTATATTTAGTATTTTCTCTGAACACATTTCAAGTTATTATATTTTTTTAGTCCAAACAGTTTTTTTTTTTTCCAATTAGAGTAATTGACCATAATGGTCCTTGAACTCTTTAAAAGGTGACAATTTGATTCATGTTTTTTTAATTTTAGCTGAGAATACCTTAAACTCTCTAAATGTTGACAATCTTAGTCATTTCCGTCCAAATCTGTTAAAATTTTTAATGGAATGAGTCACATAATTCATTACATGAACTCAATTAACCATTAAAAGATGAAAATACCAATAGTCATATCAATAGCATTAATATATATATATATATATATATATATCTCTTTGATCGTTACGCCTTTCATGTGGGTTGGAACTTACCTGACAAGGAATTTCGCTACCTTAGGACTGTTATAATTGCGACCGCTGTACACTGGGGCTTCAGTCGCCAGCTCCCCTGTCATCAGGTCACCAACTGCCTTGACCTTCCGGCACTGGACAAACGTTAAGCCCCATACATGGTCTTATGACTTTGCGAAGACCTGTGTTTTTGGTAAACAGTCGCTCGAGCCTAGTCACTACGATCCCATTTGTGAGGAGGCACTCTTTCTCCCAAAGTTACGAGGCTGTTTTGCCAAGTTCGTTAGAGAGAGTTATCTTGCGCCCCTAGGTATTCTCTACTTACCCACTTGTGTCGGTTTTTAATACAGGTACCCTTTTGTTGAAGGTCATTCGAGCTTTTCTTGGGAGTATGACATCAGTTACTTCAATGCTGTATTGCCTTGGTACTCGAATATTGGATTGAGGCATTTTCTTTACCCCTTCTTACCCTAAAAAAGTAGGCGTACCTTGTACCCTTGAACCGATAACCACCTTTCGGCTAACCTAGCCTCCTCCATCCCTCGGGACCAACAAGGGGTAGTACAAGAATATTCACATGTTGTCCATCGACTATATCTTTTAGCCTAATATTAGGCCTTGACTCATACTCTGTGGACAAACCTTGCTGAGGAATACTTAGGTTTTCGGGGCATTGGATTCTCACCAATGTTTGCATTACTCAAGCCGACATTCTCGCTTCCGCTTCATCTACCACTGCTTGCCCGAGTGCTTCTCTCAATTCGAAGCACCCATGGGTTCGATCAAACCCTAATTGTCCCAAAATCACGAAAATTCCAACACCCAATTATGAAACCATAAAAGAATCACCAACACAAAAACAACAACAAACTGAGCTTAGAAATTGGGCATTGTAGAGGGAGAAGAGATATCTCTAGTTCTCCATCAAACAGAAGAAGAAAAGGACGAGAAAGAAAGAAAAGAAGAAGAAGAAGAGGAAGCTACCGGGAGTGGCACCGGCAGTGGTGGTAGTTGAAGATCTGGATTCGTGAGGCCCGGTCTCACGATTCTAGTGGAAAGTCTCTATTCCGAGGGGTACCTGTGATGATTCCCTATTAAGTTCACCATGGATGGTACTAGACTCCTCTGTAATTTCTTAGAGAGAAAAAGAGCAATGCAATTTTTGTGAGAGATAGAGAGAGCGCAAGCGAGAGTGTGTTTTGCTTATGAGTTTTTTTTTAATTATATTGTGAGATTACTAAAATACCGTTTCAAATTAGGTTACATGCATTGCACATGGCTCATTCCGTTAGAAATTTAACGGATTTAGATGGAAAGGGCTAAAATTACCAACACTTAAGAGAGTTTAGGATTTTCTTGGTCAAAATTAAAAAAACAAAAAAACAAAAAAATAGAGACCAAATCATCACCTTTTGAAGAGTTCGGAGACCATTTACGCCAATTACTCTTTCAATTAAATGCACATTTTCCAAACTTATCTCAACTCCAATGCAAAACTTCATCTCCAATACCTCCCCCAAACATGCCCTAAAAATACATAGTAGTCATACGATACTTCAAAAACTCAATTATCATCCTAAAGTATCACCTTGTATGACATATGACTAATTATTATTTCATTTATATGATTACCACGTCCATAAAACGAATCTATCATTGAAAAGATAACAACTTATCATCATGTGAATATGGTTCAAAAATTGATATTAGAGTTGTTGTCTCTAACAATATTTAGAAATGTGAAATAAATTGACACCAGTGTTCTCTCTCTATTTTTATTTATTTTTATTTATTTTTGCAAGTAAAAAGAAAATCGTATAATACGTGCGTCTATATCCTTAAACATGAGGAGTTTTCATAGTACGATATTCTTACTATACTACTGTTTGCTTAAAAAATAAAAAGTAAAAAAGCCTCCAAAAATGCTTACTATGCTTAGGATGATTTTTTTTCCTTAACCGTAACATTGCTTAAAAAATATTAGAAACAAAATATAATATTTATATAGGGTAAGTCAGTGGTAGAGTCTCATTTATATATAATATTAATAGAGTTCATTTTTAAATTGTTACAATATAATTGAATAGCTGATATATTGTTTGGGTATGATAACTATTTGTACATTACCTCACAGTATATACTAAAAAATTAAGAAAGTAGAAATTAAAAAAAAATGTCAAAGAAACTAAAAAAAAACCTGGCAAACGACCATCCATCGCCATACCCCTTACGCCGGCGACGAGTGCCCCCCACCTCCCCAACATCAATGAAGAACCTTTACCTCCCCCTGATGTCGGTGATGAGCACATCCCCACCCCGACACCCCCTCCCTCCCCTAACTAGATATGCACCATCCGCCGATGCCGATAAAGACAACCCCCCCCCCCCCCTCGTGAACCAGATTTGTGCCCCCTCCCTAACGCTGGCGACGAGCCAGTCCCTCTCTCCCCCCTCCCCCCTCCGCCCAGCCACGCTGACGCCTATGAAGGCACCCACCTCCCCAAAACTAGATCTGCCCCTTCCTCCCCCTTCTCTTGTGTCCCTCGCTAGCCAGATTCGACCACCACGCAACCCATACCCCCCCCCCCCCTCATGCGATGATGAGGCCCTCCTAGCCTGACGATCCCAGTCGACAACTTGTGACTGGCCCTACGACACTCTGGACATTGACAAGCCCCCGCCTCGCCAACTTCGAGCTGCTAATAAGGAGGTCCCCCTCCCCCCCTAAAAAAAACCTTTCATTGATGAAGGTCTGGTTTTTTTTATTATTATTTCTTTTTTTATTATTTGTTTATTAATTAGTCTATACTACTATGAAGTAATATGCATTATAGTTATAATGCACAAATAATTTGTACCATCCGATCATATCTAAATGATTTAAAAATAAGCTCTATTGATAGGGTATATAAATGAGATTCTACCACAGACTTACCATTTTATATATTATTTGATTCTTACATTTATAATTTTTTTTATTGTGAGTTGATTAAAAAATGTAGAACTATTAGAAAAGCCCTGGCAATAGTTTGGATTAATTTTAATGAGTAAGTCTGTGGTAGAGCCATTTTATATACCTTATCGGTAGAGCTCATTTTTAAACTATTTAAATGTAATCGAATGGCTGAGATGTTACTTGTCAATATTAATTATAATACACCTTATCACATACTAGTCTAGACCAAAAAATTTGAAAAAAGAAAGAAAAAAAAAACTCATCAGTGGAAGGTTGGAGGGGAGGGCTTAGGTTCAACGTAAGTGGATTGGGGGTGAGGAAGGGTGGTCCGTCGCCCAAGGGGGGTGGGAGGTGGGGTCACGGGCCGGCGAGATCTGGCCACGGAGAGGCCGTCGAGGCCTCGAGGGGTCATGACTTTGCTAGAGTTGGGGGACGACTTTACTGAAGGTCGTGCGAGGTGGCAGGGGGTCTATTGGAGGCCTTCGGGGGTGGGGGGTGACTTTATTGGAGGTCCAGAGGGATATCGTAATGGCTTTAAAATTGAGCTCTATTGAACTCTATAATAGTGTTCCTCAAAGCGGCTCTACCATAGACATTCCAATTTTAATTTTAGGGTTGAAAAAATATAAAATTTATCTCACTTTATCTTATAAAACTGAAAATCATACTATTAGCACTTGAGCTTGTCAATATTTCACAATTAGCCCTTTGTGAAAACTTAAATAATGACAAATGAAGCAAGTGAGAACGTGATGGATAGGTGGAGGTTAATATAGTAAGTAAATTTTAGGTGTTTGATTGGACGGAGCTAATTGATCCAAAATTATAGTTTTAATATGTGGATCAGTTAGATAATGTTGTTCTGATTCAATTAACCCACATAATCAATCATCCCATATTCGTTTTACTAAATCATCCTCAACGTGTTCTTCGGCCGTCACTTTTTTAATATTTTTTTGTCATGGATGGACCAATAGCAAAATATTTATAGTTTGAATTTAATAGTGTGATAGTTTAAGTTTTAGAGGGAAAAATAAAATTATTTAGAGGTTAAAATTGAAATCGACTCCCTTTTTAGCAGAAATAATAATAATAATAAATTGACTCCAAAATTTTAAAAAATTCAAAAATGTTTTTGAATTTTAGGAAGTCACCTCTCCCCAAAGGCTTCATGTTGAAGCAAGTTTCTACTCTTTTCTTTTGTGGTAGAACTTCTAACTTTCTCATTGCAGCTCCGTGTTAAGGTATTGTTGTTTGAATCTATATGTACCATGAGGATACAAAATCAATTTAAGGGATTTTCTATTAGGGATTTTTTTTGTAAATATGATCTTTTGATATTAATAAAAAGAGGTTATTCATGTTTAATAAGTTGTGTCTTATTTACTTTCATTTGTTGATTGTTGGATTATTTTGAGCAAATATAAAATGCTCCTAGGTTATTAGTAATATATCAGATTACCATATGTATACATGGTATATATAGAAGACGTGATAATTTGATAATAATCTAAACAAATAGTCCGCAATCGATGGAATAAGATTTGGGGATCTTATTCATGATAAAATTGTAAAGGTTGTTTACTTCCTTGGAGGGATAGTTTGTCTTGACCATCGAATAGGTTCCGAGTAGAAACTTTAATGTATATCAATATTGAGGTATGACATTAGACTGTACCTAAGGTATTAATTGATTCGGTTTAATAATTTCGTTTATAAGAATCAATGATGCTTTGATTATCATCCTGCATTAATCTTAATCATGAAATGAATACTGAGTTCACATCCATGAATTATGCACTTTGATCCACTATAGATGAGACACTGATAATTGATAGTCAGTATACTTATGTTTTGGATGTATGACTTATGGATGGAGAAATCAAGATTCATAGATATGAAATCCTTAGCTATCTTAATGATAGTACATGTTATCTACTTAAAGGCATTATTCGGAAATTGAAAGATCATATAACAATATCTTGGCCATCGGTTTACTTTGTGTTTTCTTATGGTTTACCGATTGTATGAGTTTACAATTGGTGGTTCTTTCAATGAAGAATAATAGAACTTTAAGTTAAAATGATTAAAAAGGTAAAACAGAAAAAGTTCTTCATTCAATCATGAATAACATATGGGGATTAAGCAAGCGAAAAATAAATCATAAAACAAACACTGTGTTAGAAAGTTTTCGTAAAACGGTATGTAAATGGGAGTCCAGTTTTAGACTTTTAGTGGAATAGTCCTAAAGTTGATAATTGATGAATAATTAATTCGGAATTAATTTTCGGCATTTGTTGCTAATGAGATCGATAAATTAAATGAGAATTTAAAATGTTTATTAAAACATGGTACTCTCTAACATGTAATCTCGAAAAATGATTGGACATGTGAAATTAATATAAATAAATAATGTGATTTATCAACATATAATTGGCTGTAAATAAAATAATTATTTTTAATTATTTTAGTTAATTGAATTTTGGAAATAAGATTGTATTTGAATTATTTAATTTTAGACAACAAAACTTTTCTCTCCTAATTAATAGTGCATGAATTTTAATGGATGAAGGGAAGAAGATTTTATTTCAAAATTATTTAAATATATTCCTAACGTTAAATTATTAATTAATTTAAATAATGGAGTTTATTTTTTAGATTTTCTATTCTTAAAAATTGTTGCACGGTTTTTTTTTTTTTTTTTTTTTTTTTTTTTTTGTGGAAAGGAAATCATTCCATTTATTTAAATTAATTAAATATGGATAATGTTTGTAGAAAATATTTCTTTAAATTCAAATAAGAGAATCTTATTTAAATTCAAAGTTTAAAAGGAGTTTGAATCTAGATAGGATTAGGATTTTTTGATTAGTCTAAATTCTTAATTTAAATTTGAACTACTGATCAACCTCCACATAATGTGGAAGACGAATTTGACTCATAGAAAAGAGGGGACGAATTTTTTGTAGTTCCTCCCCTAGCAAAAATCGTCTATTAGGTTCAAAGAACCTAACTCGAAATTTGTATGATCCTTTGGTTCGAAAGATTATCCAGAAAAATAATTAATTTTTTCAAGTAGGAGATATTTTTAAAAAAAAATTAGAATATTATATAAAGGTTAGGGGTTCTTGAAAAAATCTAACCATTTATCATACACTAAAAAGGGGACGTTTTTTGGATAGAGAGAGAAAATGCCAAAACTAGGATTTTTGGGCTTGGGAAAATTCATCCATCTTAGGTATGAGAAGAAGAGAGAAATTTCCATTGAATCAAAACTGAGAGGAAGGTTAAGCCGAGTGAAATTTTTCATAGAAGGTTAACTTATTCCTGTTTTGTAGTTTTGAAGAGCGAACTGGATCGAATGCTCAATGAGGTTCATCGGGATTTAGAAGGTGAGATCTAGACTTCGGAAGAATTACCAATGACTTGGATTCATAGCACGTGTGTCTATACTGTTGGGATCTAAATGTGCCCTAAGGATAGAAAATCAATGTTAGGGATTTTCTGTAAATATGACATTTTGATATTAATAAGAGGAAGTTATTCATGTTTAATAAGTTGTGTCCTATTTACTTTCATTTGTTGATTGTATGTTTGAGCAAACATAAAATACTCCTTGACTGTTGGTAATATATCGGATTACCATATGTATACGGGGTATACATAGAAGACATGGTAATTTGATAACAGTCAAAATAAATAGTACGTAATCGATGGAATAAGATTTAGGTATCTTATTCATGATACGATTGTAAAGGTTGTCTACTTCCTTGGAGGGATGGTTTGTCTTAACCATCGGATAGGTTCCAAGTGGAAACTTTAATGTATACCAGTATTGAGGTATGACATTGGACTGGACCTAAAGTGTTAATTGATTCGGTTTAATAATTCCGTTTATAAGAATCATGACGCTTTGATTATCATCTGTATTAATCTTAATCCTGAAATGATTACTTGAGTTCATATGTATGACTTATGTACTTTAATGCACTACAAGTGAGACACTGTTAATTTATGGTCAATATACTTGTGTTTTGGGTGCATGACTTATGGATGGAGAAATCAAGATTCATAGATTTGGAATCCATAGCTATCTTAACGATAGTACATGTTATCTACCTAAAGGCATTATTCGGGGATTGAAAGATAGTATAATAAGATCTTGGCCATCGGTTTACTTTGTGTTCTCTGATGGTTTACCAATTGTATGGTTTTATAATTGGTGGTTTTTTCAATGGAGAATAATGGAACTTTAAGTTAAAATGATTGAAAAGGTAAAACGAAAAAAGTCCTTAATTCAATCATGGATAACATATGGGGATTAAGCAAGTGATGAATAAATCATGGAAGAAGCACTGCGTGAGAGAGCTTTCGTAATACGGTATGTAAACAGGAGTTCAGCTTCA
Organism: Ficus hispida; assembly: GCA_025413025.1. Taxonomy (NCBI): domain Eukaryota; kingdom Viridiplantae; phylum Streptophyta; class Magnoliopsida; order Rosales; family Moraceae; genus Ficus; species Ficus hispida. The sequence goes on along the minus strand of CM046372.1, from coordinate 6,216,592 downwards.
AACTTTTAGTGGAATAGTTTTGAAGTTGATAATTGATGAATAATTAATCTGGGATTAATTTTTCACAATTATATGAGCCTCTTTACATATTTCCATTGGGTACCTTTATTAGCTCATATAGTTCCATATAGCGTCTCGAGATTTGTTCCTAATGAGATCGGTAAATTTAAATGGAATTTTATAATGTCTATTAAGACATGGTACTCTCTAACATGCAATCTGGAAAAGTATTGGACATGTAGGATTGGTGTAGACAAATAATATGATTTGTCAACATGTGATTGGTTAATTTGAATTTTGGAAATAAGATTATGTTTGAATTATTTAATTTTGGAAAACAAAATTTTTCTCTCATAATCTAAATAAAGTGTATAGTTTTTAGATAGGTGGAGAGAAGAAAATTTTTTTTCAAAATTGTTCAAATATATTCCTAATATTAAATTATTAATTGATTTACATAATATGAGATTATTTGATAAATTTTTTTTCCTTTAAATTATTGTGCACGGTTTTGAGAGGAGAAAAGAATTCAAATATTCAATTTATTTAAATTAATAAATATGGTTGATGTTTGAGGAAAAATATTTAATTCAAACAAGTGAATCTTATTTAAATTAAAAAAGGTTTAAAAGTAATTTGAATCTAGATAGAACTAGGAACTTTTTACTAGTCTAGATTCTTGATTTAAAATTTGAACCACCAATCTAGATTTATCCTTTAGTGGCTGAAAATTTGGAGGAGATTCTATCATTGGAAAAACGTTTTTAGGTTCAATGAATCTAGCCCTAAAGTTGTATGATCTTTTGGTTCAAAATTTATCCGGAAAAATAATTATTAATTATTTTTCAAGAAGGAATTAAATTTTGAAAAGCATTAGACTTCTATATAAAGGCTAGGAATTCTTGAGAAACTAATTTTTTGGTCATTCACAAGAGGAAAAATGTTTTTGGGAGAGAGAAAGAAAACCAATTGTGGTTTCTTCCACTTCATAAAATTCGGCTATCTTGTGAGAAAGAAAAAGAGAGAAAATTCTATTGAATCAAAACCGTGAGGAAGGTTAAACCGAGTGATAATTTTCATAGGAGGTTAACCGGTTCCTGTTTTGTAGTTTTGAAGAAAGAAGTTGGATCATATTCTCAACGAGGAATATCGGAATTGAGAAGGAGGGATCTAGACTTCGGAAAGCATTACCGGTCGCTTGGATTCATAGAACGTGTGTCCACACACACTCTGAGACGTGGAACTCGAGAATAGTAGAGAAGACACATTGGTCAAACGCTCTAGTGATTCTGGAATCCGAGAAATAAGGTACGCTTGATCATGAATTTAATTTATTGTTATATGCATCATGAGATTCTTTTCGAAACGACATAAAAAATTTTAAAACTTCCGCTGCGCCATAACTCTGATATCGGGTCCGTTTTTTCCAACAATTGGTATCAGAGCCTACTCATGATTATGCATATAACATAAATTATTTGATCAAATAAATTTCTCTCTATGTATTAATGAAATATTTTAGAGAGTTGGCACTCTAGGTTTTATTTTGTGTATGTTAAATATATTATGAATGGATGTATGATTGAATGCTTTATATTATTTTTATATAATATATGATGCTTGTTCAATTTTGTCGGTCACGATTCCATAGAGGTTAATATTTATATCTAAATTTTTCAAGTGTAATAGATGCAGTCTATTATCACCGCAAGGTCGTTCTTTCAATTCCTATAATTTTTGTAAGCCGGAAACGGCATAGGAATTCTTTTGTAAAATTCGGGATATATTGGATTTGAGGAGATTGAAGATGAACGAAGGTATGGAAATTTTTAAAGGATGTGATTTATTTTTTTGTTAATTTTTAATTAAAAAATGTTTTTTTTAATAAAATAAAAAAAATCACAGAATCTTTATGAAAATTTAATTTTCCAATGATATGTGATCTTGATAATTTGAAAATCAAAATTGAAAATTTAAATTTAAATTTAATAGATATTATAATGAGTTTTAAAATTTTGATATTTAAATTTGAAAATTCAAATTTCAATTTTTTTTTAATTTTAAAATTTAATAAACCGGATTTTTTATTTAAATTTTGATATTTTGTAATTTTGATTAAAATTAAAAATCACATATAATCTTTTTTGAAATTTGAATTTTAAATTTAAATTAAAAAATATGTGACATTGGAGAAGGAAGACACATTGAAGAAGGATACAAGACATGGATCTACAAATGAAGGCCGATATATGTTTCGGTTAATTTTTGTAAATTTTGCAATTTTCTTTTCTCTAGGATGGAATCATGATCTACGGCTATTTACATATTTTGCAAACCATGGATGATGTGTTGCTAGATAAATATGTTATACTATTTCGTGATGTATTGATAACATGCCATATAGACTAGCGAGTGCCACTCAATAAATATTGTTTATGCATGAAAAACAAAAACCCTAATTTAAAAGATTGAGTGGGAGAAGGTTTTATATATTAAGACCTACGGCCTCCATCATTGGTCCAATAGTTACGCATGGTAGTGCCTACTACTTGGTTTTGACCCGGGAATTCCTTCGGATATGTATCTTACTTAGAGCGCACACTGATTTGGATTTCCGAAAGGATAACAATTTTGGGCATATTTTATGTTTATGATCACTCCTCGGTGGCAGATATAAAATATGGATTCAAAATTGGAAACGATGGTTATACACTCATGCTACTTTATTTATTAATCCTCCCTCGAGGCTCTGATATGTAAAGTAATGGCCAAATAAATGATAGTTAATATATGTTTAATGGAGTTTGCTCCATGGACGAATATATATTAATTGGAAGGGATCCGTGTTCTTGGCTAGTTATTCTATGACTACCCCTCGGTAGCTTAGAAAGTAGAAGCTAGGTATTATCGTTATAAAGTATGTGTTTTAAGGGTTTTACACATAAACATTTAGATTGCATATAGATCTTTTTGTTTCATTACAAAATCAATTTTTATAAACTGATAGGATGTTTGCTCGTACTTATTACATGTTTTCTTATTATAGATCAAAATGTCGAGTCCTTTATCTGTGATACTTACGCAAAACAAATTAACAGGCGAAAATTTTTATGACTGGGAAAGGAACTTGCTTATCGTCCTGAATTTTAAGAAACACAGTTTCGTCCTAACCCAACCTAGACCACCTACGCTTGCGATCGATGCTCCTGATAGGGAATTTATAGCGCTTGAACGCTGAGACAATTCTAACCTAAGTGTCATGTGCTATATTCGGGCGAGCATGTCTAACGTGCTCTAGAAATAGCATGAGGAATATCAAACTGCTAGGCAGATCATGGATAACCTGGAGGAGATGTTTGGTGAACAAACTATCCAGGCTAAGACCGATGCTATCAAAGGTCTCATGAACTGCAGGCAGAATGTTAGAACTCCCATCAAGGAACACATGATGAAAGTCATGGCTTATTTGTCTGAGGCTCAGACAAATGGGGCTGAGATCGATGCTGTAACTCAATTGATTATGGTTTTCCAAACCTTATCCAAGGATTTCGATTTGTTTCAGGCATCCTAGAACCTTAACCGGAAGGAGATGTCTTTAACGGAATTGATGAAAGAGTTGCAAGCCTTTGAGAACATTTTTAAGGGTTTTGGATCTAAGGCTGAGGTAAATGTGGCTGAACCTAGTTTGCCTGCTCCTAATCCCAAAAGGAAGAAGGAAAAGGGGAAGAACAAGGAAAACAAGCATGCGGTGAATGCACCTGTTTCTAAGAAGTCTACCAAGACTAAGAAGCGAAAGGTGGATCCCAAAAAGGTTACGTGCTTTCACTGTGGGAAGAAAGGATATGTAACGACCCGCCCTTACGTAGGCGTTACAGTTACTTATCTTACATATTAACTTAACATACTATAACAACCATTCTTATGTAGGCCGTTACCATATTTATCATACATACTAGAATAACATACTTACTTACTTATGCGGAAATAACGTACATATTTTTTTTTTCTTTTTCTTTTCTTTTTAAAAACCACTTGAGTAAAAACTTTACTACTTACATATTTACAATGTAAAAACATACTTATTTAATAATTTCATTTCAAAACTGTCATTACGTAAACTAACTTATACTTAACTAATATTTACTTATCAAAAGTATCGTAGCATAAAATAACTCTGTATTAAACAAACCATACACATATATAATTCAAAACGCGTAGCAGTCTCCATTCCCACGTTTCACATATCGCCCCGTCAAGCCTCACTGCCTTGCATTAAGAATTTCCAGTAGGAAGCTTACCTATAGCATAAACGTAAGTTGTGAGCTTTCGCTCAGCAAGTACAATCATTTACCCGCAAAACATTTCAAAATGGAACAATGCATGAACCAATTATGATTTCATTATGATGTCTTATGCTTTCATAATCATGGGCCCTTACATAACATGAGTGTACGTATCGTGGCGCGTAGCCATAGAGTGGATGGCGCGGCCAACCAGATCCAACTCAAACCATGGACCAAACCCGCCCATAGTGGCAGGTCGATACGATACAAGGTAACATTGTTTGCCTTCTTTTCTTAACTTGCTCATAAAATTGTTTTCTTCTTGAAAACAGTCTTTTACAACAGTTTCTTTCTTGAAACTGAGTTCTCATTCTTACCATGTGATTTATCTTTCGTGAGCATGCTTCATGATGCCACAATGATAAAACATAAACCATACATACTACATAATCAATGCATAAATCATATACATCACATCATCAAGGCATAAATCATATGCACTTTGAACTTATCATCACATAAACAGTAAAAACATTTTCCGTCTATACTGTAGGCGGAGTTGTACTTATCGGTTATGCTAAGCCCTGGGGTTTGTCACTCCGACAGGTTACCTCAATAGGTTACCTTCCTGTTTCCAAAAAGGAAGTAAGATAAGAATCATCCTATCTTACCTTAACTTATTTTATTAAATGTTAGTACCCTAACCAACATTTATCTGTGACCCTAGATATATGTACCCCTCATGTAACGCCCCGAACCGTCACGCGTAGGGGCGTCCTACTGCGCAGACGTGGGCCGTTACATTACTTGTTTAACTTACTTCTTAATTTAAAAAGCTTAAACTGCGGAAAATTCGGAGTAAAATTTTTTTTTTCTTGCTTACATAAAACTTAACTTATCTTCATACATAATCATAAGTACTCACTCGAGTACCGAGCTTTCATAATCCTATTGAAAGCTAACGTAATCATACCGTGGACCAAACCCAACCTAGTATGGGTCGGTACGACACGAGGCAACTTGCTTGCCATCATCCTTGAAAACCATTCTTTAACTCGTTCTTGAAAACAATTTCTTAAAAATAGTTTTCTTCTTGAAAACGGTTTCTTATCCATACTATCACATAACATAAAACACATCTTTTAAATATATTTTTCAAAACATATTTTACATAGCGTAATTTCAAAACCCGTGGCGGTGTCCATCCCACATTTCACAGTCTGTAGCGCCAGCCTTCACAGCCTTGCATCAAGTATCACCGGTAGGTTGCTAACCTACAGCATGAACGTAAGTAATGAGTTTATGCCCAGTAAGTACAACGTGCAATCCGCAAACCATTTTTAACAAAGAAATGCATGAACCAATTAGGTTTTCTTATGAATCGATTAAATTTTCATTTATTATCTTGATTCTTATTTATTTGCATATCATGTGTGCACGTACCGTGGTCCATCACCATGGAATGGCTGGAGGCAGCCAATCCAAACCAACTCAAACCATGAAACAAATTGTTTAACATGGAGTGATTGGGGCAGCCAATCCAACTCAGCCCAAACCATAGACTAAACCATTTAAACTCGCCATCATGGCAAGTCGGTACGACACAATGACCTTAGCTTATCTTAACATGTGTTCTTACCATGTAGTTAATATTAGTGGACATGCTACATGATGTCACTATATTAAAACATAACATAACATAAACCATTACATAAACACCGTAACATAATCTTCATAACATAACTTCATATCATAACATAATCATCGTAACTTAACCATCGTATCATCATAACGTATCCATCATAACATGACATCATACATAAGCATCGTAACATAACATCATACGTAAGTATCGTAACATACATCATGCATATCATTCATGATTTCTTGAAAAACATGTTATAAAAACATTTTGCCCATGCTGTAGGCGGAGTTATACTTACTTGTCGTCCTATGCTCTTGGTTAATCGTCCGAATCACGGCACGACAACAGTTCATACTCCTGTTTCCAAACAGGACGTAAGATAAGAGCTATACACATTCTATCTTATCATAATTCATAATCCTTAAATGTTGGTGTCCCAACCAACATTTATGAGTAGCCTTAGTTATATTATATGTTCCCTCCTATAATAACTTACGATAGCTTGTTTGGTTACTTGCCGTAACCCTAGGGTTCATGGCCCAACATACTTAACCAGCATCATGCTAGGTTACTTCTGGTAACCTTGGGTACTAAGCCCAACCATTCTTAAATAGTATTAGGTTACTAATCTTATTAGGCCCAACCCCTATCTCGGGTATCTCATGTGGTTACTACAAGTAACCCAACTTATTTGGCCCAATAAAATTAGGTAACCTCTCCGGTTACTATCTGTCCTATAGTTGTCACCATAGGACCCGGCGTATTTCAATTATTCTTGACAAACCTTTGTCAAATCTTTATGAAAACCGTATTTTCATAAAATCTTAACATCTAAGTGAAGGCAGTTAAAAACTGTCAAGCTCTGAAAACAATCTTTAAAAACAGTTTCTTAAACTTTGGTTATCAGTGCATGTGTAAGAATTTCCTGCTTATGCACTGTTTTTCTGAAAATCCTGTGCTGGAATTTCTGTTTCCTGCACAGTTTTGGGAATCAAATTGTACTTTAAAATCTGTTCATAATTTGATAAAACTTTCTTCATAAAAGTTGTAGATCTCGGATAATACTACAACTTTCATGTTTTGAGGAAAACCCAGTTCTGCTTGGATTCTTGTCAGTTTTAATTTGAAACTTAATGGACGTGTAGACTAGGTCTGGGCAGATTAGCCTCGGATTTTCGTAAAAACGGAGGCCATTGGAGCCTCATTTTGAAAAACCGTCCGCGTTACCCTCTAGGAAAAACCATTATCTACAACTTTGTAGTTTTGAGTTTCTTCAAATTCGGCCTCTAAGGGCCTCAAAATACCATTTCCAAAACACTGCCCAGTCTTGACCCGAGACTGGCAGTTTCGATTCTTAATTTCGTTTTACGTCCTAAAACGTGCACGCTACCTCAACCAACCACAGCGGGAGCCTAAAGTCACACATGCAATCGTTTCTAACGTTCCATTCCATCAATCACATAATCATACAATCGTTCTAAATTCTATGGGAACATACAACAAACATGTAGTAGGCATACTCAAACCCATATAAGCATATCATCAAACATGCATCAAAAATGTAAACTAGAGACCACCACCCTAATCAAGCATAATCAAGCAAACTTAATCTAGAGCATAGACATAATAGGTGAGCTTATGCTCTTACAATCAAACTCGGAAAATACACTTAAATTTCCCAAATTTAAAGCTTAAACGAAAAGCTTAAGATCAACGGAGATTACCTTGATGCACACAAGGCTAGGCTAGGGGGTTTGGTGCATTTTTCTGCCCTATCTCCTTGGCTGTCCATAACCGGTTTTGCTCCTCTAATTAGGACCAAAACTTGTTGGTCATTGGGTGGTTCTTTCTACAAAAATCCGGCTGTCCTAAACCCATTTTTTTCTGCACTTTTCTTTTCTTTCTCTTCCTCTCCCATGGCCGGCCACTTGGCCTTTCATGGGTACCAATTTTTTCTCAACTTTTTCTTGTGGTTCTAGCTAGAAAACCGACCACTCAAGCTCACTTTTCTCTTTGGTTTTCAGCTTTTTCTTTCTTTCCTTTCTCTCCTATGGCTCGGCCTTTAAGGTGTGTGGGTGAGGGAAAATTTTGCCATAGTTTTGTTAAGGCTACAAAACTTCCTTCAAAAATTGTGAACCAACATCACCTATTTATAGGTGAAAAACATAGTTTCAACAATTGCATAAAGGGGTTTAAGAGCAAAATATTTGCTCAATGAACCTCCTAGGTGGCCGGCCATAGAGTAGCCTTGGTGGGCAAGTTTACTTGCTCACCAAGCTTTGCTTACCTCACCAATGACATCACTTGGATGACATCACCATGATGACATCACACGCTTACCTCACCTTGATGACATCATCTTGATGACATCACATTGATGACATCACTTTGATGACATCATCAAGCAAATTACTTGCTCTACAAGCACACTAAAATCCGGCCATCTTGAAATCCTTGGTGGGCAAGTTTACTTGCTCACCAAGTTTGGCTTACATCACCCTTGTGACATCATCCGCTTACATCGCCTTGATGACATCATCTTGATGACATCATCTAGCTAAATTCTTGTTCACCAAGCCAACAAAAATCCGGCCATGTATGCATGTGGAAGCCAACAAAGAACCGCCCATGCATGTGGACAAGTCACAAAAATATCTTTTCATGCTTATCTTTTTCTTAATTCCTTGTTCCAATGTAACTAGGCTTGTAACCAATTTTTTGGCCTAGTTGGAACCTTAGATAGGAATTTCCATGATTCTATAATTACATATTAATCCATCTTTGCTTACTTTTCTAAAATTGCACTTTGGCCCCTACGGACAAAATATTTGCAATTTAGTCCCTGTAGGTCGCCAACTATGGCGGAGCAACTTGGTTTCCATTTCGTGCATAATTATCCGCTGGATATTTAAAAATCCAATAATACAATCCTGCAGTCCATTTCCTTACCAATATACATAATATCAATACTGTTTTTCACCAAAACAGTATTGTCATACTGGACTACGGTCCAGAATTCATCTGCGTAATTATTGGACTGCGTATCGGATTTTCTTAGGACTTAAAACTATTTAGTCCTTAATCATTTAATGCTCTAAAAATTGTGCTTGATTTTCTACGGTGGTCTCGTAGCTTATTCTTGCTTAATTGACCGTAATGAAGGTTTTCCGCAGTATAATCCCATACTGCTTTGCCGTATCTCAGCATCTTCATCTATTTGACCTTCCGGGTCAACCTTTGACTTTTCGTCAACTTTGACTTTTTGGTCAACTTTGACCGGCATAAAATCATAAATTACCATTTTGCCCTTTTTCCTCAAAAGGCCACATGCTTGACTTAAACAAACTATTGTTGAGTCTCGTAGCTAATTAAACGAGAACTCACACATAAACTGATATTCTGCTCAGATCATGAGCTTTATATCGACAAACAAGATTCAAACTTGAAATTTTCCTTGTCTAAAAGGAAATCATAGGTTCATTGAAATTTCGGGTATTACATTCTACCCTCCTTAAAGAAATTTTCGTCCTCGAAAATTCGGATACTTCTAAGTGGCTTTTCTTCAATCCACTATTGATCCATCGTAACTTATTCATGTTCCCATTTTTGCCCTTTAATGGGATCATGTCTCTTATCTAGAACCATACTCTTACTTTCATATCATGTCATCATACTTCCATTCATTCTTACTTCATACTATCTTACTTTCATACTACATACATTCTTACTTACATACATTCATACTTACGTACTTGCATACTTCCTTACATACATACATTCATACTTACATATTTACATACTATCATGCTATCATATTCTCCTTTCATATTGCATCACAAGAACTATCTTCATAAAAATTTGAGCAAGTATATCCTATAACTTGCCATGTTTGAAAAACATATCTTATCAAATAACTTTTTCATACATGAAAAGCGTTTCATACTTGAAAATTTTTCCACACTTGGAAAACATATCTTAAAATAGCTTCTTTCTTGAACCTTGATCTTATGCTATTAGAACCCTTTAATTTTCATAATGGCCCTTTTCTTGGAACTCATCCCATTCTTGGAACTTTTCCCTCAAGGATTCGGCCTATGACCCCTATCTTGGGACTTGTCCCTCAAGGATTCGGTCACTTAACGAACATAACGGCTCCTATCTTGGAACCTTTACTGTTCATAACAGCCCCTATCTTGGAATTCCCTCCTCAAGGATTCGGCTGAATTTTATAAAATGAGGGATTCTATAAGCATAAGTTCAAATTTAGGCATCTTTTATAAAAATATTCCCTTTGAATTCTTTCAAAGTCAATTATGAAGAAAACATAAAGTCGTTCGAGTGATGCAATACTCATATCGTATCGACTAGCTGCTTGCTAGATAATAAAATGGTAGAAGCTTTCTCATTGCCTCTAACATTTTCTTCATAACTCAAAATCATTATCCTTAGGAATGTCTAAAACTTCCCATTATTTCATAATTTCCCTTACTAAGGGATATATCCTTAATTTCATCGTCATAATGATAGCCATCATTCCACTTATTCTTTATGCATTGCCTTGATATTACCACCAGTCAAGGCACTAACAAACATCTTTCCATACCTATTATCATTCTTATGGGGCATAAGTTTCACAACCACGAAACTTATGTTCTATAGCATCTAGCTTATTTCTTAAAATGGAAACTTCCAGATTATCGTCCTATTGAGGTAAGGCGATAGGCTATCTGATCTCGAAGCCTATTCATTTCTTATTGCTACTCTAGCATTTATCATCATGACTTGGCTATCATAGTTGCAAGATGAGGCTCTTGCAGAAATTGGTTCGGTTGTACCAGCAATGAACCATTTTCTAGTTTCTAATTCTAATTCTCAACATGTCTAACACTCATTCCTTCATTCATATCTTAACATACCATACTAGAGATCCCTCACGATCTCATCATATAATATCGTGGGCTAGCTTATCCATCACGCTTTCTCTGCGCAACTCTGATCCACTGGCAATCATAGCCCATAGGCTCATCTGGATAAATGCGCCAAGCTGCAACATAACTGACGTATCGTCTTTATATCGTGTAGCCACTTCTTGAGTCCTATCGAAGATGCGTGACTCCATTCCTTCGGATGCTAATGAAGTCGAAGTCTTGCGGTCCTCTTCAATCGCACCCGGGTTTCAAACCAGGTTCATATCTATACTATTATAAAACTATGACCTCACATAGTTACTATACCTAACTAGAGTAAGAAAACTTACTTGCAAAACTGTGGCTCTGGCGGCAGAACTGTGAAATTGGATGGCAGAAAAACTTGCTCTGATACCATCTCTGTAACGCCCCGAACCGTCACGCGTAGGGGCGTCCTACTGCGCAGAAGTGGGCCGTTACATTACTTGTTTAACTTACTTCTTAATTTAAAAAGCTTAAACTGCGGAAAATTCGGAGTAAAATTTTTTTTTTTCTTGCTTACATAAAACTTAACTTATCTTCATACATAATCATAAGTACTCACTCGAGTACCGAGCTTTCATAATCCTATTGAAAGCTAACGTAATCATACCGTGGACCAAACCCAACCTAGTATGGGTCGGTACGACACGAGGCAACTTGCTTGCCATCATCCTTGAAAACCATTCTTTAACTCGTTCTTGAAAACAATTTCTTAAA
>CM046372.1:6146696-6204898 GCA_025413025.1 Ficus hispida | reverse complement strand
CGGTCACTTAACGAACATAACAGCTCCTATCTTGAACCTTTACTGTTCATAACAGCCCCTATCTTGGAATTCCCTCCTCAAGGATTCGGCTGAATTTTATAAAATGAGGGATTCTATAAAGCATAAGTTCAAAATTTAGGCATCTTTTATAAAAATATTCCCTTTGAATTCTTTCAAAGTCAATTATGAAGAAAACATAAAGTCGTTCGAGTGATGCAATACTCATATCGTATCGACTAGCTGCTTGCTAGATAATAAAATGGTAGAAGCTTTTCTCATTGCCTCTAACATTTTCTTCATAACTCAAAATCATTATCCTTAGGAATGTCTAAAACTTCCCATTATTTCATAATTTCCCTTACTAAGGGATTATATCCTTAATTTCATCGTCATAATGATAGCCATCATTCCACTTATTCTTCATGCATTGCCTTGATATTACCACCAGTCAAGGCACTAACAAACATCTTTCCATACCTATTATCATTCTTATGGGGGCATAAGTTTCACAACCACGAAACTTATGTTCTATAGCATCTAGCTTATTTCTTAAAATGGAAACTTCCAGATTATCGTCCTATTGAGGTAAGGCGATAGGCTATCTGATCTCGAAGCCTATTCATTTCTTATTGCTACTCTAGCATTTATCATCATGACTTGGCTATCATAGTTGCAAGATGAGGCTCTTGCAGAAATTGGTTCGGTTGTACCAGCAATGAACCATTTTCTAGTTTCTAATTCTAATTCTCAACATGTCTAACACTCATTCCTTCATTCATATCTTAACATACCATACTAGAGATCCTCACGATCTCATCATATAATATCGTGGCTAGCTTATCCATCACGCTTTCTCTGCGCAACTCTGATCCACTGGCAATCATAGCCCATAGGCTCATCTGGATAAATGCGCCAAGCTGCAACATAACTGACGTATCGTCTTTATATCGTGTAGCCACTTCTTGAGTCCCATCGAAGATGCGTGACTCCATTCCTTCGGATGCTAATGAAGTCGAAGTCTTGCGGTCCTCTTCAATCGCACCCGGGTTTCAAACCAGGTTCATATCTATACTATTATAAAACTATGACCTCACATAGTTACTATACCTAACTAGAGTAAGAAAACTTACTTGCAAAACTGTGGCTCTGGCGGCAGAACTGTGAAATTGGATGGCAGAAAAACTTGCTCTGATACCATCTCTGTAACGCCCCGAACCGTCACGCGTAGGGGCGTCCTACTGCGCAGAAGTGGGCCGTTACATTACTTGTTTAACTTACTTCTTAATTTAAAAAGCTTAAACTGCGGAAAATTCGGAGTAAAATTTTTTTTTTCTTGCTTACATAAAACTTAACTTATCTTCATACATAATCATAAGTACTCACTCGAGTACCGAGCTTTCATAATCCTATTGAAAGCTAACGTAATCATACCGTGGACCAAACCCAACCTAGTATGGGTCGGTACGACACGAGGCAACTTGCTTGCCATCATCCTTGAAAACCATTCTTTAACTCGTTCTTGAAAACAATTTCTTAAAAATAGTTTTCTTCTTGAAAACGGTTTCTTATCCATACTATCACATAACATAAAACACATCTTTTAAATATATTTTTCAAAACATATTTTACATAGCGTAATTTTAAAACCCGTGGCGGTGTCCATCCCACATTTCACAGTCTGTAGCGCCAGCCTTAACAGCCTTGCATCAAGTATCACCGGTAGGTTGCTAACCTACAGCATGAACGTAAGTAATGAGTTTATGCCCAGTAAGTACAACGTGCAATCCGCAAACCATTTTTAACAAAGAAATGCATGAACCAATTAGGTTTTCTTATGAATCGATTAAATTTTCATTTATTATCTTGATTCTTATTTATTTGCATATCATGTGTGCACGTACCGTGGTCCATCACCATGGAATGGCTGGAGGCAGCCAATCCAAACCAACTCAAACCATGAAACAAATTGTTTAACATGGAGTGATTGGGGCAGCCAATCCAACTCAGCCCAAACCATAGACTAAACCATTTAAACTCGCCATCATGGCAAGTCGGTACGACACAATGACCTTAGCTTATCTTAATATGTGTTCTTACCATGTAGTTAATATTAGTGGACATGCTACATGATGTCACTATATTAAAACATAACATAACATAAACCATTACATAAACACCGTAACATAATCTTCATAACATAACTTCATATCATAACATAATCATCGTAACTTAACCATCGTATCATCATAACGTATCCATCATAACATGGCATCATACATAAGCATCGTAACATAACATCATACGTAAGTATCGTAACATACATCATGCATATCAATTCATGATTTCTTGAAAAACATGTTATAAAAACATTTTGCCCATGCTGTAGGCGGAGTTATACTTACTTGTCGTCCTATGCTCTTGGTTAATCGTCCGAATCACGGCACGATAACAGTTCATACTCCTGTTTCCAAACAGGACGTAAGATAAGAGCTATACACATTCTATCTTATCATAATTCATAATCCTTAAATGTTGGTGTCCCAACCAACATTTATGAGTAGCCTTAGTTATATTATATGTTCCCTCCTATAACAACTTACGATAGCTTGTTTGGTTACTTGCTGTAACCCTAGGGTTCATGGCCCAACATACTTAACCAGCATCATGCTAGGTTACTTCTGGTAACCTTGGGTACTAAGCCCAACCATTCTTAAATAGTATTAGGTTACTAATCTTATTAGGCTCAACCCCCTATCTCGGGTATCTCATGTGGTTACTACAAGTAACCTAACTTATTTGGCCCAATAAAATTAGGTAACCTCTCCGGTTACTATCTGTCCTATAGTTGTCACCATAGGACCCGGCGTATTTCAATTATTCTTGACAAACCTTTGTCAAATCTTTATGAAAACCGTATTTTCATAAAATCTTAACATCTAAGCGAAGGCAGTTAAAAACTGTCAAGCTCTGAAAACAATCTTTAAAAACAGTTTCTTAAACTTTGGTTATCAGTGCATGTGTAAGAATTTCCTGCTTATGCACTGTTTTTCTGAAAATCCTGTGCTGGAATTTCTGTTTCCTGCACAGTTTTGGGAATCAAATTGTACTTTAAAATCTGTTCATAATTTGATAAAACTTTCTTCATAAAAGTTGTAGATCTCGGATAATACTACAACTTTCATGTTTTGAGGAAAACCCAGTTCTGCTTGGATTCTTGTCAGTTTTAATTTGAAACTTAATGGACGTGTAGACTAGGTCTGGGCAGATTAGCCTCGGATTTTCGTAAAAACGGAGGCCATTGGAGCCTCATTTTGAAAAACCGTCCGCGTTACCCTCTAGGAAAAACCATTATCTACAACTTTGTAGTTTTGAGTTTCTTCAAATTCGGCCTCTAAGGGCCTCAAAATACCATTTCCAAAACACTGCCCAGTCTTGACCCGAGACTGGCAGTTTCGATTCTTAATTTCGTTTTACGTCCTAAAACGTGCACGCTACCTCAACCAACCACAGCGGGAGCCTAAAGTCACACATGCAATCGTTTCTAATGTTCCATTCCATCAATCACATAATCATACAATCATTCTAAATTCTATGGGAACATACAACAAACATGTAGTAGGCATACTCAAACCCATATAAGCATATCATCAAACATGCATCAAAAATGTAAACTAGAGACCACCACCCTAATCAAGCATAATCAAGCAAACTTAATCTAGAGCATAGACATAATAGGTGAGCTTATGCTCTTACAATCAAACTCGGAAAATACACTTAAATTTCCCAAATTTAAAGCTTAAACGAAAAGCTTAAGATCAACGGAGATTATCTTGATGCACACAAGGCTAGGCTAGGGGGTTTGGTGCATTTTTCTGCCCTATCTCCTTGGCTGTCCATAACCGGTTTTGCTCCTCTAATTAGGACCAAAACTTGTTGGTCATTGGGTGGTTCTTTCTACAAAAATCCGGCTGTCCTAAACCCATTTTTTTCTGCACTTTTCTTTTCTTTCTCTTCCTCTCCCATGGCCGGCCACTTGGCCTTTCATGGGTACCAATTTTTTCTCAACTTTTTCTTGTGGTTCTAGCTAGAAAACCGACCACTCAAGCTCACTTTTCTCTTTGGTTTTCAGCTTTTTCTTTCTTTCCTTTCTCTCCTATGGCTCGGCCTTTAAGGTGTGTGGGTGAGGGAAAATTTTGCCATAGTTTTGTTAAGGCTACAAAACTTCCTTCAAAAATTGTGAACCAACATCACCTATTTATAGGTGAAAAACATAGTTTCAACAATTGCATAAAGGGGTTTAAGAGCAAAATATTTGCTCAATGAACCTCCTAGGTGGCCGGCCATAGAGTAGCCTTGGTGGGCAAGTTTACTTGCTCACCAAGCTTTGCTTACCTCACCAATGACATCACTTGGATGACATCACCATGATGACATCACACGCTTACCTCACCTTGATGACATCATCTTGATGACATCACATTGATGACATCACTTTGATGACATCATCAAGCAAATTACTTGCTCTACAAGCACACTAAAATCCGGCCATCTTGGAATCCTTGGTGGGCAAGTTTACTTGCTCACCAAGTTTGGCTTACATCACCCTGTGACATCATCCGCTTACATCGCCTTGATGACATCATCTTGATGACATCATCTAGCTAAATTCTTGTTCACCAAGCCAACAAAAATCCGGCCATGCATGCATGTGGAAGCCAACAAAGAACCGCCCATGCATGTGGACAAGTCACAAAAATATCTTTTCATGCTTATCTTTTTCTTAATTCCTTGTTCCAATGTAACTAGGCTTGTAACCAATTTTTTGGCCTAGTTGGAACCTTAGATAGGAATTTCCATGATTCTATAATTACATACTAATCCATCTTTGCTTACTTTTCTAAAATTGCACTTTGGCCCCTACGGACAAAATATTTGCAATTTAGTCCCTGTAGGTCGCCAACTATGGCGGAGCCACTTGGTTTTCATTTCGTGCATAATTATCCGCTGGATACTTAAAAATCCAATAATACAATCCTGCAGTCCATTTCCTTACCAATATACATAATATCAATACTGTTTTTCACCAAAACAATATTGTCATACTGGACTACGGTCCAGAATTCATCTGCGTAATTATTGGACTGCGTATCGGATTTTCTTAGGACTTAAAACTATTTAGTCCTTAATCATTTAATGCTCTAAAAATTGTGCTTGATTTTCTACGGTGGTCTCGTAGCTTATTCTTGCTTAATTGACCGTAATGAAGGTTTTCCGCAGTATAATCCCATACTGCTTTGCCGTATCTCAGCACCTTCATCTATTTGACCTTCCGGGTCAACTTTGACTTTTCGGTCAACTTTGACTTTTTGGTCAACTTTGACCGGCATAAAATCATAAATTACCATTTTGCCCTTTTTCCTCAAAAGGCCACATGCTTGACTTAAGCAAACTATTGTTGAGTCTCGTAGCTAATTAAACGAGAACTCACACATAAACTGATATTTTGCTCAGATCATGAGCTTTATATCGACAAACAAGATTCAAACTTGAAATTTTCCTTGTCTAAAAGGAAATCATAGGTTCATTGAAATTTCGGGTATTACACCTCATATGCTTAACAATATTCTTGTTGGTTACTAAGTATAACCCTAGGGCATAAGCCCTAATGGTAATCAAATAGTATCCTGTTTGATTACTTAATTAACTTTGGGCTTAAGGCCCAATAATCTTGGTATGAGCACCCTATTAGGTTAGTACGAGTAACCTTAAATGTAGGCCCATTTTGGGTGAAATTTAAAAAGCCTGTTGGGCTTATAAGGCCCAACAATTAAGGTGGTATCCTTTAAGGTTACCTTACATAAATCTTGGACTCAAGGCCCAACATACAACCTTTGGTTCTTAATTAACTAGGCCCAATTAAATTTAGGTAACCTATATGGTTATAATAGGTTACCAATTGGCTTACCTTGCTTAATTTGCTTAATTAATTTATTTCTTGCTAAACTGAGTTTAATTAATCATTTGAAACTGCTTTTAAATAAAACTGTGTTGGTTTTGCAGAAATTTGCTGAAAACAGTTAAATTGGCAGTGCATGTACAGGAATTTCCTGTGCATGCACTGTTTTAAAATTCTGAATCAGAGCTTGCTCTACTGATTCAGTTTTACTTTAAAATCTTTTTGGATTTTGAAAAACTTTTCTTCATGAAAGTTTTAGACACTGAAAAACTCTACAACTTTCATGTTTTGACAAAAACCCAGTTCTGAACTTAACTTATACTTTTTCCCTCTTGAAACTGTCTAGCCGTGCACATATGTCTGGGCGGTCCAGGCACGGGTTTTTATAAAAACGAATGCCTTTGGAGCCTTATTTTCAAAAACTGTCCAAGATATCCCCTAGAATTTTCAATTTCCTACAACTTTTCTGTTTTGAGTTTTCTCAAATTCGGCCTCTAAAGGCCTCAAAATACCGTTTCCAATTCACTGCCCAGTTTTCACCCGAACTGACAGTTTTTGGTTTCGGTTCGCTCTCATGTAATTTTACGTACACCCTACCTCAAACGGTTTCAGGGGTGAGCCTACGTCAAGCATACAGTGCGTAATCTAACGTCCTCACACCCATTTATTCAATCTCATACATTCAATTATTTTATCAAACCCATTTGGTGAAGTTCACCAAACTTGGGTTTTCTATGGTTCTCTAGGGTTTTCTTGAACCCTAGTTCATCATACAATCATGCAACATAATAATCAGTCATTAATCAGCATACATAAGCCTATGGGGACACACATCAAACACCTAATGGTCACACATAGCATCTACTTAATTTCTAAAGCACACATTACCAATCATGCACCAAATTGAAGCATAAACATGCTAGAACCTAAATCAAGCACATGCTAAGCAAATTAACTAGGATGAGGACATAAATGAATGAGCTTAAGCTCTTACAAACTTGCTGGAAAATACACTTAAATGGCTGAAAACAGAATTTAGAGGCTTTAGGAGGTTGAGAAATTACCTCTAAACCGAAGAGGACTTGCTAGTTTGTGTTCCGAAAAATGGTTTCCTAGCTGTCCCTCACCAAAATTTTCGACCACCACTCAAGGGTTTTGCTGTCTTTTGGGTTCGGCTAGGGCAGAGAAAGGGAGAGAGAAAATGGCAAGAGTTTGGGTGGGTTTTTGGAATAAAATGACTAAAAATTTTTCCACCCATGACACCTATTTATAGGTGTAATTTTATTTTCTTTCTTGAATTATTTTTAATCCTTAAATTGCTCACCAAACCCTTAAAAAATTTTATTTGCTAGATAACCCCTATGAGGTGGCCGGCCATAATGTGGAGATAAGGTTCAATGAATGTTCTTGGATTCTTTCCCAAATTTCCAAAAATTCAAAATTTTGCTAAATTCCTATTGGACAAGGTGTCCAATACTTAGGAATTTGTTGGGCTTTAAATCTTAAAAGCAGTCTATTTTCATACTAAAACAAATATAACAAATACTGTTTTTCAATAAAAATAATACTGTCTACTAAACTGTAGTCCAAAATTTATCTGCATAAAACTGGACTGCGTTTAGGTTTTTCATAGAACTTAAAGCTCATTAGTCCTTATTGTCCTAAATATTGTGCTTGATTTTTCTAACATACTTCCGTACCTTAAACTTACTTATCTGTCTGTAATGACGGTTTTTCGCAGTATAATTTCTATACTGTCTGTTATACAACAGTACCATCAAGCTTTGACTTTTCTGGTCAAACTTTGACCATTCTGTCAAACTTTGACTAACGTAAAATCGTGAATTCCTATCATGCCATAAATTATTCTGGTCAAAACTTGACCGGAATAAAATCATACATTCCTAAAATAGCTCAAATCACTCTGGCCAAACTTTGACCGGAATACATTCATACAGAAATCCTAATTCTGATACTTAGATCAGGAAATTTATATACTTATACATAATACAAACTTTGATTCCTTGAGAAACAAGAAATCATAATTTATAACAAGATCAGTCATCACAGGATATTTCAAGAAGGATTGCCGAGAATACCTGGCTTTGCAAAAGCAGAAAGGTAATTTCAATGTCCTGTATCTTGAGGGTTATTTAGTGGAAGAATCTAAGGACAATTGGGTTATAGATTTGGAGCTACTAAAAATGTTTGTATTTCTTTACAGGGGTTCAAAGTAACGAGAAGTCTGCATGAGGAGAACTTCACGCTAAGAACCGGTGATGAGACGTTGGTGCAAGCTGAAGTAGTCGGAGAAGTGCATCTTTATTTTGATGAATTTAGGTTTATTGTTTTGAGACATTGTTTTTATGTTCCTAGTTTTAAGAGGAACCTAATTTCGGTAGCTTGTTTGATTAAATATTCGTATTCAGTTTCTTTTAATAATAAAGTTGTTATTAGGAAAAACAATTCTCTTATCTGTAATGGATGGATGCATGAAAATTTTTATTTTATCAAACCTAAGATGCAATCACTGCTTGATACAGAATTGGAAAAGAACTCTAAAAGACCTTCTCACTCTAACAAATCATATCTTTGGCATTTACGACTTGGTCACATAAGCCTTAATAGAATTCAAAGGATGGTAAAGGAGGAATGCCTTGACTTGTATAAGGTTGAACCTTGGCCACAATGTGAATCCTGTTTGGAGGGCAAGATGACTAAACGACACTTTACTGCTAAGGATAGTCGTGCTGAGGAACTTTTAGAACTTGTGCATACGGATGTTTGTGGTCCCATGAACATAGAAGCACGTGGTGGGTATGAGTATTATATCACTTTTATTGATGATTACTCAAGGTATGAATATGTCTATTTGATGACCCGCAAAAGCGAAGCCTTTGACAAGTTCAAAGAATTTCGGACTGAAGTGGAGAAACAATTAGGTAAGTCCATTAAGACACTTCGATCGGATCGAGGTGGGGAATACCTATCGGATGAGTTCTTAGGATATTTGATAGAGAATGAGATACAATCCCAGTTGACTGCACCTGGTACTCCTCAACAGAATAGTGTAGCTGAGAGAAGGAATAGGGCCCTATTGGATATGGTCCGGTCTATGATGAGTTATTCCACATTACTTTTGTCATTTTGGGGGTACGCCATACAAACTGCATACTTTCTTCTGAATAACATTCTCTCTAAATCGGTTCCTAAAACTCTTTACGAGTTATGGACGAGTAGGAAACCTAATTTGAATCATATTCGAATTTGGGGTTGTCCGGCACACGTCCTGGATAAGGAAGCGAAGAAGTTGGAGTCACGATCAGAAGTATGCTTGTTTGTTGGCTATCCAAAAGGGACAAAAAGTGGTATGTTCTATAATCCGAAGCAAAATAAAGTCTTTATTTCTACACATGCAACATTCCTAGAGGAAAGTTATATGGAAGGCTTTAAATCTCGAAGCAAAGTAGTGCTTGAGGAGATGACTTCGGGTTTGGATATTCCTAAAGTCACAGAAAACCCTATGGAAAAACCACTAAAGAATCAACAACTACGGGAACTTCATCGTAGTGGGAGGATTATCAGGGAACCTGAAAGGTACATGTTCAATGGTGAAGTTTTTGAAGCAGAATCCATAGAACATGTTAATGATCTGGCTACGTACAAAAAAGCTATGGAGGATGTTGATTATAGTCTTTGGCAAAAGGCTATAAACACCGAGATGGAATCTATGGATTCCAATGGGGTCTGGAAACTTGTAGACTTACCCCAAGGCATAAAACCGATTGGGTGCAAGTGGGTATACAAGAGGAAGAGAGGTGTGGATGGGAAAGTGGAAACTTTCAAGGCAAGACTTGAAGCAAAGGGCTATACGCAGAAAGAAGGAATCGACTATGAAGAAACCTTCTCACCTGTAGCAATGCTCAAGTCAATCCGTATGCTTTTATCCATTGCGGCTGCTCTCGATTATGAGATCTGGAAAATGGATGTCAAGACAGCTTTCTTGAATGGCTCTCTTGAGGAAGATATCTATATGATACAACCAGACGGGTTCAAGACAAAGGGCCAAGAAGATAAGGTGTGCAAGTTGCTTAAATCTATTTATGGATTAAAGCAAGCATCTCGTTCTTGGAATATTAGGTTTGATCAAGCAATCAAAACCTATAGATTCGAACAAAACATTGATGAACCATGTATTTATAAATGTATCAAGAACGAGAAAGTGATTTTCCTAGTACTTTATATGGATGATATATTGCTTATTGGAAACGATGTGGCAATGTTATCATCTGTCAAAGTTTGGTTAGCCAAACAGTTTGACATGAAGGACTTAGGAGAAGCTAGTTATGTTCTTGGAATTCAACTCTTTATAGATAGAAAGAACAAAATGATAGCACTCTCCCAAGCATCATATATTGATAAAGTACTTAAAAAGTTTTCTATGAAAGATTCCAAGAAAGGTGCCCAACCTTTCAGGATTGGAATCAAGCTTTCTAGAGATGATTGTCCCAAGACATCGGAAGAAGGGAGCGTATGAAAAATGTACCTTATGCATCTGCGGTAGGTAGTCTTATGTACGCTATGTTATGCACAAGGCCTGACATTTGTTTTGCGGTTGGAATGGTAAGTCGATATCAGTCGAATCCAGGATCGAACCATTGGGCTGCGGTCAAGTATATACTCAAGTATCTACGGACAACGAGGGATTATATGCTAGTGTATTCCGGTCAGGACCCTTTTCCTATAGGATACACAGATTCGGATTTTCAATCATATCAGGATTCGAGAAGATCGACTTCAAGATCTGTCTTTACCCTTGAAGGTGGTGCCGTTGTATGGAGGAGTATTAAGCAATCTTGCATTGCTGACTCGACCATGGAAGCCGAGTATGTGGCAGCCAGTGAGGCATCAAAGGAAGCGGTATGGCTCCGCAGGTTCCTTAATGACCTTGAGGTCGTTCCTGGTATGGATAAAGCTATGGTGCTTTACTGTGATAACAGTACAACAGTAGCTAATACCAAGGATCCTAGGCATCATAAGAGGAGTAAGCACATTGACAGAAAATATCACATCATCAGAGGGTTTGTTGAGAGTGGAAATGTGACGGTTTGCAAAATCACATTAGAGGACAATCTTGCCTACCCGTTCACGAAGACTTTGGTGGCCAGAAGATTTGAAGAACACGTCGAAGGCATGTAGATGCGTAATATGTCACATTTACTCGCTTAGGGTAAGTGGGAGATTGTTGGGATCTAAATGTGCCCTAAGGATAGAAAATCAATGTTAGGGATTTTCTGTAATTATGACATTTTGATATTAATAAGAGGAGGTTATTCATGTTTAATAAGTTGTTTCCTATTTACTTTCATTTGTTGATTGTATGTTTAAGAAACATAAAATACTCCTTGACTGTTGGTAATATATCGGATTACCATATGTATACGGGGTATACATAGAAGACATGATAATTTGATAACAGTTAAAATAAATAGTCCGCAATCGATGGAATAAGATTTGGGGATCTTATTCATGATAAGATCGTAAAGGTTGTCTACTTCCTTGGAGGGATGGTTTGTCTTAACCATCGGATAGGTTCCAAGTGGAAACTTTAATGTATACCAATATTGAGGTATGACATTGGACTGAACCTAAAGTGTTAATTGATTCGGTTTAATAATTCCGTTTATAAGAATCAATGACGCTTTGATTATCATCCTGTATTAATCTTAATCCTGAAATGATTACTTGAGTTCGTATCTATGACTTATGTACTTTAATGCACTACAGGTAAGACACTGTTAATTTATGGTCAATATACTTGTGTTTTGGATGCATGACTTATGGATGGAGAAATCAAGATTCGTAGATATGAAATCCATAGCTATCTTAATGATAGTACATGTTATCTACTTAAAGGCATTATTCGGGGATTGAAAGATAGTATAACAAGATCTTGACCATCGGTTTACTTTGTGTTCTCTATTAGTTTACCAATTGTATGGTTTTATAATTGGTGGTTCTTTCAATGGAGAATAATGGAACTTTAAGTTAAAATGATTGAAAAGGTAAAACGGAAAAAGTCCTTAATTCAATCATGGATAACATATGGGGATTAAGCAAGTGATGAATAAATCATGGAAGAAGCACTGCGTGAGAGAGCTTTCGTAATACAGTATATAAACAGGAGTTCAGCTTCAAACTTTTAGTGGAATAGTTTTGAAGTTGATAATTGATGAATAATTAATCTGGGATTAATTTTTCACAATTATAGGAGTCTCTTTACATATTTCCATCGGGTCCCTCTATTAGCTCATATAGCTCCATATAGATTCTCGGGATTTGTTCCTAATGAGATTGGTAAATTTAAATGGAATTTTATAATGTCTATTAAGACATGGTACTCTCTAACATGCAATCTGGAAAAGTATTGGACATGTAGGATTGGTGTAGACAAATAATATGATTTGTCAACATGTGATTAGTTAATTTAAATTTTGGAAATAAGATTGTGTTTGAATTATTCAATTTTAGAAAACAAAATTTTTCTCTCCTAATCTAAATAAAGTGTATAGTTTTTAGATAGGTGGAGAGAAGAAAATTTTGTTTCAAAATTGTTCAAATATATTCCTAACATTAAATTATTAATTGATTTAAATAATAGAGATTATTTGATGAATTTTTTTTTTCCTTTAAATTGTTGTGCATGGTTTTGAGAGGAGAAAAAAATTCAAATATTCCATTGATTTAAATTAATAAATATGGTTGATGTTTGAGGAAAAATATTTAATTTAAACAAGCGAATCTTATTTAAATTAAAAAAGGTTTAAAAGTAATTTGAATCTAGATAAAAATAGGATCTTTTCACTAGTCTAGATTCTTGATTTAAAATTTGAACCACAATCTAGATTTATCCTTTAGTGGCCGAAAATTTGGAGGAGATTCTATCCTTGGAAAAACGTTTTTAGGTTCAATGAATCTAGCCCTAAAGTTGTATGATCTTTTGGTTCAAAATTTATCCGAAAAAATAATTATTAATTATTTTTTGAGAAGCAATTAAATTTTGAAAAGGATTAGACTTCTATATAATGGCTAGGAATTCTTGAGAAACTAATTTTTTGGTCATTCATAAGAGGAAAAATGTTTTTGGGAGAGAGAAAGAAAACCAATTGTGATTTCTTCCACTTCATAAAATTCGGCTATCTTGTGAGAAAGAAAAAAAGAGAAAATTCCATTGAATCAAAACTGTGAGGAAGGTTAAACCGAGTGATAATTTTCATAAGAGGTTAACCGGTTCCTGTTTTATAGTTTTGAATAAAGAAGTTGGATCATATTCTCAACGAGGAACATCGGAATTGAGAAGGAGGGATCTAGACTTCGGAAAGCATTACCGGTCGCTTGGATTCATAGAACGTGTGCCCACATACACTCTGAGATGTAGAACTCGAGAATAGTAGAGAAGACACGTTGGTCAAACGCTCTAGTGATTCCGGAATCCGAGAAATAAGGTACGCTTGATCATGAATTTAATTTATTATTATATGCATCATGAGATTCTTTTCGAAACGGCATAAAAAAATTTTAAAACTTCCGCTGCACCGCAACTTTGTTATCGGGTCCGCTTTTTCCAACATATACACACTCTGAGACATAGGAACTCGAGCGTAGTAGAGAAGACACATTGGTCGACGCTCTTGCAATTTCGAAATCCGAGAAATAAGATATGTTTGATCATGTATTTAATTTATTATTATATACATCATAAGCTTCTTTTCTAAATCGGCATAAAATTTTTAAAACTTCCGCTGTACCGTAACTTTGATATCGGATCAGTTTTTCCAACAATTGGTATCAAAGCCAATTTATGATCATATATATAACATAAATTATTTGATCAAATGAATTTCTCTCTATGCATTAATAAAATATTTTAGAGAGTTGGCACTATAGGTTTTAACAAAATGATATTTATTAGAGCAAAAACAAAAAACCTCAAACTTTAAAGTTCATAACTTTGTTATTTTAAGTGCAAATGAGATTTTTTTTATTTTTCAAATTGTATAGTATTTCAGGGGAAATGAAATAAGATACATATTGATTTTTTTTTAAAACACATTTTAAGTTTTTTTAACTTTTTACTTCAAACAATTTTTTTTTTAACTACGTACATGTTTCCAAAACTTATCTTAATTCCAATCCAAAACTCCATCTCCAAAACCCGTCACAAACGGGCACTTAGATGAAAATATTTAGAATAAAAATATTTAACTAAAAACATTTAGCACCGAAAAAATCTAAATGGTCAATATTTATAATATTTTAAATTATTTTAAATGTTGATTTCCAAATGCCCATTTAAAATATTGAGACATAAAAATATTTGAAATTTTAGAAATTATTCTTCCAAACAGAGGATTATACACCTATACACGCTCTCTCTTTGTCTCTACTCTCTATCTCTCTCTCTATTTTTTCTTCCCACACACTTTTAAAAAAACAGTAATTAATTTTGGTAAAGTTTTTCATTGCATCGTTTCTCTAAAAAGAGATTTTAATTTTGTACTATAGCTGAAAAATCAAAAACTACATATCGATAAAGGTTTTGCACGATAATGTAGGTTTTGTTTGAAATTGTCGAGTGTATATAAAGAATTATCTGTTCAACATACTTTTTTCAATGATTATAAAGAACTCTCTGTTCAACATATTTTTTTCTAGTATGTTTTGGTTAGACGTAGTGATAAAAAATACACATCATTATATGAGATCTTAACATACAAAAACCTTTTTTTAAAAAAATTGATACGATATAAATCCTATTGATATATTTTTTGTCATTATATACATTGTCTACATTAAAGATTATGCAACTCCAATAGTCTATGCCTGCTAGGTAGGAGAGTAGCATAAATACGTCCATTTTTTTTAAAATTAAAATCACAGCCAAGAGTAATAATAATGTCTCAGGATTTGAAAGCTAGCATATTCGAGATTACCTCTATAATTTCTCCCCTCTCTTTACTGTGACTCTCTTTCCTCGATATCGCCGGTGTCCTTGTCATGGTGTGACTCTATTATTATCACAATCTATTATTTATTGGAAATACTAAATAAAATATGTTATATCCTGTGATTTGATCCTAATTTGCTGTATTAAGTTATATATTTTAAAGAAATCTTAGGAACCAATTTTTAAATTTATAACAATTGATGATGGATTAATGGGAGAAAAACAAAAATTTGAGAAAATAATCAAAATAGTCACTTTCTTTCGTCAGTTGACCAACACGACACAAATTTTTAATTTTATTTTTCTGTCATATTAATCTAATATTAAATTTTTGTGTGATATTAATATAATGATATTTAAATTTGTATCATTCATGTATTCTATCGTAAATAAATTATTACTAAAATTAACTACTTCTTTAAAATATCTATATATATATATATATAAAGTGACTAGCCGAGTCCACGACTAACATTTAAATTAGGGTTATTTGTAGGACTTAGTTAATAACTTTATTTATTTTTCATCTAATTTGATAAGTATAGAAGTTTAATAATCCAATAAGTATTAAGAAAACACAAATAAAAGTTAAATATTTATTTAAGTAATTGTTTCCACATTCTTCTCTTTATATCATGTCCCCTAAGTGGAAGGAGAAAAGGAAGTCGATTAGCGGAATGACAAGATTAAGGATCCATTTGATAGAGTATTTGCTTTTACTTTTAACTAGTAGACTAAGAGAAATAAAAACTATGACTTCTCAGTAAGTGTTTGGAACCAAGAGCTTTTGAATTCAAAATAATCTTTAAAGTTTTCTAAAATATATAAAAATATTAAAATGTAGTTTATAATGTATAATTTAAATTTTATTATTAATTTTAAAGTTTAGTCAGAATAAATTTAGCCAGAAGATATACATATATATATTTTTTGGTTTTGACTTCAAGCATTTATGGATACTAGAAGCTCTTCTAAGAGATCATCAAATCACTTCCAGAAGCTACTTTTAGACCTAGGAAATCAAAAGTATCTTTTAGAAAACTCTGGTAAACAAGTATTTAGAATAGTACACTATCAGACATTTCGTTGACCCCCAAAAGAGACTATATTCTGTAACTTCCTTTTAAGGATGAAATAAACAAAAGCATTAAGATATCATCACTAAATTAGCAACGTCTCGTTACTTTTGAAAAGTAAGATTAGATAAATAAGTAGTTTTTCAACACTTATTTAAATAGTGTCCTAATATTTTTTATTTAGAAAAGTAGTTATTAATCAGTGATTGATTATAATTAATCAGTGATTGTCGTAGCTAATAAGTGATTGATTATAGTCAATAAGTGAAAAGTATAATTAACATTGGTCAATCACTAATTAATCATGCTCAATAAGTGATTGAATTATTGATATTTTTTTAAAACGGTCATCTTGATAATTTTATAAAACTTCGATAATTTATTAAAAAATTTCTTAAGAAATGTAGTTTACCCACATATCTCCTTTCCTAATTCATTAAAATTGGTCGTTTAAAAAAAAAGTAAAGAGAAATTAAACTAAATGTCCATTTGGATCGTTAGTTGAAGTTAAATTTTTTAAGTTAGAATTAATTGACTTTTTAAAATTAGTTATAATTTTTGTTGACTTTTTAGAAAAAAAGACAAAAAAAAAAAAACTCAACAAAAAAGTACAGTTTGGTTAAAGTTAAACTAATGTGTCAAATAAAGCATAAATCCCTAAAGTCATTTTTATTAGCTCTTACTTATGGGTGGCAGTTCGTATCATGTTAGAGCCGTGTTGATTTATTGTTGGGATCTATATGTGCCCTAAGGATAGAAAATCAATATTAGGGATTTTCTGTAAATATGACATTTTGATATTAATCAGAGGAGGTTATTCATGTTTAATAAGTTATGTCCTATTTATTTTCATTTGTTGATTGTATAGTTATTTTGAGCAAATATAAAATACTCCATGGCTGTTATTAATATATCGATTACCATATGTGTATGGGGTATATATAGAAGACATGATAATTTGATAACAGTCTAGGTAAATAGTCCGCAATCGACGGAATAAGATTTGGGGATCTTATTTATGATAAGATTGTAAAGGTTATCTACTTCCTTGGAGGGATGGTTTGTCTTGACCATCGGATAGGTTCTGAGTGGAAACTTTAATGTATACCAGTATTGAGGTATGACATTAGACTGGACCTAAAGTGTTAATTGATTCGGTTTAATAATTCCGTTTATAAGAATCAATGATGCTTTGATTATCATCCTGTATTAATCTTAATCCTGAAATGATTACTTGAGTTCGTATCTATGACTTATGTACTTTAATGCACTATAGGTGAGACACGGTTAATTCATGATCAATATACTTGTGTTTTAGGTGCATGACTTATGGATGGAGAAATCAAGATTCATAGATGTGGAATCCATAGCTATCTTAATGATAGTACATGTTATCTACTTAAAGGCATTATTCGGGGATTGAAAGATAGTATAACAAGATCTTTGCCATCGGTTTATTTTGTGTTCCTGATGGTTTACCAATTGTATGGTTTTACAATTGGTGGTTCTTTCAATAGAGAATAATGGAACTTTAAGTTAAAATGATGAAAAAAGTAAAACGGAAAAAATCCTTAATTCAATCATGGATAACATATGGGAATTAAGCAAGCGATGAATAAATCACGGAAGAAGCACTACGTGAGAGAGCTTTCGTAATACGGTGTATAAATAGGAGTTCAGCTTCAAACTTTTAGTGGAATAGTTTTGAAGTTGATAATTGATGAATAATTAATCTGGGATTAATTTTTCACAATTATAGGAGCCGCTTTACATATTTCCATCGGGTCCCTCTATTAGCTCATATAGTTCCATAAAGCATCTCGGGATTTGTTTCTAATGAGATCGGTAAATTTAAATGAAATTTAGTAATATCTATTAAGACATAATACTCTCTGTCATGCAATCCGGAAAGGATTGGACATGTAGGATTGGTGTAGACAAATAATATGATTTGTCAACATGTGATTGGTTAATTTGAATTTTGGAAATAAGATTGTGTTTGAATTATTTAATTTTGGAAAACAACGTTTTTCTCTCACAATCTAAATGTGGTGTACGGTTTTTAAATAGGTGGAGGGAAGAAAATTTTGTTTCAAAATTGTTCAAATATATTCCTAACATTAAATTATTAATTGATTTAAATAATAGAGATTATTTGATGAATTTTTTTTTCCTTTAAATGTTGTGGACGGTTTTGAGAAGAGAAGAATTTCAAATATTTCATTTTTTTAAATTAATAAATATGGTTGATATTTGAGGAAAATTTTTAATTCAAACAAGTAAATCTTATTTAAATTCAAAAAGGTTTAAATGTAATTTGAATCTAGAAATGACTAAGATCTTTTCACTAGTCTAGATTCTTGATTTAAAATTTGAACCATCAATCTAGCTTGAAATTCATTAGTGGCTGAATTTTTGAAGATATTCTCTCCTTGGAAAAATGTTTTTAGGTTCAATGAATCTAGCCCTAAAGTTGTATGATCTTTTGGTTCAAAATTTATCCGAAAAAAAATAATTATTAATTATTAATTATTTTTTAAGAATGATATAAATTTTGAAAAATGATTGGACTTCTATATAAAGGTTAGGAATTCTTGAGAAACTAAATTTTGGTATTTTTCAAGAGGGAAAACATTTTTGGGAGTGAGAGAAAAACTAATTGTGGTTTCTTCTACTTCATCAAAATTTGGCTATCTTGTCAGAAAGAAAAATAGAGAAAATTCTATTGAATCAAAACTGAGAGACAGGTTAAACCGAGTGATTATTTTCATAAGGAGGTTAACCGGTTCCTGTTTTGTAGTTTTGAAGAAGCTGTATCATATTCTCAACGAGAACATCGAATTGAGAAGGAGGGGTCTAGACTTCGGAAAGTATTACCGGTCGCTTGGATTCATAAAACGTGTGCCCACACACACTCTGAGACGTAAAACTCGAGAATAATAGAGAAGACACGTTGGTCAAAGCTCTAGTGATTTCGGAATCTGAGAAATAAGGTACACTTGCTCCTGAATTTAATTTATTGTTATATGCATCATGAGATTCTTTTCAGAAATGGTAGAAAAATTTTAAAACTTCCGCTGCGCCATAACTACTGATATTGGGTCTGATTTTTCCAACAATTGATATCAAAGCCTACTCTTGATTATGCATATAGTATAAATTATTTGATCGAATAAATTTCTCTCTATGCATTAATGAAATATTTTAGAGAGTTGGCACTATTGGTTTTATTTTGTGTATGATAAATATATTATGAATGGATGTATGGATGAATGAATATTTTATATTATTTTTGTAATATATGATGCTTGTTCAATTTTGCCGGTAATGATTCCATAGAGGTTAGAATTTGTATCTAGGTTTTTCAAGTGTAATAGATGCGGTATATTATCACTGTTATGTTGTTCTTTCAATTACTAGAATTTTTATAAGCCGGAAACGGCATAGGAATTTTTTTGTAAAATTCAGGCTACAATGGATTCGAGGAGATTGAAGATGAATGAAGGTATGGAAATTTTCAAATGATGTGATTTTATTTTCTTTTTTTTGTTATTTTTCAATTAAATAATTTTTTTTAATAAAAAAAATCACATAATCTTTTTGAAAATTTAATTTTCCAATGATATGTGATCTTGATAATTTGAAATCAAAATTGAAAATTTAAATTTAAATTTAATGGATATTATTATGAATTTTAAAATTTTGAGATTTAAATTTGAAATTTGAAATTTGAAATTTTTGAATTTTAAAATTTAAATAATCGGATTTTTTATTTAAATTTTGATATTTTGTAATTTTGATTAAAATTAAAAATCACATATAATCTTTTTTGAAATTTGAATTTTAAATTTAAATTTAAAAAGATGTGACATTGGAGAAGGAACACACATTGAAGAATGATACAAGGTATGGATCTACAAATGAAGGTCGATATATGTTTCGGTTAATTTTTGTAAATATTACAATTTTCTTTTCTCTAGGATGGAATCATGATCCACGGCTATTTACATATTTTGCGAATCATGGATGATGTGTTGCTAGATGAATATGTTATACTATTTCGTAATGTATTGATAATATGCCATATAGATTAGGGAGTGCCACTTAATAAATATTGTTTATGCATGAAAAATAAAAACCCTAATTTAAAAGATTGAGTGGTGGAAGATTTTATACACTAAGACCTACGGCCTCCATCATTGGTCTAATAGTTAACGCATGGTAGTGCCTATTGCTCGGTTTTGACCCGGGAATTCCCTTCGGATAGGTATCTTACCTAGAGCGCACACTGATTTGGATTTCCGAAAGGATAATAATTTTGGGCATATTTTATGTTTAGATCACCCCTCGGTGGCGGATGTAAAATATGGATTCAAAATTGGAAACGATGGTTATATACTCATGCTACTTTATTTATTAATCCTCCCTCGAGGCTCTGATATGTAAAGTAGTGGCCAAATAAACGATAGTTAATATATATTTAATGGAGTTTGTTCCATGGAAGAATATGTATTAATCGGAAGGGATCCGTGTTCTTGGCTAGTTATTCTATGACTACCCCTCGGAAGCTTAGAAAGCAGAAGCTAGAAATTATCGTTGTAAGGTATGTGTTTTAAGGGTTTTACACATAAACATTTAGATTGCATATAGATCTTTTTGTTTCATTACAAAACCATATTTTATAAACTGATAGGATGTTTGCTCTTACTTATTACATGTTTTCTTATTATAGATCAAAATGTCGAGCCCTTTATCTGTGATACTTACGCAAAACAAATTAACTGGTGAAAACTTTAATAACTAGAAAAGGAACTTGCTTATCGTCCTAAATTTTGAGAAACACAGTTTCGTCCTAACCCAATATAGACCACCTACGCCTGCGATCGATGCTCCTAATAGGAAATTTGTAGCGCTTGAGCGCTAGGACAATTCCAATCTAAGTGCCATGTGCTATATTCGGGCGAGCATGTCTAACGTGCTCCAGAAATAGCATGAGGAACATCAAACTTCTAGGCAGATCATGGATAACCTGGAGGAGATGTTTGGTGAACAAACTATCCAGGCTAAGACCGATGCTATCAAAGGTCTCATGAATTGTAGGTAGAAGGTTGGAACTCCCATTAAGGAGCACATGATGAAAGTCATGGCTTATTTATCTGAGACTCAGACAAATAGGCTGAGATCGATGCTGCAACTCAATTGGTCATGGTTTTCCAAACCTTATCCAAGGATTTCGATTTGTTTCAGGCATCCTACAACCTTAACCGGAAGGAGATGCCTTTAACAGAATTGATGAAAGAGTTGCAAGCCTTTGAGAACATTTTTAAAGGTTCTGGATCTAAGGCTGAGGCAAATGTGGCTGAACTTAGTTCGCCTGCTCCTAATCCCAAAAGGAATAAGGAAAAGGGGAAAAACAAGGGGAACAAACCTGGGTGAATGCATCTATTTCTAATAAGTCTACCAAGACTAAGAAGCGAAATGTGGATCCCAAAAAGGCTAAATACTTTTACTGTGGGAAGAAAGGACATTTCAAGAAGGATGACCGAGAATACCTGACTTTGCAAAAGCAAAAAGGTAATTTCAATTTCCTGTATCTTGAGGGTTGTTTAGTGGAAGAATCTAAGGACAATTGGGTTATAGATTCTTGAGCTACTAGCCATGTTTGTATTTCTCTATAGGGGTTCGAGGTAACGAGAAGTCTGCGTGAGGAGAACTTCACGTTAAGAGCCGGTGATGGGACATTGGTGCAAGCAGAAGCAGTGGGAGAAGTGCATCTTTATTTTGATGAATTTAGGTTTATTGTTTTGAGATATTGTTTTTATGTTCCTAGTTTTAAGAGGAACCTAATTTCGGTAGCTTGTTTGATTAAAGATTCTTATTCAGTTTCTTTTAATAATAAAGTTGTTATTAGAAAAACCAATTCTCTTATGTAACGACCCGCCCTTACGTAGGCTGTTACCGTACTTATCTTACACACTAACTTAACATACTTACTTACTTATGCGGAAATATCGTACATTTTTTTTTCTTTTCTTTTAAAACCATTTGACTCAAAACTTTACTACTTACATATTTACAATATACATACATACTTATTTAGTAATTAATTTTCAAAACTGTCATAATGTAAAATAACTTATGCTTAACTCATATTTACTTATCAAAAGTATCGTAATATAAAATAACTTTGTATTAAACAAACCATACACATATATATTTCAAAATGCGTAGCAGTCTCCATTCCCACATTTCACAGATAGCTCTGCCAAGCTTCACCGGCTTGCATCAAGAATTGCCAGTAGGAAACTTACCTACAGCATAAACGTAAGTTGTGAGCTTTCGCTCAGCAAGTACAACCTTGAACCCACAAAACAAACTTAATAAAGCGATGCATGAGCCAATTATGCTTTTATTATGCTTTCATAGTTTTGGGCCCTCATAAGTGTACGTACCGTGGCGTGCAGTCATGGAGTGGTTGGGGCGACCAGCCCAGTCCAACTCAAACCAAGAACCAAACCTGACCTAGAGCAGGTCGGTACGACACATCATACTTAAAAACCTTTTCTTAAAAAAAGTTCTTACTTAAAATGTAATCTTCTTCTTACCATATGAATTATTATTTGTGAACATACTTCATGATATCACAATAATAAACATACATCATACATATCACATAAATGCATGATCTTTTAAAAACATGCAAAGTCATAAAACCATTTGCCTATGATGTAGGTGGAGTTGTACTTACAGGTTACGCTAGGTCCTGGGGTTTGTCGTTCCGACAGGTTACCTCAATAGGTTACCTTCCTATTTCCAAAAAGGAAGTAAAATAAGAATCATCCTATCTTACCTTAACTTATTTCATTAAATGTTGGTACCTTAACCAACATTTATCTATGATCTTAGATATATGTCCCCCTCATATGCTTAATAATATCCTTGTTAGTTACTAAGTGTAACCCTAGGGCACAAGCCCTAATGGTAATCAAACAGTATCCTATTTGATTACCTAATGAACTTTAGGCTTAAGGCCCAATGATCTTGGCATGGGCATTCTATTAGGTTACTATGAGTAACCTTAGATACAGGTCCATCTTGGGTGAAAATTTAAAAAGCCTATTGGGCTACTAAGGCCCAACAATTAAGGTGGTATCCTTTAAGGTTACCCTCAATAAACTTAGACCCAAGGCCTAACATACAACATTGGTTCTTAATTGACTAAGCCCAATTAAAATTAGGTAACCTATATGATTATAATAGGTTACCAATTTGCTTAGTTTACTTAATTTGCTTAATTAATTCTTTTCTTACTAAACTAGGTTTAATTAACCATTTAAAACTGCTTTTAAATAAAACTGTCTTGGTTTTGTAGAAATTTGCTGAAAATAGTTAAATCATCAGTGCATGTGCAGGAATTTCCTGTGCATGCACTGTTTTAAAATTCTGAATCAGAGCTTGCTATACTGATTCAGTTTTACTTTAAAATCTGTTTGTATTTTGAAAAACTTTCTTCACAAAAGTTTTAGATACTGAAAAACCCTACAACTTTTGTCTTTTGAAAAAAACCCAATTCTGAACTTAACTTATACTTTTTCTTTGTTGAAGCTGCCTGGCCGTGCACATAGGTCTGGGTGGTCTAGGCACGGGTTTTCGTAAAAACGAAGGCCTTTAGAGCCTTATTTTCAAAAAATGTCTATGTTACCCCCTAGCATTTTCAATTTTCTACAACTTTTCAATTTTGAGTTTTCTCAAATTCGGCCTCTAAAGGCCTCAAAAGACCGTTTCCAATTCACTGCTCAGTTTTCACCCGAACTGGCAGTTTTGGTTTCGGTTCGCTCTCACGTAAAAATTACGCACACCCTACCTCAAACAGTCACATCCGTGAGCCTACATCAAGTATACAGTGTATAATCTAATGTTCTCATACCCGTTCATTCAATCTCATACATACAATTTTTCGATCAAACTCGTTTGGTGATTTTTACCAAATTTGGTTTTTCTAAGGTTCTCTAGGGTTTTCTTGAACCCTAGTTAAACATACAAGCATACCAATTCATAATCAGCCATTCATCATTAGTTTAAGCATATGGGGACATATATCAAACACCTAATGGTCACACACATCATCTACCTAATTTCTAGAGCATACATTACCAATCATGCACCAAATTAAAGCATAATCATGCTAAAACCTAAATCAAGCACATTCTAAGCAAATTAAGCAATATAAGGACATAAATGAATGAGCTTAAGCTCTTACAAACAAGCTGGAAATACACTGTAAATGGCTCAAAAACCGGAATTAAGAGGCTTAGGAAATTGAGGGTTTACCTCTAAACCGAAGAGAAAATCTTTGGCTTGAGTTCCGAAAATTCTTTTCTAGTTTTTTCTCACTAAAAATCCGACCACAATGCTTAGGTTTTTGCTGCTTTAGTGTTCGGCTAGGAGAGAGAAAGGAATGACTTTTTTCTAGTTATACAAAAATAAAGTGCAGTTGTTGGGAGAATTTTCTAATAAAATGACTAAAAAAGTCACCCCCCTCATCACACCTATTTATAGGTGAAATAAAATTTTATTTTTTGAATTATTTTTATTCGTTAAATTACTCTCCAAGTCCTACAAAAATTTTATTTGCTGAAAAATCCCGATGAGGTGGCCGGCCATTAGTGATGGAAAAGGTTCAAGAATGTTCTTGAATACTTTCCAAATTTTTCAAAAATTCAAATAATAACATAATTATCTCTTGATGAGGTGTCCCATACTTAGGGCTCCATTTGGCTTTAAATTTTAAAAATAGTCTATTTTCATACTAATACAAATATAACAAATACTGTTTTCAATAAAAACAATATTGTCATACTAAACTGCAGTCCAAAATTTATCTGCATAAAACTGGACTGCGCTTAGGTTTTTCTTAGAACTTAAAGCTCATTAGTCCTTACTGTCCTAAATATTGTGCTTGATTTTTCTAACATAATCCCGTACCTTAAACTTGCCTATCTATCCGTAATTACAATTTTTCACAGTATAATCTCTATACTGCCTGTTATACAATAGTACCATCATACCTTGACTTTTCTTGGTCAAACTTTAACCAACATAAAATTATAAATTCCTATCATAGCTCGAATCATTCTGGCCAAACTTTGACCAGAATACAATCATAAATTCCTATCATAGCTCAAATCATTCTGGCCAATCTTTGACCGGAATACAATCATACATAAATCATAATTCTGATAACTCAGATCAGGCAATTCATATACTTATACATAATACAAATTTTGATTCCTTGAGAAACAAGAAATCATAATTTGTAACAAAGTCGGTTATTACAATCTTTCCCCCTTAAAAATTTTCGTCCTCGAAAATTAGAACAAGTGGGGATAATTCGCTCTCATATCCTCTTCTAATTCCCATGTTACTTCTTCAACATTGTGGTTTCGCCACAATACTTTAACCATGGGAATTGTCCTATTTCGTAAAACCTTCTCTTCCCGATCTAGAATCCGTACTAGTTTTTCCTCGTATATCAAGTCGGTTTGAACCTCGATCGGTTATTGACTTAACACATGGGAAGGGTCAGGTACATACTTCTATAACATCGAAACGTGGAAAACGTTATGCACAGAAGCTAATTCTAGCGGTAAGGCAAGCTTATAAGCTACTTTGCCAATCCTTTCCAAGATTTCGAATGGCCCTGTGTATCTAGGACTAAGTTTTCCCTTCTTGTCAAACCTCATAATCCCCTTCATAGGAGCAATCTTAAGGAAAACATAGTCTCCAGCTTGGAATTCTAAGGGCCTTCGACGTCTATCGGCATAGCTTTTCTGACGACTAAAAGCTATATCGAGTCTTTGCTTAATCTTTTTAATATCCTCTGAAGTCTTTCGGATAAAATCCGTGGTTTGAAGCTACTTCTGTCCAACTTCTTGCCAATGAATGGGAGATCGACATTTCCTTCCGTATAACACCTCGAACGGAGCCATACCAATGGAGGCATGATAACTATTATTGTAAGAAAATTCGATCAAAGGTAGCTTCTGATCCCAGCTTCCTTTGAAATCCAAAACGCATGACTTTAACATATCCTCCAACGTCTGGATAGTTCGTTTCGATTGTCCATCCGTCTGGGGGTGAAACACTATACTGAACTTCAATTTCGATCCCATAGCCGTATGAACACTTTTCCAGAATCGAGAGGTAAAGCGCCCATCCCGATCGGAAATGATGGACCTTGGCACTCCATGCAACTTAACAATCTGGGATGCGAAAATTTCAGCCAATTTTTTGACTAAAAAGGTAGCCTTAATAGCAATGAAGTGGGCTGATTTGGTTAATCTATCCACAATTATCCAAATCATATCATTCCCACTTGCAGTCCTGGGTAAACCTACTACGAAATCCATAGTAGTTTGTTCCCATTTCCATTCTGGAAGCTCAATCTTTTGAAGATCTCCGCCTAGTTGCCGATGCTCAACCTTAACTTTTTGACAAGTTAGGCACTTTGACACAAAGTCTGCTATTTCGTTCTTCATATTCGGCCACCAATAGTTTTCTCTAAGGTCTTTATACATCTTGGAAGCTCCAGGATGTACCGAATATGGCGTCTCATGTGCTTCGAACATGATCTGTTTCTTAAGAATTTCAAAGTCAAGAACACAGATCCTTTCTTTGAAATAAATTTCTCCATCCTCAGAGGTCCTAAACTCCTTATTCTTTCCGCCAAAGATTTGTGCCTTTAGCAGAAAAGAATCTTTACCTTGATGACCCTTAATGGACTCTAAGAGATTAGACTGGAGAGTCAAAACAGACAACTTTCCAGTTATCATCTCTATGTTAAAATCACATATCTCCTTCCGAAGTGGTTTGGGCAACGTTCCTAAAGACATCAGCATACCGGATGACTTCCTGCTTAGAGCATCCGCTACTTTATTCGTTTTACCAGGGTGGTAAAGGATCTCGCAATCGTAGTCCTTCACGAGTTCTAGTCATCTCCGTTGCCTCATATTGAGCTCTTTTTGGGTAAAGATGTATTTGAGACTTTGATGATCAGTGAAAATCTCACATCTATTCCCATACAAGTAATGTCTCCAGATCTTTAGCGTGAAGACCAACGCCGCGAGCTCTAAATCATGCGTAGGATAATTCTTTTCGTGATCCTTTAATTGTCGTGAAGCATAGGCGACCACCTTTCCTTGCTGCATTAGGACCGCTCCTAGTCCAGTTTTAGAAGCGTCGCTGTAGATCACGAAATTCCGGCATCAACGTCAGGAATTACTAACACCGGGGCGCTAGTAAGCTTCCTTTTGAGCTCTTGGAAGTTCTCCTCACACTTCTGTGTCCACTCAAACTTCTTCTCTTTTCACGTAAGGGTGGTTAGTGGTGCCGCGATCTTCGAGAATCCTTCAACGAACTGTCGATAGTATCCGGCCAATCCAAGAAAGCTTCATATTCCGTAACGTTTTTGGGTCTAGGCCACGTACTAACCGCCTCTATCTTAGCAGGATCAACGAAATCCCTTCGTTCAACACTACATAGCCTAAGAAATGAACTTTCTCCAACCAAAATTCACATTTCGTGAACTTGGCATAGAGCTGGTTCAATCTTAACGTCTCCAAAACCATCCTAAGGTGCTGCTCGTGTTCCTTTATGGACTTGGAGTATATCAGAATATCATCAATGAAAACGATGACAAACTTATCTAAGTACTCTTTGAATACCCTGTTCATCAAGTCCATAAATGCAGCTTGAGCATTGGTAAAACCAAACGGCATAACTAAGAACTCGTAATGCCCATAGCGCGTTCGAAAAGCCGATTTCGAAATGTCTCTCTCCTTAATCCTGAGTTGATGGTATCCCGACCGCAAGTCGACCTTTGAAAACACCACTGCTCCCCTAAGTTGATCAAAAAGATCATCTATTCTAGGGAGAGAGTACTTATTCTTAATCGTAATCTTGTTCAACTCACGATAATCGATAAACATACGCAACGATCCATCCTTCTTCTTAACGAACAATACTAGTGCTCCCCATGGAGAATAGCTCTGGCGAATGAATCCCTTGTACAGTAGTTCTTGCAACTGCACCTGGAGTTCCCTAAGTTCAGCTGGGGCCATACGATAAGGTGCTTTGGATACCGGTGTAGCTCCGGGCAATAAGTCTATCTCGAAAGAAATTTCCCGCTTGGGAGGAAGTCCGGACAATTCTTTTGGAAAGACATCCACATATTCCCTGATAATGGGAACATCTTCCGGCTTTAACTCTACTTCTTTCTCCTTGTCCACCATGTTGGCTAAGTATCCTTGGCATCCATTAGCCAACATTTTCCACGCATTCATTGCCGATACTAACCTACTTGAGGAGTTATAGGACTGGCCGTAGAAGTTGAATTCCTCCTCATCATGCAAACTAAACATAACACAACACTTTCGACAATCTATCTTAGCGTTGTACTTCCCTAGGAAGTCCATTCCTAAAATAACGTCATAATCCTGAAATTTAATTGCAATGAAATCAATATAAAGTTCTTGACCGCAAATAACTATAGGAACACTTAGCATCCAAAAATCGGATAGCAAAACTTCTCCTGACGGAAGGAACATCCTAAACGGTTGCTTAAAGCTATCGACGCGTCTTCCTAATTTCTGGGCAAACTCCATTGATATAAATGAATGGGTGGCACCAGAATCAAACAAGGCAATAGCGTCGTAGGTGGCGATAAAAATATGACCTGTCACCACGTGAGAAGTTCTGGCCTCGGCATCCCCTTTGGTGTAGGCGTAAATCCTAGCTTGGGGTCCAGGAGCCTCTAGCCTTCCTTGTGCATTTGAAATGTCCTCGATCTTAACTAGCACTGCATGCAGCTGACTGCTCACATTCCTATGTGGGTACTAGGGGTTCTGGTTTTGATTGTTGAGGTTACAATTCTTTGCGTAATATCCTT
This sequence comes from Ficus hispida, assembly GCA_025413025.1. Taxonomy (NCBI): domain Eukaryota; kingdom Viridiplantae; phylum Streptophyta; class Magnoliopsida; order Rosales; family Moraceae; genus Ficus; species Ficus hispida. The sequence goes on along the minus strand of CM046372.1, from coordinate 6,175,913 downwards.
CCTTACCATAAAGGTAGCAAGCATTGGTCCCCAGTCTACATATTCCCAAATGCTTCCTCCTGCATTAAGCGCACACTGGATAATTATTATTATTACCCTCATTCCCTCGGTTACTTCTCTTCTGAGGGTAATTTCTTTGCTATCCCTGGCCAGCAGCATTTCCCTTCCTCTTATTCTTTCTGAACTGCTTAGAATGCTGGGCCGCATTGCTAGTCTGGCCCTTTGCATAAGTGTCTTGGTTCTGCCTAGGCTGCAACTGCTTATCCGCAGCCTTCTCCTCTTTCTTAGCCTTAAAAATTTACGCCCTTGCCTCCTTATCTTGATTGATCCAATACTCAGCCCTAATTGCCCGACTAATGTAATCAGACACTCGGGTAGGAGGGCCACTTCCTGCACTCACTTGTTTAGCAATATCCATCCGAAACATCTTATCATTCACCTTACTTTTTCTGTTTCGGTCGGTATAAGTTCGCGACATAGGCGGCCTAGCTGTTTAAACTTCTTAACAGCTTCCATAACCGACATCGATCCTTGCTTTAAGCTATTGAACTCGTCCTGCTGTATGGCAAGGATCTCTCGGTTGTAGTACATTGCCTTGAACTCAGTTATGAAATCCTGCCAACTCATGGCTGCAATATTTCTACGCATTTGCACTGTTATCCACCAATGCCTAGCATCCTTTTTAGTGTAAATGAAGCACAGAGAACTCTCACCTGCTCTATGAGTCCCATGAAATCCAAAATAACTTGGATATCTATAAGCCAGTTATTAGCTTCTATTGGGTCCGTAAAACCCTCAAACTCAAATGCTTTTATATGCCTGAATCGCTCGTACAGTAAGTCTTCTCGAACTATGGGTGGGTTCGCTTGCATCCCTGCAGGTGCTAACGGAACTTCGAAATTCCGCAGAGCCTCTTGATGAACCTCTGGTACTTGGGGCACTACCGGGGGTACAGGGTTATTCTGTGGTGGAATTTCGTTTACGCGAGGCATCGAGTGCAATCGGGCTAGCTGCTCACGTAGCCGATTCGTTTCTTGTTGCTGTTGTAGCAATTGCTATTGTAACATGGCTACAACGTTCACAAGATCTGGCTCTTGCGTGTTCTGGGTGGCTTGCTTTCGCGTACGCACCATCTTAATACTCCTAATAAATTTCAAGAAAAGATTTCGTTATCCTCCGAAAATCTTTCCTTTCATTCATTTCCTATAAAACACATCATATCATATCATACTTAATCATATCATATAGAAATCCTTCGGGATTTCTTCATAGCATATCATATCATAAACTTATCGTATACTTATCATAGAAACTTTTTATCATGACATCGTAATCATCATGATATTCGTTTCATATAAAAACATATCGTTTTATACATTTTCAAAAATACATCATTTTTACTATATACGTAGTCAAAATAAGATGGAAGTGTCTACCACTTCACCATCATTCCTATCCTATATACAATCCTAACGTCAAAACAACAAAAGTCAGAGTTAGATCTAAAATTATCTACTCGGTCGTCGTGTCGGAAAATACGTCCCAATCCTCGTCGTCGAATGGAATCTCCTCGGGACCTTCCTCCTGCTCCTCAGGATCGTCTAGCTCCTCCTCTATATCCTCAAACTCATCCCACTCTTCCCATACTTCTTGTTCCTCATCATCACTCTCGACTAGGATTACCGGAGGATCTTTGGGGTTTTCCTCGGGGTTGTCCGGAGCCTCCACAGGATCCATATCGTCATCCGGTCCTGCCTCTACCGCCGGTGGAGGTATCTGCTGAAGTGGGAGCACTGGAATCGGATCCTCGGGCATAGCCGGAACTCCCTCGAAAACTGGCTCTGGAATGCCGGCATCATCAACCAGATCAACGTGGTAAACATCTACTAGGTCGGCTTCCTGCACCATGTATGCTATTATCTCGGCCTCCATAATAGCATCAATCATATCCTCCAAAGATACTCCCGCGATCGGAGAGGGGACAAAATCCTTAACTTCCGGAGGTAGCCCATCCCTGATAAGCTGTAACGCTCACCACTCCAGATCAACGAGCTCCTGAGGGATATAGGGCAACATTGCCTCGCGGAACCTACGGCAATAGTGGCCCACAGTCTCATCCGGGTAAGCGTGCCACTCTGCGGCGAAGTTGAGATATCGCCTCCTATACATGTCACCGTAAATAGCTGGGTTGCGATACGGCACGTTGGCCCCCTCACCAGGTGGAGGCCCATATCGTGCTTTCATACGGGCACGGAAATCTGCCCATGGTATCCCGTGTATAGCCGGGTCCCCCTGCGCCATCCACCATGCTCTAACCTTTCCGATCAAACATCTACTCGCTAATAAAACCTGAAGATGGGCTTCAATATGGCATACCCTAAAAATCACCTCCATATCGAAAAGTCATCCTGCTAGCGATATCGTCTGCTGAGTCCTATCAAATAGACGGGGCTTCATCTCGCAGAATACCATAACGGCATCTCGATCCTCGTCCATAACTCGAATCTCGATAATCGAATCTATCAATTTACGAGCACATAATAAATACTTATCTATGTACTAAAAATAACTCTTACTTACAATAATGGTGGCGCTGGCAGGCAGACTGTGAAACTAAAAGGCAGGATCCCGCTCTGATATCAATTCTGTAACGACCCGCCCTTACGTAGGTCGTTACCGTACTTATCTTACATACTAACTTAACATACTTACTTACTTATGCGGAAATATCGTACATATTTTTTTTTTCTTTTCTTTTAAAACCATTTGACTCAAAACTTTACTACTTACATATTTACAATATTCATACATACTTATTTACTAATTACTTTTCAAAACTGTCATAACGTAAAATAACTTATACTTAACTAATATTTACTTATTAAAAGTGTCGTAACATAACTTAGACCCAAGGCCCAACATACAACATTGGTTCTTAATTGACTAGGCCCAATTAAAATTAGGTAACCTTTATGATTATAATAGGTTACCAATTTGTTTACTTTACTTAATTTACTTAATTAATTCTTTTCTTACTAAACTGGGTTTAATTAACCATTTAAAACTGTTTTAAATAAAACTGTCTTGGTTTTGTAGAAATTTGCTGAAAATAGTTAAATCATCAGTGCATGTGCAGGAATTTCCTGTGCATGCACTATTTTAAAATTCTGAATCAGAGCTTGCCATACTTATTCAGTTTTACTTTAAAATCTGTTTCGATTTTGAAAAACTTTTCTTCCAAAAGTTTTAGATACTGAAAAATCCTACAACTTTTGTGTTTTGATAAAAATCCAGTTCTGAATTTAACTTATACTTTTTCTTTGTTGAATCTGCCTGGCTGTGCATATAGGTCTGGGCAGTCTAGGCATGGGTTTTCGTAAAAACGAAGGCCTTTGGAGCCTTATTTTCAAAAATTTTCCATGTTTCCCCCTAATATTTTCAATTTCCTACAACTTTTCAGTTTTGAGTTTTCTCAAATTCGGTCTCTAAATGCCTCAAAAGACCATTTCCAATTCAATGCTCAGTTTTCATCCGAACTGACAGTTTTGATTTCGGTTCGCTCTCACGTAAAAATTACGCACACCCTACCTCAAATGGTCACAACCATGAGCCTACATCAAGTATGCAGCATATAATCTAATATTCTCATATCCGTTCATTCAATCTCATACATACAATTATTCGATCAAACCCGTTTGATGATTTTCACCAAACTTGGTTTTTCTAAAGTTCTCTAGGGTTTTCTTGAACCCTAGTTCAACATACAAGCATACCAATTCATAATCAGCCAGTCATCATTAGTTTAAGGATATGGGGACATATATCAAACATCTAATGGTCACACATATCATTTACCTAATTTCTAGAGCATACATTACCAATCATGCACCAAATTAAAGCATAATCATGTTAAAACCTAAATCAAGCACATTCTAAGCAAATTAAGCAATATAAGGACATAAATGAATGAGCTTAAGCTCTTACAAACAAGCTGGAAATACACTGTATATGGCTCAAAAACCGGAATTAAGAGGCTTAGGAAATTGAGGGTTTACCTCTAAACCGAAGAGAAAATCTTTGGCTTGAGTTCCGAAAATTCTTTTCTAGTTTTTCCTCACTAAAAATCCAACCACAATGCTTGGGTTTTTGCTGCTTTAGTGTTCGGCTAGGACAGAGAAAGGAAAGAGAGAAAATGGCAAGAGTTTTGGGAGATTTTTCTAATAAAATAACTAAAAAAGTCACCCCCCCCCCCCCCCCCCAATCACACCTATTTATAGGTGAAATAAAATTTTATTTCTTGAATTTTTTTTATTCCTTAAATTGCTCTCCAAGCCCTACAAAAATTTTATTTGCTGAAAAATCCCCATGAGGTGGCTGGCCATTAGTGATGGAAAAGGTTCAAGAATGTTCTTGAATACTTTCCAAATTTTTCAAAAATTCAAATAATAACATAATTATCTCTTGATGAGGTGTCCCATACTTAGGGCTCCGTTTGGCTTTAAATTTTAAAAACAGTCTATTTTCTAATCTCTCTGTCTCTCTTCTCTCTCTTCCTCCGCCCCCCTCTTTCTTTTCCTTTGCTTGTCTTCCTCTACCGTCTAATCATCGCCATCTCTTTCTCACTCTCTCCCTTCCTTTCTCTCTTCTACCATTGTCCGTCGTCAACATCATCTCTCTTCTCCTCTTGTTGTTATCGTCAATGTTCATCCTGGCCTCGTGATCGCGACCATGATCACAATCTCGCGATCCCTCAATTGCACTTTTGCAATCTCATCGTCTCGAGCGTTCTGCCTGCAGATCGCGATCTCGTAATCCCTCCACCGGCCGCATGTTCTTGGTGATCTGTTTTTCTGTTTTTTATTTTTATTATTTTCCTTTTTTGTTGGAAATTTAGCGGTTTTTTTCCCTTAAATTTGGGGTTTTTCATCTTGCGAGTTAGGGTTTTAAAATAATAAATTATTGATGAAAAATCTGTAGAATACCGAACATTATTCTACATAATAAAGTTTGGTATTCCGGTGAATGTCACATAGTAATCCGATAGAATATCATTATATCTTGTTAGTTAGTCCGGGGTATTTTTGTGAACTTATCTTGAACGAGGAAAAATTCTTGAATCCATTATAGATGAGGTAATATTTCTAATATGTGCTCTTTCAGGGCATCCCTTCAAACTTCTGAAGAGACTTGTCTCAATATCATCTCCGGGTAAGAATTCAGAAAGCCCATCATTATAAGAAAAGCGCCAGCCAACATCACTAGTCAAGGCGCATGCAACTAAGCTTTAGAAGAAAGAGAGGCAAATAACATTTTTTCCAAAACTCAAATTGATGAGTAACAGATTTCAAAAAAAAAAAAAAAAAAAGATCGATAACAATATTTTAAAACATTTTAGGTAAATATACTTATAGAGAATAATTTATTTACGAAGCATATTTATAACAAATTTACCTTATAAATCATTTTTCCTAAATATGTTATTATCTCAAATACTTGAAAATAGACTATTATCATAAATATTCAAAAAAAATCCCTTTAAGTTACAAGCTCTATTAATCTTCCAATTAAGTCTTCTTAAAAGCGCATATATATATATATATATATATATATATATATTTGAATGAAAATCAGAATGTCATAAGATATCACTCGTTAAGTAGTCATTCTGTTCAGCAACAAGTACATCACACCTTATTATAATTTAGGGGCTCAATGAGGTGTATGTGTGCGCACTTTTTTTTTTTTTTCGGCTAGCGCATGCTATAAAGGCTCAAATGAGTATATGCATTCAAAACGGTCACAAATTTGTTAGAAAATTGCTAGAGAAAAACCTTGTACAAGCTAGAGCTAATAAGTTCAAGGGAAAATGATATGTTTTGGTACATATTCAAATACACATCTTATGCAAGAATCCCAATTCAAGAGTAACTTTGGGATGAAGACAAGATACTTGAAACAAAGAGGGGTCCAATTTTATTTATTTATTTTTAATACATATATATATATATATATATATTTAAACTCCAAAGGCAAATTTGCAGCAAAAGTAAGGATAATAGCAGCCATTCTTTTGAAGGCGGAAAGTGTGTTTTTCTTGATAGTATATTTGGATAAGGCATAAATGCCATTCTTGCTGCACTTCAAGTGGTGGAAGTTTTCTTACCTTTTGGGCTCCAATGTCATCTAAATAGAACCTACCTAGCATCGGCCTATCATCTCATTTTCTTGGTCAAAAGAATTTACCAAAGATGTAGTCATGCAAAGCTTGAGAAGCCCTATTGTATTGAGGTTTTGTGTACAAGCTACAAAAGATTAGGATCCATTTGAGTTGAAAAGTCATTTTTGTTTGGTTTAGAAATGGCGTTTAAAAATACAATTGAAAGTCTCACCCTAAAAAGAGAATATTTTCTGAAATGATGTTTAAATAGAAAATAATCATTAAAAAAAAAAAAGGTTTCCAATTAAATGTCATAAAAACTTGATTACCATATCTTGTTAAATAGGGTATATGAATAGGGATTTGTTCATCTTCCCATTATGAACACTTTGAAAAAAATAATCTTCTTAATCGAAAATAAAAAAAAGGTTATGATATTTTTAAAATTAAAGTAGAAGAGAGGAAAAATTTTTAATATGAAAATGTTACGCTATTAAAATGGTCAAGAAAAATATAAAACAGGGGGGTGTCATTTCACAAATGGGACCAAATGGAAAGAGAATGGATTCGTATATTTGCAAGATGCCATATTGTTTTTGTTTCATTATATAGTTCAGATAACATGAAGTGGGTTTGAGTACATTTTGTTGTTTTTGTTTTTTTTGATAGTGTTGTTTGAGTACATTTTTTTATTTTTTTTTATTTTTGAAAGAGTTGTTTGAGTACATTTTAGGCATATATATTTTGAGAAGCAAATACAAGTGGAAGATTTGAGCAGCTAAGTTGAAATGGACCCTTTTGTGGGATTCCTAACAATTTTGTTTTTAGTTTGAGGATAAGAAATTCGAGTTCTGGATCTTATGGTGGAGTTATATGTGGAATTATTATGCATGCGAATACGGATTCCCAACATGTTAGTTGGTGGTGTTTGGATTTGCTGTGGTAACCATTAGGTGCTAAGCTCTCTTTGGTAGAACCTGAAAATGGGTTGTGAAAGATGATATTTAAAACACACCCCCATAAATGAGAGGCCCACAACTTGATGTGCAATGCCTTTGCCATAAGTACAAGCAGACACACCAGAGGACAAATCAAATCTTGATCCCATTTTGTATTGACAAGTTCAAGGTATCAAGACGTTTATGAAATTTGTGTTGACGGTGGACAGATTTACCAAAGATATTAACTGTATCATAAGCATTCTTCTAACAGTAGAAAGAATCAAAACACCGTTACATTTACTTAACACGGCAGTTCAACAATAAAAACTGGCAGAGAAAAGCAGTAGCGTGTGGCCTTTTACTCACTGGTCTAGTTGAGTGATACGTTAGCAACATGACAGTGTCTACAGACTAGGGAAGAGCTAGTGGTGTGCCTTTGGACTTTGGAGACAAATGAAGGCATTGATTCAAAACGAATTAACATACAACCAATGATAGTAACAAAGCGGTGAGTGGATGATTTATCAAGACTTTCTTTTTTGGTATCCAAAAATCGAATCTCATTGTTAATCATGAAACTGCAATTATGCATGTCCAATAGCCTATCAAATTGGACCGGGCCTTAGTGGTGTTGGACACACTGGATATTAAGATGAAAAAGCATGAGCCAGGTTTTTTTTTTTTTTCGTTTCACACGTGGTATCAGTATATTCTCTTAATAATGTTATTTAGGAGGTATAAAGATACTAATATTTTTTTAAGAAAAAAATAAAGAACCACAAAATAATAGCAGTAGTAGGCCTCCCAAAATGGAGTGCAGTGAAAATAGTGAAAAATAGAATGGAATCGCAATTCACAAACAAGAAAAAGAAAGAGAAATTAATGGACAAGTCAGTGCCAGTGGAGCAGCACATGGTGCTCTGAACATCCACCGACAAAAGGTGGGTCTACTTGCGCTGTTTTCTTCAAAGAGTGGCTAAATTGTGATAAATAGGGTTTTTGTTTTCGCTCTCCGACTTGCTTGTACTCCCTAAATTAATGGTCTTCTACCACATCTATCCTGATTTTGATTCGAAAGATACATACATATCCATATATCTGCGTCCCTTAATGTTGCCTAAATATTAAATAAACCCATCTAGTTCTATGCAGTTTATGACAACCAAAAACTTCGATGTTGACCTTTTGGCGTCATATTAAGGAAAAATATTATGTTAGAAAAATGAAAACAACAAAATAAGGTTAAGAGCCAAAACAAAAAAACAAAAAACCAAAAAACCAAAACAGAAACAGAAACAAAAAAACGAAAACAAAAACAAAAGAAGGCACGGAAAAAAATAATAGAAGCATGTGTTTTGCTTTCTTTGATCACGTATTCAACCGGTATAATGCTAGGTTACCGGGGGAAAAAAAGAAAGCAATCAATTCTCACGTTGATCAACACTCAACAGTTAAATGTTTGATAATTAGGAGGATTGATTATGATAGCCCCTTTTTTTTTTTTTTTTTTTATATCTGATGATTGATTCCATTGTTCCTCGGAAAAAGTAATATCATCCTTTCCTCTTTGCTTTCAGACTTCATCACTTTGGAAGTTTAGTGGCATGTCAATATCTGGTGGATGCTTGAATTTTCCATTATATTTGGTATTATATTCAAATAGAATATGTTGATGCCAAAAATCTTTTATAAAACCTCAAATGGGATCACCTGACATGATCCGTCTTGTACCGTTGTACTCCGCCTAATCGCTTGTAAAAGAGCATCTCACAGTATGGGGGGACACTATGGGGTGTCTACTAAAGAACAAGTGAAGAAGCAGAGTTTTGACAAGACAAAATTAGATCATACCTGAGTGAGTGAGTTACTCCTCTATTTATAAGCATTTCCTGTGGGTTTGGGTTTTCAGGTGACCCTGATAGATCGTATTCCGAATGATCCCGGTGGGTAGACATGCTCCAGACATGCGGGTACTTGATCTCCACTTGACAGATGCCACTGGTCTTACCATTCGGGTGATGGAGGGACACGAGTGTATGTGTTAGTACTGGTACATGCAACAAGTACTGTGTCAGTTCGGTCAGATGGTAGAGGCTGGTGCTGGAATAGGAATCAGGACAGGTACAGTGAGTAGTGGGTGTGGCGTGTCCTGCCATAGTACAATTGTCAGCCGGTATGGGATAATGTGGTAGGGAGAGTATGGGCCAACCATCCCGAAGGGGGTTTAGTCATGGTCGGGGAAGTGTTACTCGGACTAGTATCTTGGAGCTCAACGGCGATCTGCTCGAGGTTCCCAAAAGAGAGCTAATTCGGGGATCAGCAACCCAACGGAGGTGATGGTAGGTCAACTCGGTGACCCGAGAAGAGACTGCAACAAATTCGACTTATGTAGTCTGGTCAGATCTCTTTAGGTGGTCGAATCTTCTCTACTAGGTGGGCATTGTGCACTTCGTTCCGTGGTGGGAAGGTGGTCTCCAGCCTCGGAAACATTAGACCATCAACAGAATGAATGTTTTTCAATTTGCGTTTGGATGTCATAATTTACATTTAATTGTATATATTCAAATAGAATATGCGTTTAGATAACATTGGAATACATTTGAATACAATGCAAAAGTAAAGATGTAAATTTGAATGCATGTAAAATGGTGAATAGTATTTGCATCGGGTTTGTTTCAAAAACTATGTATTTAGATACAAAATACTAATAACCAAATGAATTTCATATTGTATTGGAAAAATATTTCAATTAAATTGTTGATCCAAACCCCTTATAAAAGAAAAAAAAAACCTAAAAAACCTAACCCAATTTTACTATGTCGCACAGTATATAATGGAGCTATATATGTAGGGTATCAAGCCCTGTCACATGGTTGATTGTTGCTGGAAGAACAATGCCTTTTGTTTTGTTTTGTTTTGTTTGTTTGTTTTTTTTTTTTACAGTAAAGCAGTGCATTGTTACAGCATTACAATTACATTGTAGTACTACTGCCACAATAACAACCCTACAACCAAAAAAAAAAAAAAACTTGTCTTCCGACTGGCAACAGCCAACCAACATTAACGAGCAGGCAGGCTATCTGTTGCCTTGTTCACATACGATGAAATTTCCCCCAACGAGTTTTATTTATTTTCTCCCAACATTAATAAATGCAAAAGACACAACCCCAACAAGTGTGGTTGAAAAACACAAATGTAATAACAACAAAAATACAACAGACTTATTCATAGTAATAACAACTTCATTATAATTTGATATCACAATATTCTTATATATATATATTTGAAAACGAGACAGCTGCGGGCTACATGCCTTTGTTTCAGGCCTTCTTTGCAGCCGCTTCAGCCCCAAACACAAACACATTTTACAAATGTGGCTAGTTTTGAAATTTTTCACTACGCCACATTTCGCCCACTGAAAAGGTAAAAACCACAAACAAATACACACCCCCCAAAAGTCATTAACCAAAAATAAAAAAGCAAAAAAAATGGAAAAATAAAAATAAAAATAAAAAAGTAACCAAAAAGAAAAAGTAAAAAAGTCACCAACTCTTTTTTACCCATTACACCCCCTTCTATTACTTTTTATACTCCCTCCCAGCTCTTGAAATTTTCCCGCGAAAATAACGGAAAATCCCATCTGGGGAAACTTTTAGAACAAAAAAGTCAAAACAAACAACAAAACAAAACAAAGGTCAAGAAAGAGTGGGGGCAGTGAAAAAAAAAAAAAAAAAAAAAGACTTGTTTTCTTTTGTGGAGGCAGGAGGGAAAATATCAGACGCGGAAATTCTTGCCAACGTAGGTTTGACCGAACTGCCAGTTGGCGGGGGCAATGTTCCATGAAGTGGAGCTCCGTTTGTCGCTGGCCCGAACCCGGAATGAGAGGGGCTGGCCCACCAAGACGGCATTGGATTGCCAGTTTTGCCCCCAGTTGCGGCTCATCGCCAGCCAGCCTGTCTTGCTTCCTCTGACGCTCACCTGCACGATGTTCCCTGCTCCTGCCACGTTCGTCACCAACACCAGGTTGAAGTATCGGAAGCCGTTGATCCTGAATCTTATTCCTCCTTGCTTCCTGCATGGGACCCTGGTAAAAACACACACAAAAATCAAAACAAAACAAAAGGTAAAAAATGATTAGATTTAAAGAACAAGAGTAAAAAAGAAAAAGAGGGAGAAGTTACTGTGGTAAAAACTCGAGAAAAAGGTTGTGGAGTTTCCAAAAAATAAATAAAATTAAAAATTAAAATAATAATGTGAGCCAACACAATTACACACGCGTGGGAGAGCGTGAAAATACGCATCCGATTTTCTGACTTTTACCATCCCGATTTGCCGGGAAATAAAAAATATTGAAAAAAAATATAAACACTGAGCGTCGTGAATTGGCAATTTTATCCTCTGTTGCTTTATAACCAAAATACCCCTAGGAAACTACTGACGAAACTACATAAACAAACCGGGGTTAATGAGGTGGACCTCCATTTCTCGAGGCGCAATTTGGGACGGTTCTGTTGGGTTCTCCTGGTTCTCGGACACAAGGATATAAATATAAAGCCCTCTAGACTGGCACTTGTGACAAAGGATTAGGATATTTTGGTAATTCTATCTATTAGGGGTACAGTTGGGACAAAAAGCGAAGAAAAGGGATCGTAAAATAAGAAAAAAGGCCAACCGGATTTCCGTTGGGTTTGTTTGGGTTAATGACACCATAAACCTGAACGGATTCGCAACTAACACAGACTCACTCTTACTCACTAGCTATCACTCCTGTGATAAAGATTCTCTCACCCCAGCTCCTGTTTGTTTCCCGAGAAAAAGAAAATGTATCCTACTTTTTCTGTTCGCTCATTTTCTAGAAGCACCGTGCTCCTGAACTTAAATTGCCAAAAAAAAAAAAAAAAAACCCTTGTGAATAACCAAAAAACGAAAAAAAACAAAAAAAAAACAAAAAAGAAACCCTAATCTTTAAGGCATTAACTAGCAAGTAGCTTAAAAAACTTTCTGGTTTTAAGCAGCCTGTTCGACTTATGTAATTTGTAACACTCTTGTCTTTAAAATTTGTAAATACAAGGACTAAAGGGCCAAGAAAAAAGAACTTATGGGAGAAAATGCTAAAGAGAAAATTGTAAAGCAATTTTTAGTTCAACTTCCTCAGAAAGGAAACAGTAACAGTGTAACAGAACAGGGCAGAGCAGAGCAGAGACAGAGAAACAAGACTAGAAAAAAGGAATCTAAAAAGCCAGAAAGAAAGAGCGCGAAAACAAAGCAGAACTGGCGAGAAAAGATAGAGAGGAAAGAAGAAGAAGAAGAAGTGGTTAATAAATGTTAGGAAAAAGAGACAGACCGGCGGAAGGAGACGGGGACGATGCCGGCGCGGTACTCGGCGATCTTGAGGAACATGGGCATGGCGAGGTCGAAGTGGGGACGAGGGGGGTTGCACCAGCCGCCATTGTCGTTGGGGAGAGCGAAGTTGGGAGGGCAGAAGTTGGTCGCAGTGACGAAGATGGAGGGGCTTCCTGGGTGGCACCATCTAGGGTAGACGGCGCACTTTATCTCGAAGCACGCCCCGCAGCTCAGCCCGTTGTTGAACAGCGCCGTGCTCAGCGCCGCCGTGTTCACTCCGTACCCCTGGCTGTACAGGTTTCCGTACCCGCATGCACCGCCTGTCATATTAATATTCAACACAGACATATCTATGTGATTTAATGGGGAAAAAAAGGTTTTAAAAAAGTTAGTAGGAAATGGGTGAGCTTGACATAAATTATAATAACGTACCCATGGTTCTGGAGGCGTCGCTGCCGCCGTAGAAGGTGGCGTGGGCGGATTCCCAGTCGCCGCCGGTGTAGACGCCAGGGATTCTGGCGTCGGCGAGGAGGAGGAGGAGGGAGAGGAGGGAGGCAGTAAAGAGGAAGGTGGTTGAGAATGAGGCCATTTTTTATAAAGAGAAAGTGTGTGTGTGTGTGTGTGTGTGTGTGTGTGTGTGTGTGGTGTGTGTGTGTGTTTGTGAGAGAGAGAGAGGAGAGAAAGGAGAGGGCGAATGGGAAGCGGGAAGAAGGGCTGAGGGGGTACTTATTGAGGAGGGAATCCACGAGGTGGGAAGGGATCTGAATTTATTGCCCTCCCTTTCAGATCCTCCTCTCTTTTTTTTCACTCTCTTTCAGATCTATTTTTCTCTACTATTCAAATTTTTTATTATTTTTATTTTGGTTATTAAAAACTAAATAACTATTCGCTTTTCAAAAAAAAAAAAAATAACCTAACTATTTTGTGGTGGAAAATGTTATGATAAAACTCCTTTTATATACTCTATTAATAGATTTTCATCTAAAATCGTTCAAAATTAATCGAATGGGCAAGAAATTAAAGGTGTACAATAACTAAAATAAACACCGATCTATGAGATTTCACCAAAAAAAGATTGAAGCCCTCTGATTGTTCTTCTTGGCGAGGGAGGGGGCCAATGAAAGGTCGCTGGAAGAGGCTCGAGTGGGAGATTTCGCAGGTTGGGGTCCACAGGAGTGGCGATTTTGCCCTCACCTAATGTGGGGCGTTGTTCGAAGTCATTGAACATTCACTGCACAGGGGTGGTTTTCAAGTCACCAAACGTAGGGGGGTTACGGTTTTGCAGGTTGGTGTGTGTGTGTGTGTGTTTTGGGGGGGGGGGGGGGGGGGGTGGGTTTAAAAGTTTGGTGGGTGGGGGCGATTCGCATAGTTGCCGAGTGGTCAACAAGAGGGGAGGCAGTTACGAAGGTTGGTGGTGGGGCAATTTGTGATTTGCCTTCGCTGAACGATTGGGGTGGGCGATTCGCCCTCGCTAAACTTGGTTTGGGAGAGGGGGTGGGGGAAAGGGTGGCAGTTTAGCCGTCAAACAATGAAAGATCACTAGAACGGGAGAGATTTCTCAAGTAGGGCCGCTGTGGGGGGCGCTGGTCGTCGGGGATGGGGTGGTTTTCTAATCAAGGTTTGGTTTTTTTTTTTTGAATTTTTTTTTACTTTGATTTTTTTAAAATTTCTTAGATTATAATATTACAAGGTAAGGTATATCATAAATTTCATAAACAAACATCTTAACCATTAAAATATATCCAATGGTTTATAAAATAAGCTATACTAATAAGGTATTTAAAAGAAATTTTACGATAGACTTTCCCTTTTGTATTTACTTTTTGTGTGTTTTTTTTTATCCCCTAATTAATGGCAACGGCCTCCAATTTCTTCCCGTTATTTTATTTTTCATTTTTGACTATTTGAGAGAATAACTATCAAACATTATTTGAATTAGCATGCTTTCAGCTATTTAATTCCTTATATTTTCAAGCAAAAAAAAAAAAACCTACTGTTTTGAAGGGTTATCCATTTTCTAAAATAAGAATATTTTTGTAAAATAGTGTTTTTTATAAAATTTTCCACTTTTATTCTCATTTTGAAAAATATAAACTATCTCATTTTTAAACATATCTAGTACAGAACTATTTTAAAAAATGAAAATGAATATTTTTAAAATTTTTTCATAATGTACAATTCCCAATATCCATTATTATCATCTCAAAATACCTTTTGTTTTTAACAAGAAAAGTTTTTTTACACATCTAAACTCCAATTTATTTTTAAAATAAAAATATTTTTCATTTAAAATAAGAAAATTTTCTTTTTCAAAAATAGACTCGTGATCCAAACGAAGCCTTAGTTAATATTAGAAAAACCTTTTGATAAAATTTTTGGACTCTCATACATACATGTACATCTATATATGTATCAAGAATTTTTTTTTAATGATTGTTTAACTTTAAGAGTGCGTTTGATGCATTGATTTAAAATGAAATTTGTAATTGAAGTTGATTGATTTTTCAAAAACTAATTATAATTTTATTAACTTTTTAGAAAAAAATATTTGACTAAAATGATCCCTAGACTCTTTAAAATATGACGATTTGATTCATACTTTTTAAATTTTGATAATCATAAACTATCTAAATGTTAACAATTATAGTTCTATCAAACTATTAAGTTTTTAATAGAATAAGTCATATATAATATATATGATATAATTTAAAAAGATATTTTAATAATTTAACAATATAGTTTAACAAAAATAAAATTTAAAAAAAAAAACTCATAGACGAAAAAAAAAAAAAAAAGAAGAAGAAGAATAACAGGGAAATTTTATTATTATTATTATTATTGTTATTATTCTCTACTTCAACAGATCACCTTTCTTCCGCTTCTTCTTCGCTGGTTTTTGCTGGCTCGGAGGATTCTTCTTCTTCTTCTTCGTTGTTATCAGTCACGTTGTTTTCTTGAGGGTATTGTTTTCTCAGATGATTCTTTTAATGCTTCTTCCCTGTTGGTTTTCGCTGGCCGTGGTCCCCTTCATCCCACTGGAGAACCAGTTCCCCGTGGGACAAACCCACACCGTCGCGTCACCCCTCCACCTGAGCAAGTCCGATCTCGACAGATCCGACAGGTTGTGCCTCCGAATAACGAACTACACCGGCCGTAGGGGCACGACCTGCGGCGTCAACTCCGATAACTCCTCGGGAAGGTATCGGTGCCGCTGGATCTTTTCGGAACCGAATCGAAGTCCACGATCTTTCACAATGGCTAGATTTCCGTCGGAAAAGAGGCCAAAGGCTCGTCCGCTCAGTTGCACCTGAATGTCAGGGCTGAGCCTAATCCCAAATTGGTCTTTCAGTTCGACGGTGAGCCTGAGTGTAGCCCTCAGGTGTTTCAGAAATAGAAGAAGAAAACCTTTTTTTTTTTTTAAATGTTATTGACGTGATATATTGTTTTTAATAAGAATATTTTCTTCGTTTGATTGTTAATTGATTTCATGTGATATGATTTGTCAAATGATTTATTTCATGAAAAAATTTGACGATTTTTAATATAAATGATTATAATTGTCAATAATTAAAGAATTTGGGATGGTCCAATCAAAATTTAAAAAATAAAAATAAAATCATTATTGTATAAAAAGTTTAGAAATCATTTTGACCGATTACTTTTTAGGAAAAAAAAAAAAAAGAACATAAACTAATGCAAGCCTAGACTACCATGCTTATTTCATATTAAGTAGTTAAATTTTCCGGCATGACGAACATTATCTATCAGAGGTAAATTATTATAATCTTTAGAATAGAATAAATCACTTGTTTAATTTTATTATAGATTTGAATTACATATATTTAGTACCCTGATTGGAATTTGTTTTTTTAAGCCTATATAACTTTTTGTTATATCCGTCTTTTCCCTTATTTCAGCAGAAAAAATCAAGCAACATTTTTAACGGCCATTGATAGAGGAAACATGAATCTACATGTGCAACCATTACACATGAGGGCAAAATTATTATTATTCCATATTGATTTTCAGAGAAGAAGAGAGAACGGGGAATTGGGCAAGTTGGAAAATCTCTTTAATTAGAAAGAAGGTAATAATAGTAAGCACATGCATCTTTTAAAGCATAAACCCATATTCATTTCTCGTTTTTTTTTTTAAGGGAAATCCTTATGACCAATCCTAGTCTTCATTCCATATGGGTCACCAGAATTCATTTATTCCTATTGTTGAGGATGAAGATTTGTCGCGTGAAATCTCACAAATGTATGAGTGGCACAGGTAATAAAGTGATAAGTAATGTTGTCGATCCCACAAAGATTGTGTTTAATTTTAAATTAATTATCAAAATTCGTTAACGTTAGAATTATTTGAACGATCGATTTAAAAATACCAAAAATACAAATTGAAATAAATAAAATAAACTAAAATAACTAAATAAAACTAAAGGAATGAAAAGACATAAGCAAAGTTCTAGGGAATTGATTTCACTCTACTATTCCTATGCTTATCGATTTAGTAATTATTAATATACTTCATTCAATTTATTAATCAATGACGCTAATATAATCTTGTTACCTCTCCCTGAATGTTAAATAAGATAATATGCATAAGTGTCCAAATTAATATCCCTATCTAACTTGTTTAGCTACACATTCATTAAGCACACCCTTATATGATTATTAAAGTGTCATCGGCCTCCCGAACTCAATAACAACTAAGATTGTTTTTCCCAAACTGATAAATGAATAAATCTTTCCTAAGTATTAAAATTCATAAATCCAATTAACTAATTCATTTCCTAACAAATTAGAAGCATTAAGCATAGAAAAACACAAATGAATTGAATATAGACTTTATTAGCAATTAACTAAATCATTAAAATATAGTTTCCGTAGAGATACATCAAACTCTAGAGCCAACAAACTACACAAAACCTATAAATGAAACTTAACATAAAATTAAGCAAATCAATAGTTCAAGTATCATCCAACTACAAAAATAAAATAGATAAGAAAAAAGAATGAAATCTCCGATTATTGTTTTTACAAATTTTCAAGTTTTTCACCAATTTCTCGTCTCCTTCTTTTATTCTTCAAATGACATCTCCCTTGAAATTTATTGAAAGTAAAACCTAAAATTAAAAAAAAAAATGAATCCTAAACACAAAAACATTGCACTACTATTTTTTGGCTTTTTTCTATTTTTCTATTTTTTTTTTCTTTATTTCTTCTTCTTTTTCTCATCTCCTTCCTCGCTGGGTTTGTCCTATGTTCCACGGCCTCCCCAGCACTTCGAACTCCAACCCAGCCTCATTTCCCCTTTCCTTTTTCCTTTTTTTTTTTTTTTTTTTTTTTTTTTTTTTTCCTTTCTTTGCTGCAGCGTGGGCCCACTTTGGTTTTGATTTTTTTTTTGCCCTTTCTCCTTGCAGCTAAAAGGTGGCGCCAGACAATTCGCAGTCTCGAAAACACAGGACACGTGGCCGATTCTTGCTGGCCAAGGAAGGCAACCTCAAGTTAGTACAATGAAACATACAGCAGTAGATTTCAAGCTCTCCTGTGGGACATGTGGCGCCCTCTGGTTGGTAGAGAATATAATTTGAATTTTAATTCTTTTTAAAGCTAGTTAATGACCATTTTGCCCCCACTTTGAGTCCAAAATTCCCTCTTTGTCCATTTTCACGTCATTAACCTACACAAATAAAAAAAGTAAAAGTTTAGAGGGGTAAATTAATAACAATATATTGAAGTTAATATTAAACTAATTAAACAAAATTAAATCAAATTACACAAAATTAAAATAAACTAATCCAAATTAAAATTATGTAAAATTGAACTAAATAAACCTAAAATTTATTAAAATGCTCAATAACATAGCTAATTTACATGTATAAAAAATGATAAAATAATTCTATTTTATATAATTATCACACCATCAAACTTAAGATTTTGCTAGTCCTCGAGCAAAACAAATAATAAAAGACACAAATACAAACTAGAGGCAAATTGGACTACAATGGGGATTCTGAAAAATTTTCCTCAAAGATTGCTAAGTGACATAGCTTAAAGAAGAATACAAACATTATCCAAGTATTGCAATCAACTCAAGAGTAAGTCCCATCTCAAATTGGATTATTCGTGTGTGTGTGTGCGTGCACGTTGTCTTTCTTAATTTGTTGTTTGCAATCCAAATAAATTTATGCAAAAATGAAATGAACATATGATCTCAAATAAAATGAACAAGTATCATAAGTTTACTTTTCATCTCTCTCTCCACTAATGTAGACTAACACAAAATCAAGGATCAACAAGACTTTGTTAAGCTTTTAATGTGAGACTAGTGTGAGGGTAGGATATAAGGAAATAATATAACTCAAATCACATCCCAAACACATTAATCATTCTAGGACCCTTTATAGAGCTCTTTTCATCACTTCAAATTACATCCCAAAACTTATTTTCAACTTTCATTTGACATCCACTTTATTTTCTCTCTTTTTTTTTAAATTCAATTTCTTTTTTTTTTTTTATGAGTCACTACACCCCCAAACTTATTTATTTCTTAATGAACAAAGGGTGTAGCACTCTTTCTTTTCTTTTTTTTTTTCCTTTTTTTTTTAACCACAAACAAAATTTTCACTACTCTACACATCCTTCCATACTCTAGCATAGCTCAAGATAGATTCTAAAATAACCAATATGCATAAAGAGTGAGGGATAGAAAGTTGGAAATTACTAAAGGCTAGGCTAAAAATGTTGGTGACAAATTAGGCTCAACATGATATACTAAGGATAAACATTTTGAACGGTAGGCTTGAAAGGCTCAGACGGTCCAAAGATGACCTGAATCATCTCCCTAATCAAGTGTAGTATAAGATTTTTCCTTAAAAGAAAATCAAACAAATTCTAACACTTGTGAGATCAAGAAAATCACATATTCACATAAACATTCTCCAAATGTGCACACAACTCAAAGATCAAGACAATGTACTCAAATATGAAATAATCACAATCAAAATGTAACTAACTCCAAAATCAAACACAAACTCAAGCAATATCCAGGTTTTTCCAAAAGCTATGCACAATGCCAATCAAAGTTCATATCATTAGATCAATAAGAGTCACCAAAGAAAGCACAAAGCACCTCAAGTTATTCGCAAAATTTTTAAATTTTTCAAATTTTTTTGATTTTTTTTAATGTGTAAAGGAACACATGAAAAACGAAAACCAAAATTCACACCCCCAAACTTAAAATGCACATTGTCCTTAATGTGTAAGCCATAGAAAATTAAAGAGGGATTTAGGAATTGTAATACCCGAAACTTTTATGACTTATGATTCCCTTAGAAACAAGGAAAACCTAAGTTTGAATCATGATCGGAATAGAATATCAGTATAAGTTTGAGTTCTCAATTAATTAGCTACGAGACTCAAAAATAGTTTGCTTAGGCAAATATAGGCCTTTTTGGGAAAAAAGGGGGCAAAATAGTAATTTTGACTTTTATTCTGGTCAAAGTTGACTAAGGTGAAACCGCAGTGTAAATTATCGGTATAGAAACTATACTGCAGAAAACTGTCGTTTCGGACGATTAAGCGAAAATAAGGCTTGAGACGTCGCTAGAGGAAAATTAAGCATGATTTTTTTTGAGACATAAAGGACTAAATGGTTTCGAGCTCTAAGAAAAAAATCCATTTGGCTCAGTTAAGTGCAGTTGAATTCTGGACCGTAGTCCAGTATGGCAGTACTGTTTTAAGTGAAAAACAGTACTAGTATTATTTCAATTAATGAGAAATTGGATTGTATCTCTATATTTAGGGATTTTTGGGAATTAAGTGGACCATTATGTATGAATTAGAAGTCAAGTGGCTCCACTTTAGTCGCCACCTCACAGGGACTAACATGTAAATATTTTGTCTTTGAGGGGCTAAAGTGTAATTTTTGGAAATTACTGCGAAAACCGTCTTTACGGTTGAGATAGCTAAATAAGCTATGAAACCACCTTAGAAAATCAAGCACACCTAGTGAGAATTAAAGACCAATAAGGCTCGGAAGTATAAGAAAAATTTTATACAGTCCATTTTTACGCAGATAAATTTTGGACTGCAGTCAAGTAAAACAGTACTGAATTATACTGTGTATTAGTAAACACAGTATTAGATTTATCTGTGTTAGCTTAAAATGGGTTTGCTTTTCAAAAAGTAGCCAAACAAGGCTTTAAGATGACATCATTTACCTTTTAAATTATGACATCATTTTTATTTGGAATTATGACATCATAATTCCATGAACCAAGCCTTGAATGACAAGTGTCATGTTCTAGAACAAAATTTTGCTTCTTCCACAAGGTGATGGCCGGCCATTTTGAAGGGTATTTGTGCAAAATTTGTGCAAATACTTGCTTCTTGAAGGACTATTTTGCAATTTAAGCAAAGTTCCAAAACCTCTATAAATAGGTGCTGATTTTATTCAAAAAAATCAGAAAACTTAGCCAAGTTCTGCCCATTTTTCAGCTCCAAAAACCGTCCCTAGGCAGCCAAGAAAAACAGAACAAAAATCAAAAATCCAAGAGAGATTTCACTATGAGTGTTCGGATTTTTGAAAGTCAAAGCTGAAAAAAAAAAATTTGGTACCCATTGGAGAGGTAGAGGGCCGGCTGTGTTAGTGCTAGGAAGAAGAAAATTTTCGGTGGCCATTGGAGGGTGAGTGGCCGGTTGTTCTAGGAACCAAGGGGGAGAGATTTTCGGACCCCAAACCCTAACCCAAAAATTTGGGGCTAATCAAGGTAATCATCCCTAGCCCTTAAACCTTTTAAATTGAGCATTTCAATTTGAAATTTAAGTGTATTTCAAGTTGGATTGTAAGAGCTTAAGCTCAAGTTATTTTCTGCCCTAAGTTTAAGATTTATGTCATGGTGCTTGATTAGGTTAGGTGGTTGATTTTTGAGCTTTATATGCTTATGCATGTTTTGCATGCTAGATGTTTGTTATATGTTCCCATAGGTTTTAGAATGAATGTATGATTATGTGATTGATGGATTGGAACGTTAGAAACGATTGCATGTGTGACTTTAGGCTCCCGCTGAGTTCGGTTGAGGTAGCGTGCACGTTTTAGGACGTAAAACGAAATTAAGAACCGAAACTGCCAGTCTCGGGTCAAGACTGGGCAGTGTTCTGGAAATGGTATTTTGAGGCCCTTAGAGGCCGAATTTGAAGAAACTCAAAACTACAAAGTTGTAGATAAGGGTTTTTCCTAGAGGGCAAAGCGGACCGTTTTTCAAATTGAGGCTCCAATGGCCTCCGTTTTTACAAAAACCCGTGGCTAGTTTACCCAGACCCAGTTTACAGGGTCAGCCAGTTTCAAATTAAAACTGGTACGAATCTAAGCAGAACTGGACTTTTCGTAAAACACGAAAGTTTTAGGATTTTTCAAGATCTAAAACTTTCGTGAAGACAAGTTTTTCAAAATCGGAATGGATTTTTAAACTGACACGGATTTCTAAAGAGTGTGCAGGAAACAAGAAATTCCTGCACATGATTTTCTAAAACAGTACAGGAAAACTGTATTTTTGCATCAACACCAATGTTTTGACTGTGGGAAACTACTCCAAAGGCAGTTTTCAACAGTTAATAATTTTTACAAACCTTTCTCAAAGAATTACAATTTTTCAAAGTTAAACTAGAATTTTTGAACAAAGAGAACTAAGTTTTTCCAAAGCAAAGAGAAAAACTAGTTTTTGGATTCAAAAGTTATCTTACTTTTGGTAACAAAACAATGATGGACGGTAACCGGGAAGGATACCCGAGTTACGGGATGGAGTCCAAAGCCCAAAGTTGACTTAGGATAATTGAACTAAGTTTGACTACCTCAAGGGTTACTCAAGGTAACCCAACAAGGTATAAAAATTGAGTTTGATCTTAAAACCCAAAAAGGATTAAAATTAAAAATGACAAGGCATAGGCCAAGGTTAGGATGATACCTAACCCTATTCATATATGATTGGGATTAATACCCAAGGTTACCTTAAGTAACCAAGTAAGTCATCATAAGTTATAAGGGAGACTTACAGCTAGAATTTCGTAGCCATGTTGGTATGGTCACCAACATTCCACAATACTAATTAGACCCTTACCTATGTCCTTCATCAAGCAGGAGGAAGCCTGCGGCTACCCGGAAGAGGAGCAGCTTTACGTAGGACATAGTAAAAGAGGTAAGTACAAACCTCACCTGCAGTATGGAAAATAATAAAAGATATTTTCCACGTATATATGCTATGCTATGTTATGCTATGCTATAATGCTATGCTATGTTATAATGCTATGCTATGTGCTGCTATGCTATGTTATGATATGAGATGCCATGTAATGATGTGATGCTATGACATGTTACATATTATGCCATGTTTTCTAAAATGTCATGGTTTTAAAAATGTCATGTTTTCAAGAATGCCATGATATGGCAAATGTTAAGTTGGGATTTGACCTTGTGACATCATGAAGCATGTTCACTAATATTGAACCACATGGTAAGATAAATCAAGTAAGGTGTCGTACCAACCTCCCGTGATCGAGGAGGCTAGAGGTTTCAGTTGTGACATTTACCTTCCGTGATCGAGAAGGGTCAAGTTATAATTCCCAGAACTGTTAGGGCCTTGCAAACCCTAGCTTTGTCTGGAGGCTGCGCGCTTTTGGTACGGACACTAGGGGCCCACATGTAATCAAGATAATGAGTAAAAGTGCCTAAAAGATTTATAATTGGACATAATCGGATCATGCATAAACTACATGATGATTGATATGTTACTTGATGTTTGAAAAGATTTTTGTGAGATCATGTTTGTACTTGCTGGGCGAAAGCTCATTTGTATATTCCATACTGTAGGTAAGACGCCTGCAGCATTACTTGATGGGCCATGGAGACGATGCAGCGAGTGAAGGGCGGTGTGGGATACCACTACGCAATATTTTCCGCAAATGTTTTTAAGTATGATGTTGTATATGGATGTGATGTAATGTTTCCAAGGTCCGATTTAAAAGGTCATGGTAACCTTATAATCGGCATAACAAGTAAAAGGGGTAGACATGATGAAGTTTACCCGTCAGTACAAGTTAATTCAAGTTGAGTTTCGAGTTATGATTTTTAAAATAAAATTTAAAGTTTTAAAGTTTAAAGAAAAAAAAAAAAAAAAAAAAATTTTATCCTGAAATTTTTCGATAAAACAAAGATTTAAGTCTAGCAAGTTTGGTAACGGCCCACGTTTACGTAGTATGCCCCTACGTGGACGGGTCGGGGCGTTACAGTTGGTATCAGAGCGGTATCCTGCCAGCCTACCTCACTTTGCTTCACATCGTTTCTGCAAGTGCCCAAGTAAGTTAATTTATTTTTCCTTCGATTAGAAATGTGAGGAATTAAGAACTAGAATTAGAAGATGGTTCATCGTGCATACGAACGAACCAAATTTTTGCAAGAGTCTAATCTTGCAACTATAGTGATTAAGTTATAACGATAATTGCTGGAATAGCAACAAGAAAAGAATAGGCTTCGAGATCATATAGCCTATCGCTTCATATCGGGTATAGTGATATTAAGAAATTATTTTCCTTCTATGGAATGGATCAATATCATGGAAGTTAAGTTTCCTGATTGTGAAACTTTTACCCCATAAGAGTATTATTAAATACGGGGAAAATTTTGATGATGCCTTAGTTTGGGGGTAGCAACTAGGCATTATGCCAAAATAAGTTGGATGCTATCAACAACAATTTATTAGGCTATGATAATAATGATGATGGCTATGAGTCTGATGATCAAGTTAGTGAGGTTGAGATCAATAGTAACAACCTTGGAGTCGATATATAATGGTTTGACTAATGTCGACTATATACGACCTTTTAAGTAATGGAAATCATGAAATGATGATGGAAAGTTTTACATATTCCTTAGAGCTATGATTATGTGCTATAAAGGAAATGTCTGAAGCAACAAGAGAAGCTTCTACTAGCTAACAAGTAGCTAGTTAATATGAGGATATCTTTCACTGCATCACTCGAACAGTAATACGTTTCAATAATACTATTTATTATTGTTTTCCATGATTAACTTGGAAAAGATTCCAAGAAGTTAGTTTATGTATGGTGCTTGATCTTATGCTTATTAGAACCAACTCACGTTATGTTGTGATATGTTATGGGCTGAACCCTTGAGGAATAGAGTTCCAAGAGAGGGGCCATCATGTCAAGAAAAGGGCCGATCCTTGAGGAAGAAAAATATTTCCAAGATAGGGGCCATCATGATAAGAAAAAGGGTTCTAATAGCAAAGATTAACATTGTACCAGAGGGTTCTCAGCTTTAGTTAATTGAAAGAAAAATATTTTCAATATGATATATTCGCTGAGCCCTCAAATAAAGTTAAAGAAAAGTATCTTAATTATAAGATACAATATGTTTTCTTTTCAAGTATGGAAAAGTTATATCTACTTTTCAAACATGGCAAGTTATGTGATATACTTGCACAGTTTTTCATGTAAATAGTTTTTGTGATGCAGTGCGAAAAAAAAAATGATGATGATGAGATTATGCAGTACGAAAGAAAAGTATGAGGACATGAAAACATGAGAGTATGAGGATATGAATTATGAGGATGTAGAAAGAAGATTATGGTTCTATATAAAAGACCTGATCTTATTAAGTTATTCAAATGGGAATGTGAACAAGTTACTATGAATTGATAGTGGATTGAAGAAAAGCCACTTAGGATTATTCGAATTTTCGAGGACGAAAATCTTTAAGGAGGGTAGATTGTAATACCCGAAACTTTTATGACTTATGATTCCCTTAGAAACAAGGAAAACCTAAGTTTGAATCATGATCGGAATAGAATATCAGTATAAGTTTGAGTTCTCAATTAATTAGCTACGAGACTCAAAAATAGTTTGCTTAGGCAAATATAGGCCTTTTTGGGAAAAAAGGGGGCAAAATAGTAATTTTGACTTTTATTCTGGTCAAAGTTGACTAAGGTGAAACCGCAGTGTAAATTATCGGTATAGAAACTATACTGCAGAAAACTGTCGTTTCGGACGATTAAGCGAAAATAAGGCTTGAGACGTCGCTAGAGGAAAATTAAGCATGATTTTTTTGAGACATAAAGGACTAAATGGTTTCGAGCTCTAAGAAAAAAATCCATTTGGCTCAGTTAAGTGCAGTTGAATTCTGGACCGTAGTCCAGTATGGCAGTACTGTTTTAAGTGAAAAACAGTACTAGTATTATTTCAATTAATGAGAAATTGGATTGTATCTCTATATTTAGGGATTTTTGGGAATTAAGTGGACCATTATGTATGAATTAGAAGTCAAGTGGCTCCACTTTAGTCGCCACCTCACAGGGACTAACATGTAAATATTTTGTCTTTGAGGGGCTAAAGTGTAATTTTTGGAAATTACTGCGAAAACCGTCTTTACGGTTGAGATAGCTAAATAAGCTATGAAACCACCTTAGAAAATCAAGCACACCTAGTGAGAATTAAAGACCAATAAGGCTCGAAGTATAAGAAAAATTTTATACAGTCCATTTTTACGCAGATAAATTTTGGACTGCAGTCAAGTAAAACAGTAACTGAATTATACTGTGTATTAGTAAACACAGTATTAGATTTATCTGTGTTAGCTTAAAATGGGTTTGCTTTTCAAAAAGTAGCCAAACAAGGCTTTAAGATGACATCATTTACCTTTTAAATTATGACATCATTTTATTTGGAATTATGACATCATAATTCCATGAACCAAGCCTTGAATGACAAGTGTCATGTTCTAGAACAAAATTTTGCTTCTTCCACAAGGTGATGGCCGGCCATTTTGAAGGGTATTTGTGCAAAATTTGTGCAAATACTTGCTTCTTGAAGGACTATTTTGCAATTTAAGCAAAGTTCCAAAACCTCTATAAATAGGTGCTGATTTTATTCAAAAAAATCAGAAAACTTAGCCAAGTTCTGCCCATTTTTCAGCTCCAAAAACCGTCCCTAGGCAGCCAAGAAAAACAGAACAAAAATCAAAAATCCAAGAGAGATTTCACTATGAGTGTTCGGATTTTTGAAAGTCAAAGCTGAAAAAAAAAAATTTGGTACCCATTGGAGAGGTAGAGGGCCGGCTGTGTTAGTGCTAGGAAGAAGAAAATTTTCGGTGGCCATTGGAGGGTGAGTGGCCGGTTGTTCTAGGAACCAAGGGGGAGAGATTTTCGGACCCCAAACCCTAACCCAAAAATTTGGGGCTAATCAAGGTAATCATCCCTAGCCCTTAAACCTTTTAAATTGAGCATTTCAATTTGAAATTTAAGTGTATTTCAAGTTGGATTGTAAGAGCTTAAGCTCAAGTTATTTTCTGCCCTAAGTTTAAGATTTATGTCATGGTGCTTGATTAGGTTAGGTGGTTGATTTTTGAGCTTTATATGCTTATGCATGTTTTGCATGCTAGATGTTTGTTATATGTTCCCATAGGTTTTAGAATGAATGTATGATTATGTGATTGATGGATTGGAACGTTAGAAACGATTGCATGTGTGACTTTAGGCTCCCGCTGAGTTCGGTTGAGGTAGCGTGCACGTTTTAGGACGTAAAACGAAATTAAGAACCGAAACTGCCAGTCTCGGGTCAAGACTGGGCAGTGTTCTGGAAATGGTATTTTGAGGCCCTTAGAGGCCGAATTTGAAGAAACTCAAAACTACAAAGTTGTAGATAAGGGTTTTTCCTAGAGGGCAAAGCGGACCGTTTTTCAAATTGAGGCTCCAATGGCCTCCGTTTTTACAAAAACCCGTGGCTAGTTTACCCAGACCCAGTTTACAGGGTCAGCCAGTTTCAAATTAAAACTGGTACGAATCTAAGCAGAACTGGACTTTTCGTAAAACACGAAAGTTTTAGGATTTTTCAAGATCTAAAACTTTCGTGAAGACAAGTTTTTCAAAATCGGAATGGATTTTTAAACTGACACGGATTTCTAAAGAGTGTGCAGGAAACAAGAAATTCCTGCACATGATTTTCTAAAACAGTACAGGAAAACTGTATTTTTGCATCAACACCAATGTTTTGACTGTGGGAAACTACTCCAAAGGCAGTTTTCAACAGTTAATAATTTTTACAAACCTTTCTCAAAGAATTACAATTTTTCAAAGTTAAACTAGAATTTTTGAACAAAGAGAACTAAGTTTTTCCAAAGCAAAGAGAAAAACTAGTTTTTGGATTCAAAAGTTATCTTACTTTTGGTAACAAAACAATGATGGACGGTAACCGGGAAGGATACCCGAGTTACGGGATGGAGTCCAAAGCCCAAAGTTGACTTAGGATAATTGAACTAAGTTTGACTACCTCAAGGGTTACTCAAGGTAACCCAACAAGGTATAAAAATTGAGTTTGATCTTAAAACCCAAAAAGGATTAAAAATTAAAAATGACAAGGCATAGGCCAAGGTTAGGATGATACCTAACCCTATTCATATATGATTGGGATTAATACCCAAGGTTACCTTAAGTAACCAAGTAAGTCATCATAAGTTATAAGGGAGACTTACAGCTAGAATTTCGTAGCCATGTTGGTATGGTCACCAACATTCCACAATACTAATTAGACCCTTACCTATGTCCTTCATCAAGCAGGAGGAAGCCTGCGGCTACCCGGAAGAGGAGCAGCTTTACGTAGGACATAGTAAAAGAGGTAAGTACAAACCTCACCTGCAGTATGGAAAATAATAAAAGATATTTTCCACGTATATATGCTATGCTATGTTATGCTATGCTATAATGCTATGCTATGTTATAATGCTATGCTATGTGCTGCTATGCTATGTTATGATATGAGATGCCATGTAATGATGTGATGCTATGACATGTTACATATTATGCCATGTTTTCTAAAATGTCATGGTTTTAAAAATGTCATGTTTTCAAGAATGCCATGATATGGCAAATGTTAAGTTGGGATTTGACCTTGTGACATCATGAAGCATGTTCACTAATATTGAACCACATGGTAAGATAAATCAAGTAAGGTGTCGTACCAACCTCCCGTGATCGAGGAGGCTAGAGGTTTCAGTTGTGACATTTACCTTCCGTGATCGAGAAGGGTCAAGTTATAATTCCCAGAACTGTTAGGGCCTTGCAAACCCTAGCTTTGTCTGGAGGCTGCGCGCTTTTGGTACGGACACTAGGGGCCCACATGTAATCAAGATAATGAGTAAAAGTGCCTAAAAGATTTATAATTGGACATAATCGGATCATGCATAAACTACATGATGATTGATATGTTACTTGATGTTTGAAAAGATTTTGTGAGATCATGTTTGTACTTGCTGGGCGAAAGCTCATTTGTATATTCCATACTGTAGGTAAGACGCCTGCAGCATTACTTGATGGGCCATGGAGACGATGCAGCGAGTGAAGGGCGGTGTGGGATACCACTACGCAATATTTTCCGCAAATGTTTTTAAGTATGATGTTGTATATGGATGTGATGTAATGTTTCCAAGGTCCGATTTAAAAGGTCATGGTAACCTTATAATCGGCATAACAAGTAAAAGGGGTAGACATGATGAAGTTTACCCGTCAGTACAAGTTAATTCAAGTTGAGTTTCGAGTTATGATTTTTAAAATAAATTTAAAGTTTTAAAGTTTAAAGAAAAAAAAAAAAAAAAAAAAAATTTTATCCTGAAATTTTTCGATAAAACAAAGATTTAAGTTAGCAAGTTTGGTAACGGCCCACGTTTACGTAGTATGCCCCTACGTGGACGGGTCGGGCGTTACAG
>CM046372.1:6092771-6146596 GCA_025413025.1 Ficus hispida | reverse complement strand
ATACTAGTATTATTTCAATTAATGAGAAATTGGATTGTATCTCTATATTTAGGGATTTTTGGGAATTAAGTGGACCATTATGTATGAATTAGAAGTCAAGTGGCTCCACTTTAGTCGCCACCTCACAGGGACTAACATGTAAATATTTTGTCTTTGAGGGGCTAAAGTGTAATTTTTGGAAATTACTGCGAAAACCGTCTTTACGGTTGAGATAGCTAAATAAGCTATGAAACCACCTTAGAAAATCAAGCACACCTAGTGAGAATTAAAGACCAATAAGGCTCGGAAGTATAAGAAAAATTTTATACAGTCCATTTTTACGCAGATAAATTTTGGACTGCAGTCAAGTAAAACAGTACTGAATTATACTGTGTATTAGTAAACACAGTATTAGATTTATCTGTGTTAGCTTAAAATGGGTTTGCTTTTCAAAAAGTAGCCAAACAAGGCTTTAAGATGACATCATTTACCTTTTAAATTTGACATTCATTTTTATTTGGAATTATACATCATAATTCCATGAACCAAGCCTTGAATGACAAGTGTCATGTTCTAGAACAAAATTTTGCTTCTTCCACAAGGTGATGGCCGCCATTTGAAGGTATTTGTGCAAAATTGGCAAATACTTGCTTCTTGAAGGACTATTTTGCAATTTAAGCAAAGTTCCAAAACCTCTATAAATAGGTGCTGATTTTATTCAAAAAAATCAGAAAACTTAGCCAGTTCGCCCATTTTTCAGCTCCAAAACCGTCCCTAGGCAGCCAAGAAAAACAGAACAAAAATCAAAAATCCAAGAGAGATTTCACTATGAGTGTTCGGATTTTGAAAGTCAAAGCTGAAAAAAAAAATTTGGTACCATTGGAGAGGTAGAGGGCCGCGTGTTAGTGCTAGGAAGAAGAAAATTTTCGGTGGCCATTGGAGGGTGAGTGGCCGGTTGTTCTAGGAACCAAGGGGGAGAGATTTTCGGACCCCAAACCCTAACCCAAAAATTTGGGGCTAATCAAGGTAATCATCCCTAGCCCTTAAACCTTTAAATGAGCATTTCAATTTGAAATTTAATGTATTTCAAGTTGGATGTAAGAGCTTAAGCTCAGTTATTTTCTGCCCTAAGTTTAAGATTTATGTCATGGTGCTTGATTAGGTTAGGTGGTTGATTTTGAGCTTTATATGCTTATGCATGTTTTGCATGCTAGATGTTGTTATATGTTCCCATAGGTTTTAGAATGAATGTATGATTATGTGATTGATGGATTGGAACGTTAGAAACGATTGCATGTGTGACTTTAGGCTCCCGCTGAGTTCGGTTGAGGTAGCGTGCACGTTTTAGGACGTAAAACGAAATTAAGAACCGAAACTGCCAGTCTCGGGTCAAGACTGGGCAGTGTTCTGGAAATGGTATTTGAGGCCCTTAGAGGCCGAATTTGAAGAAACTCAAAACTACAAAGTTGTAGATAAGGGTTTTCCTAGAGGGCAAGCGGACCGTTTTTCAAATTGAGGCTCCAATGGCCTCCGTTTTTACAAAAACCCGTGGCTAGTTTACCCAGACCCAGTTACAGGGTCAGCCAGTTTCAAATTAAAACTGGTACGAATCTAAGCAGAACTGGACTTTTCGTAAAACACGAAAGTTTTAGGATTTTTCAAGATCTAAAACTTTCGTGAAGACAAGTTTTTCAAAATCGGAATGGATTTTTAAACTGACACGGATTTCTAAAGAGTGTGCAGGAAACAAGAAATTCCTGCACATGATTTTCTAAAACAGTACAGGAAAACTGTATTTTTGCATCAACACCAATGTTTTGACTGTGGGAAACTACTCCAAAGGCAGTTTTCAACAGTTAATAATTTTTACAAACCTTTCTCAAAGAATTACAATTTTCAAAGTTAAACTAGAATTTTTGAACAAAGAGAACTAAGTTTTTCCAAAGCAAAGAGAAAAACTAGTTTTTGGATTCAAAAGTTATCTTACTTTTGGTAACAAAACAATGATGGACGGTAACCGGGAAGGATACCCGAGTTACGGGATGGAGTCCAAAGCCAAAGTTGACTTAGGATAATTGAACTAAGTTTGACTACCTCAAGGGTTACTCAAGGTAACCCAACAAGGTATAAAAATTGAGTTTGATCTT
This sequence comes from Ficus hispida, assembly GCA_025413025.1. NCBI lineage: Eukaryota > Viridiplantae > Streptophyta > Magnoliopsida > Rosales > Moraceae > Ficus > Ficus hispida. Next base: position 6,144,470 of record CM046372.1, on the reverse strand, counting down.
AAAACCCAAAAAGGATTAAAATTAAAAATGACAAGGCATAGGCCAAGGTTAGGATGATACCTAACCCTATTCATATATGATTGGGATTAATACCCAAGGTTACCTTAAGTAACCAAGTAAGTCATCATAAGTTATAAGGGAGACTTACAGCTAGAATTTCGTAGCCATGTTGGTATGGTCACCAACATTCCACAATACTAATTAGACCCTTACCTATGTCCTTCATCAAGCAGGAGGAAGCCTGCGGCTACCCGGAAGAGGAGCAGCTTTACGTAGGACATAGTAAAAGAGGTAAGTACAAACCTCACCTGCAGTATGGAAAATAATAAAAGATATTTTCCAGTATATATGCTATGCTATGTTATGCTATGCTATAATGCTATGCTATGTTATAATGCTATGCTATGTGCTGCTATGCTATGTTATGATATGAGATGCCATGTAATGATGTGATGCTATGACATGTTACATATTATGCCATGTTTTCTAAAATGTCATGGTTTTAAAAATGTCATGTTTTCAAGAATGCCATGATATGGCAAATGTTAAGTTGGGATTTGACCTTGTGACATCATGAAGCATGTTCACTAATATTGAACCACATGGTAAGATAAATCAAGTAAGGTGTCGTACCAACCTCCCGTGATCGAGGAGGCTAGAGGTTTCAGTTGTGACATTTACCTTCCGTGATCGAGAAGGGTCAAGTTATAATTCCCAGAACTGTTAGGGCCTTGCAAACCCTAGCTTTGTCTGGAGGCTGCGCGCTTTTGGTACGGACACTAGGGGCCCACATGTAATCAAGATAATGAGTAAAAGTGCCTAAAAGATTTATAATTGGACATAATCGGATCATGCATAAACTACATGATGATTGATATGTTACTTGATGTTTGAAAAGATTTTTGTGAGATCATGTTTGTACTTGCTGGGCGAAAGCTCATTTGTATATTCCATACTGTAGGTAAGACGCCTGCAGCATTACTTGATGGGCCATGGAGACGATGCAGCGAGTGAAGGGCGGTGTGGGATACCACTACGCAATATTTTCCGCAAATGTTTTTAAGTATGATGTTGTATATGGATGTGATGTAATGTTTCCAAGGTCCGATTTAAAAGGTCATGGTAACCTTATAATCGGCATAACAAGTAAAAGGGGTAGACATGATGAAGTTTACCCGTCAGTACAAGTTAATTCAAGTTGAGTTTCGAGTTATGATTTTTAAAATAAAATTTAAAGTTTTAAAGTTTAAAGAAAAAAAAAAAAAAAAAAAAATTTTATCCTGAAATTTTCGATAAAACAAAGATTTAAGTCTAGCAAGTTTGGTAACGGCCCACGTTTACGTAGTATGCCCCTACGTGGACGGGTCGGGGCGTTACAGTTGGTATCAGAGCGGTATCCTGCCAGCCTACCTCACTTTGCTTCACATCGTTTCTGCAAGTGCCCAAGTAAGTTAATTTATTTTTCCTTCGATTAGAAATGTGAGGAATTAAGAACTAGAATTAGAAGATGGTTCATCGTGCATACGAACGAACCAAATTTTTGCAAGAGTCTAATCTTGCAACTATAGTGATTAAGTTATAACGATAATTGCTGGAATAGCAACAAGAAAAGAATAGGCTTCGAGATCATATAGCCTATCGCTTCATATCGGGTATAGTGATATTAAGAAATTATTTTCCTTCTATGGAATGGATCAATATCATGGAAGTTAAGTTTCCTGATTGTGAAACTTTTACCCCATAAGAGTATTATTAAATACGGGGAAAATTTTGATGATGCCTTAGTTTGGGGGTAGCAACTAGGCATTATGCCAAAATAAGTTGGATGCTATCAACAACAATTTATTAGGCTATGATAATAATGATGATGGCTATGAGTCTGATGATCAAGTTAGTGAGGTTGAGATCAATAGTAACAACCTTGGAGTCGATATATAATGGTTTGACTAATGTCGACTATATACGACCTTTTAAGTAATGGAAATCATGAAATGATGATGGAAAGTTTTACATATTCCTTAGAGCTATGATTATGTGCTATAAAGGAAATGTCTGAAGCAACAAGAGAAGCTTCTACTAGCTAACAAGTAGCTAGTTAATATGAGGATATCTTTCACTGCATCACTCGAACAGTAATACGTTTCAATAATACTATTTATTATTGTTTTCCATGATTAACTTGGAAAAGATTCCAAGAAGTTAGTTTATGTATGGTGCTTGATCTTATGCTTATTAGAACCAACTCACGTTATGTTGTGATATGTTATGGGCTGAACCCTTGAGGAATAGAGTTCCAAGAGAGGGGCCATCATGTCAAGAAAAGGGCCGATCCTTGAGGAAGAAAAATATTTCCAAGATAGGGGCCATCATGATAAGAAAAAGGGTTCTAATAGCAAAAGATTAACATTGTACCAGAGGGTTCTCAGCTTTAGTTAATTGAAAGAAAAATATTTTCAATATGATATATTCGCTGAGCCCTCAAATAAAGTTAAAGAAAAGTATCTTAATTATAAGATACAATATGTTTTCTTTTCAAGTATGGAAAAGTTATATCTACTTTTCAAACATGGCAAGTTATGTGATATACTTGCACAGTTTTTCATGTAAATAGTTTTTGTGATGCAGTGCGAAAAAAAAAATGATGATGATGAGATTATGCAGTACGAAAGAAAAGTATGAGGACATGAAAACATGAGAGTATGAGGATATGAATTATGAGGATGTAGAAAGAAGATTATGGTTCTATATAAAAGACCTGATCTTATTAAGTTATTCAAATGGGAATGTGAACAAGTTACTATGAATTGATAGTGGATTGAAGAAAAGCCACTTAGGATTATTCGAATTTTCGAGGACGAAAATCTTTTAAGGAGGGTAGATTGTAATACCCGAAACTTTTATGACTTATGATTCCCTTAGAAACAAGGAAAACCTAAGTTTGAATCATGATCGGAATAGAATATCAGTATAAGTTTGAGTTCTCAATTAATTAGCTACGAGACTCAAAAATAGTTTGCTTAGGCAAATATAGGCCTTTTTGGGAAAAAAGGGGGCAAAATAGTAATTTTGACTTTTATTCTGGTCAAAGTTGACTAAGGTGAAACCGCAGTGTAAATTATCGGTATAGAAACTATACTGCAGAAAACTGTCGTTTCGGACGATTAAGCGAAAATAAGGCTTGAGACGTCGCTAGAGGAAAATTAAGCATGATTTTTTTGAGACATAAAGGACTAAATGGTTTCGAGCTCTAAGAAAAAAATCCATTTGGCTCAGTTAAGTGCAGTTGAATTCTGGACCGTAGTCCAGTATGGCAGTACTGTTTTAAGTGAAAAACAGTACTAGTATTATTTCAATTAATGAGAAATTGGATTGTATCTCTATATTTAGGGATTTTTGGGAATTAAGTGGACCATTATGTATGAATTAGAAGTCAAGTGGCTCCACTTTAGTCGCCACCTCACAGGGACTAACATGTAAATATTTTGTCTTTGAGGGGCTAAAGTGTAATTTTTGGAAATTACTGCGAAAACCGTCTTTACGGTTGAGATAGCTAAATAAGCTATGAAACCACCTTAGAAAATCAAGCACACCTAGTGAGAATTAAAGACCAATAAGGCTCGGAAGTATAAGAAAAATTTTATACAGTCCATTTTTACGCAGATAAATTTTGGACTGCAGTCAAGTAAAACAGTACTGAATTATACTGTGTATTAGTAAACACAGTATTAGATTTATCTGTGTTAGCTTAAAATGGGTTTGCTTTTCAAAAAGTAGCCAAACAAGGCTTTAAGATGACATCATTTACCTTTTAAATTATGACATCATTTTTATTTGGAATTATGACATCATAATTCCATGAACCAAGCCTTGAATGACAAGTGTCATGTTCTAGAACAAAATTTTGCTTCTTCCACAAGGTGATGGCCGGCCATTTTGAAGGGTATTTGTGCAAAATTTGTGCAAATACTTGCTTCTTGAAGGACTATTTTGCAATTTAAGCAAAGTTCCAAAACCTCTATAAATAGGTGCTGATTTTATTCAAAAAAATCAGAAAACTTAGCCAAGTTCTGCCCATTTTTCAGCTCCAAAAACCGTCCCTAGGCAGCCAAGAAAAACAGAACAAAAATCAAAAATCCAAGAGAGATTTCACTATGAGTGTTCGGATTTTTGAAAGTCAAAGCTGAAAAAAAAAAATTTGGTACCCATTGGAGAGGTAGAGGGCCGGCTGTGTTAGTGCTAGGAAGAAGAAAATTTTCGGTGGCCATTGGAGGGTGAGTGGCCGGTTGTTCTAGGAACCAAGGGGGAGAGATTTTCGGACCCCAAACCCTAACCCAAAAATTTGGGGCTAATCAAGGTAATCATCCCTAGCCCTTAAACCTTTTAAATTGAGCATTTCAATTTGAAATTTAAGTGTATTTCAAGTTGGATTGTAAGAGCTTAAGCTCAAGTTATTTTCTGCCCTAAGTTTAAGATTTATGTCATGGTGCTTGATTAGGTTAGGTGGTTGATTTTTGAGCTTTATATGCTTATGCATGTTTTGCATGCTAGATGTTTGTTATATGTTCCCATAGGTTTTAGAATGAATGTATGATTATGTGATTGATGGATTGGAACGTTAGAAACGATTGCATGTGTGACTTTAGGCTCCCGCTGAGTTCGGTTGAGGTAGCGTGCACGTTTTAGGACGTAAAACGAAATTAAGAACCGAAACTGCCAGTCTCGGGTCAAGACTGGGCAGTGTTCTGGAAATGGTATTTTGAGGCCCTTAGAGGCCGAATTTGAAGAAACTCAAAACTACAAAGTTGTAGATAAGGGTTTTTCCTAGAGGGCAAAGCGGACCGTTTTTCAAATTGAGGCTCCAATGGCCTCCGTTTTTACAAAAACCCGTGGCTAGTTTACCCAGACCCAGTTTACAGGGTCAGCCAGTTTCAAATTAAAACTGGTACGAATCTAAGCAGAACTGGACTTTTCGTAAAACACGAAAGTTTTAGGATTTTTCAAGATCTAAAACTTTCGTGAAGACAAGTTTTTCAAAATCGGAATGGATTTTTAAACTGACACGGATTTCTAAAGAGTGTGCAGGAAACAAGAAATTCCTGCACATGATTTTCTAAAACAGTACAGGAAAACTGTATTTTTGCATCAACACCAATGTTTTGACTGTGGGAAACTACTCCAAAGGCAGTTTTCAACAGTTAATAATTTTTACAAACCTTTCTCAAAGAATTACAATTTTTCAAAGTTAAACTAGAATTTTTGAACAAAGAGAACTAAGTTTTTCCAAAGCAAAGAGAAAAACTAGTTTTTGGATTCAAAAGTTATCTTACTTTTGGTAACAAAACAATGATGGACGGTAACCGGGAAGGATACCCGAGTTACGGGATGGAGTCCAAAGCCCAAAGTTGACTTAGGATAATTGAACTAAGTTTGACTACCTCAAGGGTTACTCAAGGTAACCCAACAAGGTATAAAAATTGAGTTTGATCTTAAAACCCAAAAAGGATTAAAATTAAAAATGACAAGGCATAGGCCAAGGTTAGGATGATACCTAACCCTATTCATATATGATTGGGATTAATACCCAAGGTTACCTTAAGTAACCAAGTAAGTCATCATAAGTTATAAGGGAGACTTACAGCTAGAATTTCGTAGCCATGTTGGTATGGTCACCAACATTCCACAATACTAATTAGACCCTTACCTATGTCCTTCATCAAGCAGGAGGAAGCCTGCGGCTACCCGGAAGAGGAGCAGCTTTACGTAGGACATAGTAAAAGAGGTAAGTACAAACCTCACCTGCAGTATGGAAAATAATAAAAGATATTTTCCACGTATATATGCTATGCTATGTTATGCTATGCTATAATGCTATGCTATGTTATAATGCTATGCTATGTGCTGCTATGCTATGTTATGATATGAGATGCCATGTAATGATGTGATGCTATGACATGTTACATATTATGCCATGTTTTCTAAAATGTCATGGTTTTAAAAATGTCATGTTTTCAAGAATGCCATGATATGGCAAATGTTAAGTTGGGATTTGACCTTGTGACATCATGAAGCATGTTCACTAATATTGAACCACATGGTAAGATAAATCAAGTAAGGTGTCGTACCAACCTCCCGTGATCGAGGAGGCTAGAGGTTTCAGTTGTGACATTTACCTTCCGTGATCGAGAAGGGTCAAGTTATAATTCCCAGAACTGTTAGGGCCTTGCAAACCCTAGCTTTGTCTGGAGGCTGCGCGCTTTTGGTACGGACACTAGGGGCCCACATGTAATCAAGATAATGAGTAAAAGTGCCTAAAAGATTTATAATTGGACATAATCGGATCATGCATAAACTACATGATGATTGATATGTTACTTGATGTTTGAAAAGATTTTTGTGAGATCATGTTTGTACTTGCTGGGCGAAAGCTCATTTGTATATTCCATACTGTAGGTAAGACGCCTGCAGCATTACTTGATGGGCCATGGAGACGATGCAGCGAGTGAAGGGCGGTGTGGGATACCACTACGCAATATTTTCCGCAAATGTTTTTAAGTATGATGTTGTATATGGATGTGATGTAATGTTTCCAAGGTCCGATTTAAAAGGTCATGGTAACCTTATAATCGGCATAACAAGTAAAAGGGGTAGACATGATGAAGTTTACCCGTCAGTACAAGTTAATTCAAGTTGAGTTTCGAGTTATGATTTTTAAAATAAAATTTAAAGTTTTAAAGTTTAAAGAAAAAAAAAAAAAAAAAAAAAATTTTATCCTGAAATTTTTCGATAAAACAAAGATTTAAGTCTAGCAAGTTTGGTAACGGCCCACGTTTACGTAGTATGCCCCTACGTGGACGGGTCGGGGCGTTACAGGAATCTCCCTTCGTTGGTACTTGGGATTAATGGCTCGCAAAATGTGTCGCCAACTCCCCTCGCCTCCGGAGCTTGTAACTAGAGAAGAAAAAATGGAAGAAAAATTAAAAAGATAAAAAAAAAGAAGAAGAAGACATTATTCAAAATCGAACAAAACAAGTAAAAAGTTTAGAAATTTGGGCTGCCTCCCAAGAAACATTTGATTTATAGTCATCAGCTTAACTTTTGGAGAAGCGTTCGTCAAAGAGCGGTTTCTACCCATAGTAGGTATCAAATAACACCACATATGGGTTTTGGTTATGATTGCCCTCGAGCTTGGCAAGATGTGGAATTAATCCGCACGTGGCTCCAATAAGACTTAGCTTTGATGGATGTGCTTGGTGGGCATAAAGGAATGATGCTAGTGTCGATGGAGGAGGTGTTGGCCACATTGGATCTTTATAGATGTGATCGTGCTTGATCAGTGGTGGCTCAACAATGGAGATCTCAAGAAGTCAAGGATCGTAGATATCTTATTGTGATTCTTTATCAATACATAAGTCTTGTATCTCTTCCTCTCCCGAAGAATCATCTTTAAACAACTCCCATTCCTCCTTATTTTGTGTTGGCTCATCATGGTGGATTTCACTAAAGGCTTCCAATTTTTTATAGATGTCCTCCATTAATGACTTCCTTCTCATGGCTTCAATTGAGTCATTTGGAGATGCATTCATCCTTGACAACTGCACTTGAATTTGAGTCAATTCGGCTTGTAGTTGATGAAGTATCTCCATCCTCTCAAACTTCTCTATACAGAGCTTTATCTCCTCCAAAAATTGACAACAAGGGCTTGAAGATCGGGAAAAGACTCCGCATGTTGAGGTCGAGTGTCATACTCCGAAATGTTGGAATTGTTCTCTCATCCTTGGTTGTTCACTAAACAATCCCAATTCCAATGATAAAACTCGCCATGTCTTCCAACAACCAATAGGCTTCGTCAACAGATCATTGGTAGAAAGAGGTGCACTAGTAAAAATTGTGGATTACACGGCAGTTGGGTAATCGTCATGTAATCCAGTGTCGTGGTAGATAACATGACGGATATATTACCGTCGTGGTATCTCAAAGTTACACGACGGTTAAAACCGTCATCGAAACAAGGAACGCCGTCATGTAACATGTAATGTGAAGATATTATACGACGGTTCTAGACAAAACCGTCGTGTAATGTGGGACATTACACGACGGTTCCTCACGAACCATCATGTAATGTGACACATTACACGACGGTTCTATAAGAACCATCGTGTAATGTCCCATATTACACAACGGTTCCTTACAGGGGGACCGTCATCTAAGCCCCCCAATAGGGGGATGATTAGACGACGGTCCCCACCCCAACGGGGGGATTAGACGATGATTCCTGGACCATCGTTTAATCCCCCAGATGGGGGCTTAGATGATGGTTCTCTAGTGGACCGTCGTCTAATCCCCCCAATAAGTCGTCTAATTTTTGAAAAGTGGATTAGACGATGGTTTTGTCAGAAAACCGTCGTGTAATTGTAATCCAGTTTTGTCACCACAATCCAATGGCCTAATAACCCTGTCTTATTTGCAAAATTTACTCATACTATAGTATTGATCCCGGAACAAAATTAATGTTCAATATATATATATATATAGCAATAAACATAATAAAATAAGTATATAATACATCTTGAATTATAATAAAAATAAAGTCATGTGTTATACAAAATAAATGGCATAATTCTCAAGTTTTTTTCTTTCTTCTCTTTGCTTCCTCAACATGGGTCCATTCAATATCTGATCGAACCAAGTGGAAAACATCATCATCGAATTCGTCAATCTCCTCAACCGGTGGCAATCCATGTGCGAAAGGAGGAATGTCGGAGCAATCTTCCTTATTTTTTTGACCATGGATCAATTTTGGCTTCATCGGTACTACTAAAGAAAACTCTAAATTGCTGGGATTCGTTGTGTAAAATACTTAGATTACTTGTGATGCCATAATGAACAGATCGTTTTTGTATCCCAATCGTCTAAAGTCCACCACTGTCATGCCATCATTATCAATCCTTACATAATTATTGTCCGCCTATTTGCACTTAAAGAGTGCTATATGTAAATCACAGTAATCAAGTTCCCAAATATCTTCAATGAAACCGAAGTAGTTTATAATTCCATAAACTGGATTCTTGTCCTTTGCAGATAAAATATGCATGGACTTAACACGGATACTAACACCACTATTTTAAACAGGATGCTTCTTATCTCTTTCGCGAGTGTAGAATATAAAACCATTGACGAAGTATGATATATACTGTGTAACAATGGTCGACGGTCCTCTAGCGAGATTCATTAACTTTTGCGAAAAGCCGTCCTTCTGAAATACATGTCTTCGTAGCCACTGACGAAACGTCCGATTGTATTCATCTTGTAGCAACTTTTCATTTCTTCCTCTTCTTGGATTTTTATCTCTTAATTCCTGTAGGTGAACCTCAATAAAAGTCTCAACTTTAACCCTATTATGTAAGGTATAGAGACAAGCTTTCTCCTATTCACCTCGATTTACCGGCGATGGAATACCGACGGATAGTCCTTTCCAGTTAATGTCTGTAGTCTTTGGTGATCCAATCGCTTCCATGGTGGATAAATACTCGGAGCAAAATTCGACCTATTCCTCTGCAATGTTGCTTTCTACTATACATCCTTCTGGCCTATTTCGGTTCTTGACATAACCCTTCAAAATCTTCATGTACCTTTTAAAAGGATACATCCATTTCAAGTAAACCGGTCCACATAGCTTCACTTTCCGGACTAAGTGCACCATTAGATGAATCATTATGTCAAAAAATGAGGGTAGAAAGTACTTCTCGAGCAAGCACAATGTCTTAACCAACTCTGATTGTAGTGAATCTAGTGTCAATGGATCAATTACCTTGGAGCATATTGAGTTGAAAAATGAGCATAATTTGGTAACTGTGAATCTCACATCCTTCGTTAAAACTCCTCGCAAGGCCAGCGGTAATAACTGTTACATCAAGATAGACACCAACCTTTTGATGTTGGAAGAATACCCGTTGGGCACTTTTACAGAAGCGAGCCACTCAGAAAGCTTTCTTTTTTCCTGTCTTGATAAGGTGTATTTCGCCGGAGGTAAGTAAGTTGCATTCCCTTTTTTCATAGGGATCAAGTTAAGTCTAATATTCAATTCCTTAAGATCGAACCGTGCTTTTTCACCGTCTTTGCTTTTATTAGGAATGTCTAGCAACGTGCCCACTATAGATTCATAAATATTTTTCTCAATATACATCACATCTAAGCAATGACGAACAAAAAGTGTCCTCCAATATGGAAGTTCGTAGAAGATTGACCGCTTTTTCCAAAGTCTATCAACCGCGGGATCATTGTTACTCCTTTTTCTTTTCTCGAGTTCCACTTTTAAATCCTTAACCATCTCATAAACGTCTTCGCCCATCAAAACCCGAGGAGGGATTCTTTCTTCCGTATTATCATCGAAAGCCTTTTTCTGTTTACTGTATCGATGATTTTGTGGTAAGAATCTCCTATGACCAAGGTAAATGGTTTTCTTACCATTCTTCAATTGGATGGAAGATATTTCTTTCATACAAATGGGACAGCCGATAGAACTCTTGACTGAATAACCAGATAGATTTCCATAAGCAGGAAAGTCATTAATTGTTCACATCAACATTGCACGGAGTTTGAATGTCTCTTGACAGTAAGCATCTCTAACTTCGATCCCCTTTTCCCATAAGCAATTTAGATCATCGATTAGTGGTGCTAAGTACACATCAATGTCATTCCCTGGTTGTTGAGGACCAGAAATCAATAAAGTCAACATCAAGAACTTCTGCTTCATGCTCAACTTCGGAGGGAGATTATAGTTGACAAGTATGATGGGTCAAGTACTATGCCTACTACTCATATTACCATGTGGGTTCATTCCATCCGCCGATAAACCAAGACGTAGATTTCATGGTTCCGCACTAAATTCAGGATGATCGGCATCAAAGGTCTTCCATTGTGGTGCATCGGCTGGATGTCTAAGCATGTCATCTTCAACACGCTTATCATGGTGTCAAGTCAAATTCTTGGCATGATCGGCATTACAGAATAAACGCCGCAGACGCGGTACCGGAGGAATGTACTATAACACCTTTGCCAGCGCACCTTTGCTGCCATTCGTTGGATTCTTGCCCTTCATCCATCTCGACTCGTTACAAACCGGACACTCATCCAAATCCTCATAAGCATTTCGGTAAAGGGCACAATCATTTGGACATGTATGAATTTTTTCATATTCCATTCTCAAAGTGCACAACATCTTCTTAGCTTCGTACATACTAGCAGGTATTTTATTATCAACTAATAGAACCTCTCTTAGAAATTTTAAAAGAGCCGTGAAACTAGAATTTGGCCACCCTCCCGATACCTTCATGTTCCATAATTTGACCAATGCAGATCATTTCGTATATTTACTACACCCATCATACAAGGGCATCTCGAAATCATTCATCATTGCTTCAAATAACTCCGGACGATGCACAAATTATTCTTCCAAATCATTAACCATATCAAACAAATTATCTCCTACATTTTCCTCAACAATAGGTTCTTTTCGCTTTGTTCTTCGTTGATGGATTAAAACACATTTCACCATGTAAATACCACGTTTGGTACGAACAAATAATCCCACGGGCAAGCAAATGTCTTCTAACTTCATCAACTGAATGAGATCTATGATTTCCACAATCCACACAATGATATCGAATCTTATCATTCTTCATGTGAGTTTTGGCAAATGACAAAAATTCTTCAATACCATCTCGATATTTTCTAATCAATCTATTAGCCCACATCCATTTTCGATCCATTTCCAAGAACCCGACCTAAATTGATATTAAATATATCATATAATTCATTCAATAATCAAGTTTTTGCATTTAAAAATACAACATATTAAGCTATTGAAAAAATTCAACAAATCATACTTAAAGAAGAAAAACAAACGAGAATATATACCATTTTAGATATCTACAATAATTCGTCAATAAAAATCAAATAACTAAAAAGAAGAGTAAGTAATAATCACTATACTTACAAATAATTACTATACGCGAGACTTGGTTTCACAGTGGAGGAGACGTGGTTCCGCAGGTTTCTGTGATATTTTTCGCGGCTGCGTGACAGTTCTCTAAGATAAAATGAGAGCTGCTGCGAGGGATACAAAAATTAGGAATACACGATGGGTTTTTATAAAACTATCATGCAATCATAGATATTAAATGACAGTTCCTTGGAACCGTCGTGTAAACACTGGTTTTTGGGGTTTAAACGACGGTCCCACGGGACCGTCGTATAAACCGTCCGTCGTGTAAACCCTCTATTTATGAGGGTTTACATGACGGTCATGCGGGATTGTCGTGTAAACCCTCTGTTTACGAGGGTTTAAACGACGGTCCCTCGGGACTGTTGTGTAAACCCTTGGTTTTACGAGGCTTTAAACAACAGTCCTTAGGGACCGTCATGTAAACCCTCTGGGACCGTCGTGTAAACCCTGGTTTAAACGACGGTTCCGATAGAACGTCGTGTAAACTAGAGTTTTATACGACGGTTTAGAAAAACCGTCGTGTAATCATCTGTTTACACGATGGTTTTTCGAAACTGTCATGCAACCTCCATCGTATAATCCCTCTTTTGTAGTAGTGGTGGTACCATCTCCTCTTTCAACTCAATGTCTTGTTATAGCACACAAGCCACTTGGAAGATTTCAAGTTGACATTCTTTAGAAAAACCATGAAATGAAAACCTAATTAGCAAATCTTTAAATCTCCACCAAGCAAGAAAAAATGGTTTCAATTCTTGTTGAGCAAAACACAAGAGGAGTTGTCGATATGACATCTTTCAAGTACCTTAAACAAGTTAACAAGAAAAATTTATACAAAAGTAAAAACAAAGAAAGAAATAAAAACAAGAAGAGAAAAAAAAAAGTTCAAATTAATCCTAGAGTTAATTGGTATCGATATTAACCAAAATTAAACAAAATAATCTCTGGTAATGGCGTCAAAAACTTGTTGCGTGAAATTTCGCAAGTGTACGAATCACACAAGTAATAAAGTGATAAGTAAGGTTCTAGGGAATTGATTTCACTTTACTATTTCTATGCTTATCCGATTTAATAATTATTAAAATGTTCAATAACATAGCTAATTTACATGCACAAAAATGGTAAAATAACTCTATTTTATATAGTTATCAAGATGCCCTTTCATTTTCGTTTTTCTTTTCTTTGAAAAAAAAAATGGAAGAAAGTAAAAGAAGATGGAGTTTTTCTTTCTCACTCACCGGAAAAAAAGGAAAAAAAAGCAACCTGAAAATTAAGAGAAATGAAAGGGAAATTATCGTTTTTTTCTAAATTCAATGAGCAACTTTTAATTAAAAGAAATAATTGATAGGCTTTTGAAGTTGGCGTATCTATATCAGTTTTATTATCTCTGTTCATCCATGCCCATGTGTGGTTCCTCCTAAACTTTTTTTTTTCCCTTTAAAGACGAGATAAGCCCTCTTCTTTTTCTCTATCAAGTAAGAGTAGGGCTCACAATACGGGACACGACGACACGATTCAAAAATGACATAAATTTCTCAGATTTAGACTGGCAAGAATAGGGGATGGGTCAAATTCGGGTGACCCAAAATTGACGTGAGTAAAAACGGGTCGTGTTCGGGTTGGACCCGTAGAATCCGAATACGACCTGTTTTTTCCCGTGTCAATTTCAGGTCAAATATCATGTCAATTTCATGTCAACTCCGTGTCAATTTCAGGTCAATTTTCGGATCAATTTTGGATGACCCAAACACAACCCGGGTCCGACCCAAAAAAGTTTGATAAGCTTTTAAAAAAAAATCCTAAATCCTTTTACATAACCTTTTTATGAATTTGGGATATAATTTACTTAAATTGAATTAGTTTTTGCATCAAATTCAAATTAAATACGGATTCAATTTGGGTCCAATTCGAGTTGCGGGTTCAATTCGAATCAAATTAATATCGCGGGTCTATTTTGTGTCGCGGGTCAAGTTCGGTTCATGTCGTGTCAACCCGTTATAGGTTCGTGTTATGTTCATGTCACGGTTTGAAGTCATTTTCGTGTCACAGGTCGCGTTTGGGTTGGGGAAGAAAAAAATGTTGGAAAAATCAGACCCGATATCAGTAGTTACGGTGCAGCAGAAGTTTTAAAATTTTTCTGCCGTTTCTGAAAAGAATCTCATGATGCACATAACAATAAATCAAATTCATGATTAAGCGTACCTTATTTCTCAGATTCCGAAATCACTAGAGCATTTGACTAACATGTCTTCTCTATTATTCTTGAGTTCCACGTCTCAGAGTGTGTGTGGGCACATGTTCTATGAATCCAAGCAACCGGTAATGCTTTCCGAAGTCTAGACCTCTCTTTCTCAATTCCGATGTTCCTCGTTGAGAATATGATCCAGCTTCTTTAAAACTACAAAACAGGAACCGGTTAACCTCCTTATGAAAATAATCACTCGGTTTAACCTTCCTCTCAGTTTTGATTCAATGGAATTTTCTCTCTTTTTTTTTTCTCACAAGATAGCCGAATTTTGATGAAGTAGAAGAAACCACAATTGGTTTTTCTCTCACTCCCAAAAATGTTTTCCCTCTTGAAAAATACCAAAAATTAGTTTCTCAAGAATTCCTAGCCTTTATATAGAAGTCCAATCCTTTTTCAAAATTTATATCCTTCTTGAAAAATAATTAATAATTAATAATTATTTTTTTTCAGATAAATTTTGAACCAAAAGATCATACAAGTTTAGGGCTAGATTCATTGAACCTAAAAACATTTTTCCAAGGAGAGAATATCTTCAAAAATTCGGCTACTAATGAATTTCAAGCTAGATTGATGGTTCAAATTTTAAATCAAGAATCTAGACTAGTGAAAAGATCCTAGTCCTATCTAGATTCAAATTACTTTTAAACATTTTTGAATTTAAATAAAATTCACTTGTTTGAATTAAAAATTTTCCTCAAACATCAACCATATTTATTAATTTAAATAAATGGAATATTTGAAAATTTTCTCCTGTCAAAACCGTCCACAACATTTTAAAGGAAAAAAAAATTCATCAAATAATCTATATTATTTAAATCAATTAATAATTTAATGTTAGGAATATATTTGAACAATTTTGAAACAAAATTTTCTTCCCTCCACCTATCTAAAAACCGTACATCACATTTAGCTTAGGAGAGAAAAACTTTGTTTTCCAAAATTAAATAATTCAAACACAATCTTATTTCTAAAATTCAAATTAACCAATCACATGTTGACAAATCATATTATTTGTCTACACCAATTCTACATGTCCAATCATTTCCGGATTGTATGATAGAGAGTAATATGTCTTAATAAGCATTACTAAATTCCATTTAAATTTACCGATCTCATTAGGAACAAATCCCGAGATGCTTTATGAAACTATATGAGCTAATAAAGGGACCCGATGAAAATATGTAAAGAGGCTCCTATAATTGTGAAAAATTAATCTCAGATTAATTATTTATCAATTATCAACTTCAAAACTATTCCACTAAAAGTTTGAAGCTGAACTCCTGTTTATACACCGTATTACGAAAGCTCTCTCATGTAGTGCTTCTTCCATGATTTATTCATCGCTTGCTTAATCCCCATATGTTATCCATAATTGAATTAAGGACTTCTTCCGTTTTACCTTTTCAATCATTTTAACTTAAAGTTCCATTATTCTCCATTGAAAGAACCACCAATTGTAAAACCATACAATTGGTAAACCATCAGAGAACACAAATTAAACCGATGGCCAAGATCTTGTTATACTATCTTTTAATCCCCGAATAATACCTTTAGGTAGATAAAATGTACTATCATTAAGATAGCTATGGATTCCATATCTATGAATCTGGATTTCTCCATCCATCAGTCATGCACCCAAAACACAAGTATATTGACCATGAATTAACAGTATCTCACCTGTAGTGCATTAAAGTACATAAGTAATGGATACGAACTCAAGTAATCATTTCACGATTAAGATTAATACATGATGATAATCAAAGCATCATTGATTCTTATAAACGGAATTATTAAACCAAATCAATTAACACTTTAGGTCCAGTCCAATGTCATACCTCAATACTGGTATACATTAAAGTTTTCACTCGGAACCTATCCGATGGTCAAGACAAACCATCTCTCCAAAGAAGTAGAAAACCTTTACAATCTTATCATGAATAAGATCCCTAAATCTTATTCTGTCGATTGCGGACTATTTATCTAGACTGTTATTAAATTACCACGTCTTCTATATATACCTCGTATACATATGGTAATCCGATATATTACTAATAGCCAAGGAGCATTTTATATTTGCTCAAAATAACCATATAATCAACAAATGAAAGTAAATAAGACATAACTTATTAAACATAAATAACTTCCTCTTATTAATATCAAAATGTCATATTTATAGAAAATCCTTAATATTGATGTTCTATCCTTAGGGCACATATAGATCCCAATAATCTCCCACTTGCCTTAAGCGAGTAAATATGACATATTATGCATCCCCATGCCTTCGACGTATTTTTCGAATCTTCTGGCCACCAAAGTCTTCGTGAACGAGTTGGCAAGATTGTCCTCTGATGCAATTTTGCAAACCGTCACATTTCACTCTCAACAAAGCCTCTGATGATGTGATATTTTCTGTCAATGTGCTTACTCCTCTTATGATGCCTAGGATCCTTGGTATTAGCTACTACTGCACTGTTGTCATAGTAGAGCACCATAGTTTTATCCATACTAGGAACGACCTCAAGGTCACCAAGGAACCTGCGGAGTCATACCGTTTCCTTTGATGCCTCACTGGCTGCCACATACTCGACTTCTATGGTCGAGTTAGAGATGCAAGACTGTTTAATACTCCTCCACACAACGGCCCCACCTCCAAGAGTAAAGACAGATCCTGAAGTCGATTTATTTGAATCCTGATCTAATTGAAAATCAGAATCTGTGTATCCTATAGGAACAAGGTCCTGACCGGAATACACTAGCATATAATCCCTAATTCTCTGTAGATACTTGAGTATATGCTTGACCGCAGCCCAATGATTCGGTCCTAGATTCGACTGATATCGACTTACCATTCCAACCGTAAAACAAATGTCAGGCCTTGTGCATAACATAGCGTACATAAGACTACCTACCGCTGATGCATAAGGTACATTTTTCATACGCTCACTTTCTTCCAATATCTTGGGACAGTCATCTCTAGAAAGCTTGATTTCAATCCTGAAAGATTGGGCACCTTTCTTGGAATCTTTCATAGAAAACTTTTTAAGTTCTTTATCAATGTATGAAGCTTTGGAGAGTGCTATCGTTTTGTTCTTTCTATCTCTAAATAGTTGAATTCCAAGAACATAGCTAGTTTCTCCTAAGTCTTTCATGTCAAACTGTTTGGGTAACCAAACTTTGACAGATGATAACATTACCACATCGTTTCCAATAAGTAATATATCATCCACATAAAGTACTAGGAAAACTACTTTCTCGTTCTTGATACATTTATAAACACATGGTTCATCAATATTTTGTTCGAATCCATAGGTTTTGATTGCTTGATCAAACCTAATATTCCAAGAACGAGATGCTTGCTTTAATCTATAAATGGATTTAAACAACTTGCATACCTTGTCTTGTTGGCCCTTTACCTTGAACCCGTCTGGTTGTATCATATAGATATCTTCCTCAAGAGAGCCATTCAAGAAAGCTGTCTTGACATCCATTTGCCAGATTTCATAATCGAGAGCAGCCATAATGGATAAAAGAATGCGGATTGACTTGAGCATTACTACAGGCGAGAAGGTTTCTTCATAGTCGATTCCTTATTTCTGCGTATAGCCCTTTGCTACAAGTCTTGCCTTGAAAGTTTCCACTTTCCCATCCACACCTCTCTTCCTCTTGTATACCCACTTACACCCAATCGGTTTTATGCCTTGGGGTAAGTCTACAAGTTTCTAGACCCCATTGGAATCCATAGATTCCATCTCGGTGTTCATAGCCTTTTGCTAAAGATTATAATCAACATCTTCCATAGCTTCTTTGTAGGTAGCCGGATCATCAACATGTTATATGGATTCTGCTTCAAAAACTTCACTATTGAACATGTACCTATCAGGTTCCCTGATAATCCTCCTACTACGATGAAACTCCTGTGGTTGTTGATTCTTTAGTGGTTTTTCCACAGGGTTTTCTGTAACTTTAGGAATATCCAAACCCGATGTATCTCCTCAAGCACTATTTTGCTACGAGGTTTAAAATCTTCCACATAACTTTCCTCCAAGAATGTTGTATGTGTAGAAACAAAGACTTTATTTTGCCTCGGATTATAGAACAGACCACCTTTTGTCCCTTTTGGATAGCCAATAAACAAGCACACTTCTGATCGTGACTCCAACTTCTTCGCTTCCTTATCCAGGACGTGTGCTGGACAATCCCAAATTTGAATATGATTCAAATTAGGTTTCCTACTCGTCCATAACTCGTAAGGAGTTTTAGGAACCGATTTGGAGGGAATGTTATTCAGAAGATAGCATGCAGTTTGTATGGCATATGTAACGACCCGCCTAGCACAGGCCGTTATCATACATACATACATACATAATGGCATTCATACTTACTTACTTACTTAGCGTAATCAGCGGAATTTTTTTTATATAGTACGTACGAACGGAAAGCAATATATAAAATGATGTTCGTAGTTCGGATATTAAATACTATACATAAATGAAACAAAACGCGTGGCGGCAAATTATCCCACTCACTTCACAGTTCACCCTGCCCCGCTCGCCATCTTGTATCAAAAGTTGCTGACAGGTTGCTTACCTACAACATAGACGTAAGACACGTGAGCTTTCGCTCAGCAAGTACAACATAATTATCCGCGACAAGAAACCATACATAACATACTTAACCAATCATAGCATACTCAACCAATCGTAACATATTATGCCCTAATCATGCATGAGCTAGTTATGCTTCATTATGCTTACTTGCTCATTCATAGCTTGTCATACTTAACTTGCTTATCTTACTTATGGGCCCCTTACATAGGTGTACGTACCGGGCGCGCAACTATGGAGTGGTTGGGGCGACCAGTCTATTTCCAACTCAAACCATAGTCCAACCCGACCTGCGAGCGGGTCGGTACGACACAGGCAACTTGCTTGCCATCTTATGATTGATCTTTCTCTTCTTTAGAATTAGTGAACATGCTTCGTGATGTCACATATTCATGAGATATAATCATATCATGCTTCATAACATAACTTAATGCATCATAGACATATCATACATCATGTCATACTGAAATCATAGCACATAACGTCATTGCATCACATCACATAAACATTTTCCTAATATCAGATAAATCTAACATACAATCACATCCCATCTATATCATTCATACTTGGGTAAGTATACAACAAAAGCCTATGCTGTAGGCGGAGTTGTACTTACCTTGTCTCCTATGTCCGATGCTGAGCTGTTCCAGATCAAGGTGCAATAGCGGATTATCTCCTGCTATTACAAAGGACATAGGGTAAGGATTCTGAAAATCCGATTCTTAAACTATTGGTAATCAACTAACATTTACTTTACTTCCTAGTTATATGTCCCCACAATATTATCTTGAAAATATCGCAAACGGGTTACTATTTGTAACCCCGTAAGTAACCCTCGAGATAAGGGTTGTAATCAAAAGGCTTGGTCCTTTATTGGGTTACATTGGATACTCTTGGGCTTTGGGCCCAAACCAATAACTTGGTTAAAAAAAATCCCTTCTTGCTTTGTTTTCAGAAAACTTAGATTTTTCTTTCAAAAATCCTTGAAATCTTATGAGTAGGTTTTATAAATTGTTAAGGGCTGAAAACTGCCATTGGAATAGTTTTAGCAGTCAAAACATTGGGGTTGGTGGAAAATACAGTTTTTCTGTTTTGTTTTAGAAAATCTTGTGCAGGAATTTCCTGTTTCCTACACAGTTTTTGAAATCCAATTTTTATTTAAAAATCCATATCGAATCTGAAAAACTTTTCTTCATGAAAGTTTTTGATCTTGAAAAACCCTAAAACTTTCATGTTTTGTTCAAAACCCAGTTTGGACTTTAACTTACTCATTTACCCTGTTAAACTGTCCTGGCCGTGCATGGAAACTGGGCATGGTCAGGCTCGGATTTCTATAAAAACGAAGGCCGTTGGTGCCTTATTTTGAAAAACTGTCCATGGTCTCCACTAGGAAAAACCCTTATCTATAACTTTCATGTTTTAGGTTTTATCAGATTCGGACTCTAAGAGCCTCAAATTTAGGTTTCCAGAAAACTGTTTAAGTTAGACCCGAATCTGGCAGTTTCTCTTATTCAACTTGGTTTTGCGTCCTAATCACGCACACTACCTCAACCGACCACAGCGGGAGCTTAGAATCACACAGGCATCGTATTTCTAACGTAAATCTTCTTTAAACACATTTTAAAACACAGCCATGCAAACCATTATTTTTTTCTAGAATTTTAGGGTTTGCCTAATTTCCAAAGTTGCATAATTCAATCTAAGTTAACCATGCAACCTATTTAACCATTCTAGATCAAATTTAATCCAATTAGGGGACATACAACCTTATCCAGCAGCTATCATACAAATCACATAAATCAATCAAGCATCAAATAAATCATACAAAACTTAATAAATCCAAACCACCCTTAGATCTAATCAAGCACATATCTAACTTTCTAAACTAAGGCAATTAATGAAAATTGAGCTTATGCTCATACAATTGACAACTTGAAATACATGTAAATTTCAAATTGAAATCAAATTGAAAAGCTTAAGGCTATGGGAGAGTCACCTTTCTTAACCCTAAGAATGGTTAGGGTTTGGTCCAAACTTTTTCAGCTCCTTGGCTCCTAGGATGCAACCGGCCTCTCCCCTAGCCTACCCAAGAATTTTTGTGTCTCTTGGTTGTTGTTTCCTACCAAAATCTGACCACTCCCCCTAGTTCCCAAGCACTTTTCTCACCTTTTTCTTGCTCACCACCAACCGGCCACTTGGCCAAAATTGAGCTCCAAAATTTTCCAGCACTTTTTCTTGGTTCCTAAGTGAAATCCGAACTTTACCCACAAATTTCCTCACTTGGATTTTGGGTTTTTGTTCTATTTTTCTTGGCTGCCTAAGGATCGGTTTTGGAGCAGAAAATGGGCAGAACTTCACTAAGTTTTCTGTTTTTTTTTTTGAATAAAATGCACCCCTATTTATAGAGGTTTTGAAACTTTTCAAATTTGCAAAATAGTCCTCCAAAAACCAACTTTTTACACTTTTGGAGGGTGAGGTGGCCGGCCATACTTGGTCTAGAACCATCCAAATTACTTTCCAATTTTTGCTTAAATCCATAATGATGTCATAATTTATGGATAAGGTGATGTCATCCACCTTAGGGCTTGTTTGCTTTTGTCTCTTGAGAAATAATCCAACTTTGAGCCAAAACAGATATTGCAAATACTGTGTTCATTAATCCACAGTATTGAATACTGTTTGCAGTCCAAAATTTATCTGTCTTAAAATGAACTGTACGGAAACTTTTCTTTTTGCTTCAAGCCATTCGGCCCTTAATAACCTATTTAATGTGCTTGATTTTTCCATGGTGGTTTTAAATCAAATTCTAACTATTTTACTCATAAAAATAGTTTTCGCAGTATATTTCCAATACTGCTTAACATACTTCATTCCCGTCACATAGTTTGACTTTTCGGGTCAACTTTGACTTTCTTGGTCAACTTTGAACTTCTTGGTCAACTTTGACTTTCTATAAAATCATAGAATTTTTCTATCTTTTTAACTCAAAAGATCATATGCTTAGCTAAGCAATCATTTTTGAGTCTTATGGTTTATAAGAACTCATAAAATTCAATAAAAACCCTAAGCCGGGCTTTTTCATAAATACCATCAATGGCACAATTCAAGTTTCTATACACGAAATCGAAACGTTGAAATTTCTAGTTCTTACAGCGTATCCCTAAAATGACAAAGGTAATGTGGAGTAACTCATCATAGACCAGACCATATCCAATAGGGTCCTATTCCTTTTCTCAGCTACACCATTTTGTTGACGAGTACCAGGTGCAGTCAACTGGGATTGTATCCCATTCTCTATCAAATTTTCTAAGAACTCATCCGATAGCTATTCCCCACCTTGATCGGATCGAAGTATCTTAATAGACTTGCCTAATTGTTTCTCTGCTTCAGTCCGAAATTCTTTGAACTTGTCAAAGGCTTCGCTTTTGTGGGTCATCAAATAGAACCCAAGTTTGGTGAAAATCACCAAACGGGTTTGGTAAAATAATTGAATGTATGAGATTGAATGAATGAGTATGAGAATGTTAGATTATATGCTACATGCTTGATATAGGCTCACGGTTGTGAACCGTTGAGGTAGGGTGTGCGTAATTTTTATGTTAGAACGAACCGAATCCAAAACTGTCAGTTCGGGTGAAAACAGGGCAGTGATTGGGAAATGGTGTTTTGAGGCCTTTAGAAGCCGAATTTGAGAAAACTCAAAACTGCAAAGTTGTAGGAAATTGAAAATGGTAGGGGGGGATCTTAGACAGTTTTTGAAAATAAGGCTCAAAAGGCCTTCATTTTTTATAAAAACCCGTGCCTGGACCGCCCAGACCTATGTGCACGGTCAGGCAGTTTCTACAAGGAAAAAGTATAAGTTAAATGCAGAACTGAGTTTTGAGCAAAACGAGAAAGTTATAGGGTTTGTCCAAAATTTATCTGCATAAAACTAGACTGCGTTTAGGTTTTTCTTAGAACTTAAAGCTCATTAGTCCTTACTGTCCTAAATATTGTGCTTGATTTTTCTAACATAATCCCGTACCTTAAACTTGCTTATCTATCCGTAATGACGGTTTTTCACAGTGTAATCTCTATACTGCCTGTTATACAACAGTACCATCATTCATTGACTTTTCTTGATCAAACTTTGACCAATATAAAATCATAAATTCTTATCATAGCTCAAATCATTCTGGCCAAACTTTGACCAGAATACAATCATAAATTCCTATCATAGCTCAAATCATTCTGGCCAATCTTTGACCGGAATATAATCATACATAAATCCTAATTCTGATAACTCAGATCAGGCAATTCATATACTTATACATAATACAAATTCTGATTCCTTGAGAAACAAGAAATCATAATTTGTAATAAAGTCGGTTATTACATCTTATCTGTAATGGATGGATGCATGGAAATCTTTATTTTATCAAACCTAAGATGCACTCACTGCTTGATACAGAATTGGAAAAGAACTCTAAAAGATATAAATCTTCTCACTCTAACAAATAATATCTTTAGCATTTATGACTTGGTCACATAAGCCTTAATAGAATTCAAAGGATGGTAAATGAGGAATGCCTTGACTTGTATGAGGCTGAACCTTGGCCACAATGTGAATCCTGTTTGGAGGGTAAGATGACTAAACGACACTTTGCTGTTAAGGATAGTCGTGCCAAGGAACTTCAAAACTTTCGTGAAGAAAAGTTTTTCAAAATCCAAACAGATTTCAAAGTAAAACTTAAGCATAATAGTAAGCCCTGATTCAGAATTTCAAAACAGTACATGCACAGGAAATTTCTGCACATGCACTGACGATTTGACTATTTTCTGTAAATACCTTCAAAACTTAAACAGTTTTATTTAAAAGCAGTTTTACATGGTTAATCAAACCCAGTTTAGTAAGAAAAGAATTAATTAAGCAAATTAAGTAAAGTAAGACAATTGGTAACCTAAGTAGTCATATAGGTTACCTAATTTTAATTGGGCCTAGTTATTTAAGAACAAATGCTGTATGTTGGGCCTTGGGTCAAAGATTTTTAGGGTAACCTTAAAGGATACCACCTTAATTGTTGGGCCTTAATAGCCCAACAGGCTTTTTAAATTTTCATCCAAGTTAGGCCTATACCTAAGGTTACTCATAGTAACCTAATAGGATACGAAGGTCATTGGGCCTCGAGCCCAAAGTTCATTAGGTAATCAAACAGGATACTGTTTGATTACCATTAGGGCATGTACATTAGGGTTACACTTAGTAACCAACAAGGATATTATTAAAGCATAGGAGGGGGACCTGATAAATATTGGTTAGGGTACCGACATTTAATAAAATAATTTAAAGTAAGATAAGATGATTCTTATCTTACTTCTTTTTTGGAAACAGGAAGGTAACCTATTGAGGTAACCTGTCGGAACGACAAACCCCAGGACTTAGCATAACTGGTAAGTACAACTCCGCCTATAGCATAGACGGAAAAATATTTTTACTGCTTGTATGATTTTAAACTCATACATGTATGATATGTTGCATATGATTTATGCCTTGATAATATGTTGCATATGATTTATGCCTTGATGCTGTAGTGCGTATGATTTATGTTTTATCATTGTGGCATCATGAAGCATGCTCACTAAAGATAAGTCACTTGGTAAGAATGAGAACCCAGTTTCAAGTAAGAAACTATTGTAAAAGACTGTTTTTAAGAAGAAAACTGTTTTCAATGAACAAGTTAAGAAAAGATTTTTAAGCAAGTTGCCTTGTATCGTATCGACCTGCCACTATGGGCGGATTTGGTCCATGGTTTGAGTTGGATCTGGTTGGCCACCCCATCCACTCCATGGCTACACGCCGCAGTACGTACACTCATGTTATGTAAGGACCCATGATTATGTAAGCATAAGATATCATAATGAAAGCATAATGAAGCATATTTGACTCATGCATTGCTTTATCAAGTTGTTTTGCGGGTTAATAATTGTACTTGCTGGGCGAAAGCTCATAACTTACGTTTATGCTGTAGGTAAGTTTCCTTCTGGCAATTCTTGATGGAAGGCGGTGAGGCTCGGCAGGGCTATCTGTGAAACGTGGGAATGGAGACTGCTACGTGTTTTGAAATATATATGTGTATGTTTATTTAGTACAAAGTTATTTTATGTTACGATACTTTTGATAAGTAAATATTAGTTAAGTATAAGTTATTTTACATTATGACAGTTTTGAAAAGTAATTACTAAATAAGTATGTATGTATATTATAAATATGTAAGTAGTAAAGTTTTGAGTCAAATTGTTTTAAAAAGAAAAAAAAATATGTACGATATTTCCACATAAGTAAGTAAGTATGTTAAATTAGTATATAAGATAAGTATGGTAACGGCCTACATAAAGACGGGTCATTACAGTATGAGTTGGCTAATATATGATCAAAATTTACATGATTTTGCATGTATAAACTGGTAGTTAAAATTCTATAAGTGGGCATAGGTCGGAACTGCCTGAATAGTAACCCAAGGTGAATTATACGTTAACGTAATGTACGTTATTTGTTTTGCCATGTAATGATTAAGTGTGATGAGATGCTTTGTGAGTCAATGTCTTATGCATGGAATTATTAATTATAAATATTTATTGTGAAACGTTTGCATGATAAGGAATGATAAAAGTATTTTATGCTCTTAATGTTCATGAATAAGAGTTTTCTTTAAATGAATTCTTTTTACATAGATCTTAAAAGGTGTTTACTGAAATAATGTTTTCATTAGTTGTATTATTACACTTTTGATGTTTTATGTTAAAGTATATATATGTAAAACATAACTAAGGCATTGCACACCCCAATGTTAAAGGATGTCCTGCAAGGTGGACTTGTCACGTTTGGTTTGGGACTAGCTACTCCTCTCCTCTCGTGACGGCATGCCAACAATGTTAATGGTGCAAAGACAGGGTTCAAAAAAGATAAAATGAAATGTTTTAATGTGAAAAGAAAAAGATATGTTGTTGTGATATGTATAAGTTTAAGTTGAAGGATTTTAATAACTTTCTGTGAAAATTTATAAATACTTACTGAGTTTTAAGCTTACTTAAGTTATATCATGTTGCAGATAAAGGTAAAATCAAGCTTTTATTAAGGTGGAGGACAGAGCATGTGTGTGTGCGAGGAATGGTGAATTAGAAACGGAGTTATGCCACAAATATTATATTTAAAATTTATTTAATTTCGCTCTATGAAACCTTAAAATAAGAGGTTTGAACGTTGTTGTTGTTTTTTTTTTAAATTCGTTAGATTAATTATGATTTATTTATCACTGGATTATCTTATATAATAAGTTGACTATTTGCATATTTGACATCCAAAAAGATTAAAAAATTAAATTGACAGAAATTTTTGAGATAATATTAGTAATTACATGTTAAATTTATATTTTTCGTTAGTTAATTTGTTAAGTTAACGATTAATGTAACGAGTATTGAGAATGTTACATATTTAATGTTTTTATTATTACATATGGATTTTGGAGTTTAATTTTAAATGCGTGACTGTAAAAGTTATTTATTTAATTTTTTTTTCCAGACTGCTTACGACTAATTCCGTCGTCGTTTGCTCCGAACAACGACTACCACCTGTCATTATTATCAGCGGAAACATGTCGTTAGCCGAATGAAACGACGCTTCTTCCTTTCGTTCTATGTACCAGCTGGGATTTTACAAAACCAAGAAGTTTCAAACAACCTGTCCGCTCGGACCACTCCCATGGCGACGACAAATCCAACGGTAATCCAAGAGCTCTCTCCTGAACCCCAACCAAAACCCCAGCCACCGCCGGTACCGCCTCTTGTTCCGGCGACATTCTCAGCCGTGAAGTCCGATATTCCCGTCGCTGCCGCCGCCGATGTCAGGGAAAAACCAAGGCCAGCCCTGCCTCCAACCGCCGCAGGTCTCCGGCCTTCGGAACTCTCTCCGAGCTCCGACATCGTCGTCCACGCCCCCAGCTACGCCCGTGAGAATCATCCCTAAAACTTTCCAATGGAGAAACCCTAACTCAACGACTGATTTGATTTACTTTTCCTGTTGCAGGATGGTTTTCGTTCGACGACATACACCAATGCGAGGTCAGATTTTTGCCGGAGTTCTTCGATTCGAGGTCGCATTCGAAGAACCCTAGAATCTACAAGTACTATCGGAACTCCATCGTGAAGCGCTACAGAGCCGACGCTCCGAGGAAAATCAGCTTCACCGACATGCGGAAGACTCTCGTCGGCGATGTCGGATCGATCCGTCGGGTTTTCGATTTCTTGGAAGGTTGGGGACTGATCAATTACTCGCCCCCACCGCTCAGCAAGCCGCTGAAGTGGGAGGACAAGGAGAGCAAAACTGGTTCAGGTACTTCCTCCCATGGCGGCGCTGAATCTGGAGGAGCTTCTTCAAAGGGGGAGAAGACGAAGAGGGTTTGTAATCATTGCAAGTCTGTTTGCAGCATTGCCTGCTTTGTTTGTGAGAAGGTTGGTCCTGTTTTCTTGCCATTATTCATTAATGATTCCTGCTTTTGTGTTTTTGATAAGTATACTTGATACTAAAACTGGATAAATTTTTGTTTCGACTATGCTTTAAATCATTAATTTGTTGTTTGAAAGATAGTCGATGAATATGAATTACATTTTGTTTAATGTAATTTGTCTGGTTTTTTTCCCATTTCTTGCTTGTTATTTTCGTGATATTAATTTGGAGAAAATGATGTGGAGGGATAGACATTTCAGGGGATTTTCACACTTATAATTTCGATTTTCCTAGTTTTTCTTTTCAATCAGATTACGAGAAAAGAAATATAGAGAGTTTTAGGGTGTGCGAGTTTCTCTTGTAAACGTTTTGATCATCATAGTGAATTATTATAACGGCTGAGTCAGGAGTAATCTTACATAAACATGAACCTGTATAAATTTTGCTTGTCAGATTGTTTCTTTTGCATTTTTTAAACTCTCGGTGATAAAGAATTAGGGCGGCTAATTCTTAAGTGCTTGGAAAGTTGCACATGTTTACAAATTTCATGAATTTCATAAAATTAGGGTGGCAAATTCTTAAGAGAGCTTGGAAAGTTGCACCTGAATTTCATGAATGAAATTGACTTTTCGTTGGATAGGGAAATTGCAAATTTGACAGTATTTTACTTATAATTTCATTCTCTTTCACCTTTTTGTTTTATGTCATGTGTGGCTGGAAAAGAACAACATGACTCTTTGTGCTCGGTGCTATGTTCGTGGAAACTACCAGCTTGGGGGTGTCACCTCATCTGATTTCAGGCGGGTTGAGATTAATGACGAATTGAGGGTTGGTTGGACAGAGAGGGATACTCAGCATCTCCTGGAAGCTCTTATGCATTATGGTGATGACTGGAAGAAGGTTGCCCGACATGTTGGTAAAGGCGAGAAGGATTGTGTCTCTCATTTTATCAAGCTTCCTTTTGGCGCGGAATTTTACACTTTTGCGGATTCTGGGAATGTTGATGGCAGTTATAATCCAGTCACGGATCATGGCAGTGTTGAATCATGCAAGACATCCCCAACTAAAAGGGTGCGTCTTACACCTCTGGCAGACGCAAGCAATCCAATTATGGCTCAGGTATGTAATTTTGATATTCACAGGCATGTACTGAAGAGCACATCAAAGACTTAAGATTTAAAGTAGCCTCTTTAGAATTTGGGGTCCATGTGCAATTCAGTTATTGCCTAGTTTGGCAATATACTGTAAGCTGTGGCCGTAGAAAATAAAGGCAGAAAACTTTTATGGATACTGTTAATGGATTTGGGCTTCTTGTGAAAATTTTTTGGGAGCTGGATCCAGATGTCTTGGTATTGACATGAACTAGTCACATTCCAGTATGTCAAAAGTTTTCCTGCTGTTTAAATTTATTACATTTTATCCTGTTTAAGTTATGCATCTGGAAGAGTAAACATTCAGTCAGTTACTGTTACCAACCAAAATTGGGAGAGAAAATGAAGCTTGAACTCCCTTTTCCATTTTTTTTAATTAACCCTGATGTTCATTTTTCGGCCGACTTTCCACTTTCCAGGCAGCATTTCTATCAGCTTTGGTGGGTGTGGAGGTTGCAGAAGGTGCTGCTCGAGCAGCTGTGGCAGCCCTTTCTGAGGTAGATTACGGATCAGATAGAGAATTTTCCGGACTCCACCTGCAAAAGAGCAGACAACAAGGTATGCGTGGCTTTATAAGTTGATGAACCTTTGACTGGTACAGTTTGCTCACTTTTTGTTGTAGTTGGACATGAGATTCAATTGTTTATCGACATCGAGAGGACAATGTTACAAACAAAGTACAATCTTTATAAACTGACTATTTAACGATTCAAAACTAAGAAGAACAGCTTATGTTTAATAACATACAAACAAGGCCTTTTGTTTCCAGAAGTTGTCGTTGGATCGAATGGAAATAGCAATTCAAATTCAGCAGAGGTAGCTTGGGAAGATGCAAAGTCTCAGCTTGTTCGGGAAGAGCAGGATGTTGAGAGAGCAATTTCCGAAATAATAGAAGTTCAGGTTTGTGTAAGATTCTCACTAGGAGTTACCTTTACATTGGTAAGATGTTAAAATTTACTTGCTAACTTTTGGGAGGTTCTGCAGATGAAAGAGATCATAGATAAGATCAGTCACTTTGAGGCCTTGGATTTGCATACGGAGAAAGAGTGGCAACAGTTGGAGCAAATGAAGAACATGCTGTTTGTTGATCAGCTTACCCTTTCGTAATTATCAAAAAGATGTAATATTAAAAATATCATTTTATGATAGAAAAGTAAAAGTTAGATACTGTGGTTTTACTGAGAATTATTTCGAATTATTCTCATTGATTATGAACTTAAAAATAATACATCGAACCTTGACCATATATAAATACATCAATCTTCTCCCAGTATCTATCTAACAGGAGAAAAATA
This sequence comes from Ficus hispida, assembly GCA_025413025.1. Lineage (NCBI taxonomy): Eukaryota > Viridiplantae > Streptophyta > Magnoliopsida > Rosales > Moraceae > Ficus > Ficus hispida. The sequence continues at coordinate 6,114,689 of CM046372.1, read as the reverse complement.
AGGAAACAAACAAGGAAACAAACTTCCTAACAAACCCAAGATAATACTCGGATTTTATTGAACAACGATATTACAAAATATCCCAACTAACTTCCTAGATTATTCCAACACTCCCCCTCAAGTTGGTGCGTAGATATCTATCAAGCCTAACTTGTCGACAAGAAGTTCAAAATTCGGTTTAAACAACCCTTTTGTTAGGATGTCTGCTATCTGCTGTGAGGTTGAAACGAACGGCATGCAAATTAATCCAGCTTCCAACTTCTCTTTTATGAAGTGCCTATCGATCTCAACATGCTTGGTTCGGTCATGTTGCACAGGATTGTGAGCTATGCTAATGGCAGCTTTATTATCACAATACAACTTCATTGGAGATTCAACCGGTATCTTCAATTCTTCTAATATCCGATGGAGCCATAGGATCTCACATACACCGTTTGACATAGCACGGTATTCGGCTTCGGCACTGCTTCGAGCTACAACATTCTGTTTTTTGCTTCTCCAAGTCACAAGATTCCCCCAGACATATGTACAATAGCCTGTAGTTGACTTCCTATCAGTTACTGAGCCTGCCCAATCTGCATCCGTGTAGGCTTCAATCATCCGTCGTTCATCCTTTTTAAATAGCAGGCCTTTTCCTGGAGAGTTCTTCAAATATCTTAAAATCCGATAGGTGGCTTCTAGATGCTCTTTATATGGAGTATGCATAAACTGACTTACAAGGCTGACAGCAAAAGCAATGTCAGGTCTTGTATGTGATAAATAAATCAGTTTCCCAACCAAACGTTGGTATTGGCCTGCATCTACTGGACCTCCCTGCTTGCTATCCCCAAGTTTCTTGTTTGGATCAATTGGGGTGTTGGCTGGCTTACAAGCACTCATCCCTGTCTCTTTAAGAAGATCTAGTATATACTTTCGTTGCGAGACAACTATTCCCTTTCTGGATCGAGCAACCTCCATTCCAAGGAAATATCTTAGAGACCCTAGATCTTTAATCTCGAATTCAGTAGCTAAGCTTGTCTTTAGTCGCTCCATTTCTTTCCGGTCATCTCCCGCGAGTATGGTATCATCCACATAGACTATCAAAACGGTCAATCTTCCATCCTTCGAGTGTTTGAAAAACATTGTATGATCGGTTTGAGCCTGACTGTAGCCTTATTTCTTCACTGACTGGGTGAATTTTTCGAACCACGCCCTTGGTGACTGTTTTAGACCATAGAGAGATTTTCTGAGCCGACATACTCTAGATCCAAATCTTTGTTCAAAACCCGGTGGAGGATCCATGTAAACTTCTTCTTCTAAGTCCCCATTCAAGAATGCATTCTTAACATCCAACTGCAATAATGGCCAATCAAGGTTAGCTGCAAGTGACAGAAGTACTCGCACTGTGTTTAGTTTTGCCACTAGAGCGAAGGTCTCTAAATAGTCGATCCCATATGTCTGTGTAAATCCTTTAGCCACCAATCTTGCTTTATACCTGTCTAAAGTGCCATCTGATTTATATTTGGTGGTAAACACCCATTTGCAACCTACAGTCTTCTTTCCTTTTGGCAGAGCTTCGATGTCCCATGTTCGATTCTTCTCTAAAGCCTTCATCTCTTCAAGTACGGCTTCTATCCACTCTGGAATTGCTAGAACATTTTGTACATTCTTTGGAATCTCCAAACAAGAAAGCTGTGAAGTAAATGCTGAAAAAGAAGGTGAGAGACTCTTATATAATACGAACTTAGACATGGGGTACAAATAACGACTGGCACAGGTTCTTTTTCCTTTCCTAAAAGCTATGGGAATTTCTAGATTTTCCTGTGACATATCCGTAGACTTAGGATTAACATGGGAGTTGGTTGAAAGGTCTTGGGCTTGGCTTGGATTGACTTCTTGGACTTGACCCGGATTGGAGTCATGGCTAGGTAGGTGAGTATTGCCTCTCTGATCCACACTTGCTTCTTTTTTACTGCTAGTCCCTAAGTTGCCGTGTTCTAATGAAGGCCCTACAAGGATCGGTCCTCCCTCTTGATTTGAATTATTTTCAATTTCAAAATTTGAATTTCGGACAGCACCTTGATCTCCAAGAATCTGATCAGTTTTTTCAGCCAATATTTCAAAATTTGAACATTTTTCAGATTCAATTTTTTCACCAGTTTTTTTGAAAAATGGTTTTGCAGATCCTCCTGTGGCAGTATCTGTTATGGGAAAATCTGAGTTTTTAAAAATTGAAAAATTTTCGGATTCTACTATAGGAGGATCTCGGCAACTTGATTTAGGTGAAAAAACTGATCCTGGTGCAAAATCAAAATCAGGAATCATGGAAATGGCCGAATCTTCCTTGGAGTGATTCTCCCCCTCAAGATGAGTGGTAAAAAATTTTTGATTTTCAAAAAAGGTTACATCCATGGTGACAAACATTTTTTTGGAAAAATGGTCATAACACTTGTACCCCTTTTTATTTTATGCATAGCCCACAAAAATACACTTCCTAGCCCTAGGATCTAATTTTCCCCTTCCTTGTTCATTATTGTGAACGAACACAGTGCAACCAAAAATTTTCAAGGGTAAGGAAGAAATTAGTCGAGAGTTAGGAAAAATGTTTTGAAACATAATTAAGGGTGATTTGAAACTCAAAATCTTTGAGGGCATTCGGTTAATTAAAAAAGTAGCCGTAAGAATTGCATCACCCCAGAAATATTTTGGCACATTATTTGTAAAAAGTAACGCCCTGGCAACTTCTAAGAGGTGTTTATTTTTCCTTTCTGCAATACCATTTTGCTGTGGGGTATCGGTGCAAGAACTTTGATGTATTATACCATTTTCGTAAAAACATTATCCTAAAAGATTGTTGAAAAACTCACGACCATTATCGCTCTGAAAAACTTGTATTTTTGCTTGAAATTGCGTTTGCACCATGGTGTAAAAAAGTTTAAACACATTTTTAACCTCAGATTTTTCCCTAAGAAGGTAAACCCATGTAACCCTAGTGTGATCGTCAATGAAGGTGACAAACTATTTTTTTCCCGAAAGAGATGAGATACGGGAAGGTCCCCACACATCACTATGGATTAATAAAAAAGGTTTGGAGGGTGTGTAAGGGCGAGGAAGATAAGGAACTCGATGCTGTTTAGCCAAAACACAAATTTCGCATTGAAAAAAAGATGGATTTTTATTAACAAATAATTGTGGAAATAAGTGTTTCAAATAGAAAAAACTTGGGTGTCCCAATCGATAATGCCATAACATTATTTCACTAGAACTAGAAACAGAAGTAGATTCAAAGCAAGTAACTGTATGCGGAATTGGTTGACAAGAAGTAAGTTCATCTTCAAAAATATAGAGGCCATTGTACTCCCTAGCACTGCCAATCATCCTCCCCGATGCCAAGTCCTGAAATGCACAACGTGAAGGACTAAAGTGAGCGAAACAATTATGATCACGAGTGAGTTTACTAACAGACAACAAATTGCCAGATAAATTAGGAACATGGAGGACATTATGGAGTGTAAGGACTGATGAGACTTTGATGGAACCTATGCCTGCAATTGCCGAAAAAGAACCATCGGCAATTTTAATTTTTTTATTTCCAGCACAAGGACTATAGGAAGAAAACAAACGAGAACAACCTGTCATATAGTTAGTCGCACCAGAATCGATAACCCATGATGACACAGAATTAAGGGTGATACTAGAGAGAGCGATGTTAAGGAGATTACCTAATTGGGTGAAAGAACAAGAAGATTGAGAAAAATTCGAAGACTTGAATAACTTGTACAATTGCTCTAACTGTTCCGTTGTGAATTGATTGGTACCTGAATTGACTGATTGCTCTTGAGAATTGTCGGCCACAGTTTGCAAAGCTTTGCCATCAGGACTCTTCTTCATGTTGGTCGGATTTCCATGGATCTGCCAGCATGTCTCTCGGGTATGCCAAGGCTTCTTGCAGTGGTCGCACCATGGTTTCTTCTTACGATCGCCAGCCGAGTCCGATCCACGGGAGACTAAAGCCGAACTGTCAGAATCCACTTTAGTGGTTATATCGGAATCACTCAACATTACATGTTTTCTGCACTCCTCCTGGCGCACTTCAGAGAAAACTTCTCGAATGGAAGGAAGAGGTTTGGGGCCAAGAATTCGACCTTTCACATCATCAAGGCTACGATTAACACCCGCATGAAACATGTAGACCCGATCGTTTTCTTCACGTTTCATATGCCTTGCACAATCATTAGCATTCTCCCAGACATCGTCATAGCATTGATCAAGTTCCTGCCACAAAGTAACCATCTCATTATAATAAGTGGTGACATCACGACTTCCTTGCTTTAATTGCCAAAGCTTGGATTTCAACTCAAATATTTGGGATGAGTTTTTCAAATCTGAGTAAGTTGCTCGAACGGAATCCCAGATATCCTTCGCCATCGGTAGAAAGAGGTTCGGTTTGGCAATGCTCGCCTCCATGGAATTGAGAAGCCATGCCGTTACTAAGGAATTTTCAGATCGCCAAACTGTGAAAGTAGGATCGTCGGACGCAGGCTTCATAACTTCGCCAGTTAAATACCCCAACTTCCCACGGCCATCAACAGCAAGTTTGACAGATTGAGACCATTCCAAATAATTCTTTCCATTTAACTTGTGAAAGGTTATTTGGAGAGTGGATCCCAAGGATACGTTGTCAACACTGCCTGTGGAAACCAAAGAGGCTGGAGAGGTAGGAGAAGGAGAAGAAGAAGTAGGTCCAGAAACAACAGTGGAAAAAAAAGGGGAACTACCAGTGGCGGTCATCGCCGGCCGAGGTGGAGTTGTTTTTGCCATGATGGCTCTGATACCATGTGGTTTTACTGAGAATTATTTCAAATTATTCTCATTGATTATGAACTTAAAAATAATACATCGAACCTTGACCATATATAAATACATCAATCTTTCCCCAGTATCTATCTAACAGGAGAAAAATAAGGAACAAACAAGGAAACAAACTTCCTAACAAACCCAAGATAATACTCGGATTTTATTGAACAACGATATCACAAAATATCCCAACTAACTTCCTAGATTATTCCAACAGATACCAACGCCCAGATGCTTTTCGAAATGTTGTATGGCTAAGGAATGTTGAGAATATTAGGAATAATGACGATCGTTCAACTAAATCAGCGATCTGCATGCAGATTTGTGGGAAAAAGGTTTTGTGGGAAAAAGGTTAGCAAACAAATATTTATATACAATGTAAACAAATTCATGCAGTTATCATTGAGGAGGATGTATAAAGTTTTACAAACTTTTCTGAAATTAAAAAAAAAAGTTAATAAAACAGGCAACTGTCTTAGTAATAATGCTGGTCTCTTATAATATATATATTGTATATTATAGGGTTAATTTCATTAATAGCACCTGTGGGATAAATTTTATTAAAAAAAGCACAATTTTTTCCCTTCATTTCTAGCACTGTCACGTCATCAATCCCTTTTTAGGTAGATGTATAAAGACATATATGCACTCAGTCAACCCTAAACTGATGTTTTTCCCACTTTCTCGCCCCCCTTACCCCGCCGACAATATATAAGTCATTGTAGTTCTAAATTTGAACTTTTTCTTTCCTCATTTTTCTCTCACTGAAGTCTCACGAACCCTCTCTGCACCATTACCCACTGATCTAAACTCACTCTAAGTACAACAAATGTCATCCCATCTTCGTTCACTCTGTTAAACTCACCCTCTCTATCTTCGTCACAGTTGAGCCGAAGCTGTCAGATCTTCTTCTACTGAATTTGAGTAGATATCTTCCCACTTCCAATCAAAAAATTTGAGGTAATGCTGCTTGTTATTTGATTTTATTTGTTATTATATGCTTTGAATGGGTGTGCGTTTTGAATTATATTATAAAAAATGATTCTCTGTTAAACTTTTAAGGGTAAGATATCGGTCTCTTGTAGCACCTATAGGTACTAAGTAAGATAGATTTTCCTGTGTTTTGTGGTCTTTTATTTTAACATTTCTCATTACCAAAAAATTCCTGAACTAATAATGGTAAACAATATAATGACTGTTTGGTCATCATACTAATGACCAAGTCAGTCAATAATATTTTTACCAAATAGAAGTCATGATTTTGACTATAACGGAAAAAAGAAAAAATTAATTGCATTTCATTTGATAGTCTAACCCAAATGGTCATTGTCATAATCACTAACAGGAGTAACAATCGGGGTTCTAAATGACAAATTGAAGTTTTGATCACATTTGAAAGTTTAACGAAAATGGCCATTTCCATAATAACCAAAAGGTCAATTTTATTATGACCTATGTGTGAATGTAAAATCTATAGAAATTAATAAAACAACAGGGGTTTTAAAATAAAAATTTGAGTTGTCATACGTTGTGTATAATGGGAAAATTACATGGATTTGTCTAACTTTTGTTACGCATATCATTTGAGATTTGAACAAAAATGGTTATTTTCATAATAATCATTCCGTCATTCTCATTGTGACCAGTTTTGAGATATAAGTCACCTCTCAATTTGAACCAAAAGGGTCATTTTCATAATGACCATCCGGTCATTTTCATTGTGATCAGTTTAAGATATAAGTCACCTCTCGGTTTGAATAAAACTGGTCATTTTCATAATGACCGTCCGGTCATTCTCGTTGTGACCAGTTTTGAGATATAAGTCACCTCTCAATTTGAACCAAAAGGGTCATTTTCATAATGACCATCCGGTCATTTTCATTGTGATCAGTTTAAGATATAAGTCACCTCTCGGTTTGAATAAAACTGGTCATTTTCATAATGACCGTCCGGTCATTCTCATTGTGACCAGTTTTTCGATATAAGTCAACTCTCGATTTGAAAAAAAATGGTCATTTTCATAATGACCATCTGGTCATTCTCATTGTGACCAGTTTTGAGATATAAGTCAACTCTCTATATATGTCATCATTTTTCCTTTCTTTGTAACGTAAATATAATATTGACTAACTTGTTGCTGTTTCAGTCAGGAATGGATGAGATTTGTGTTTTCATCAAGTATAATGGTTAATGGGACGGCACATTGAGATATGTTAGTGGCGAAATGAAGGGAATATTGGTACTCGTTACCGCAGTATATGTTGGTCTTATTGAGTTAGTCTTATTGAGTTGGTCAGAAATGTTATTGGAATTAGAGGCCTAGACAAGATTATAGTCATGAGATACTGTAACGACCCGCCTAACGTGGGCCGTTACCGTACATATCTTATATTACATACTTACTTACAAAAAATTAGCCGAATTTTTTTTTCCAGTGCGAACTCACACGAATAATTACGTACTAGAAACGTTACGAATAAAGTTCCTCGAACATATAAGGAATATACATAATATAAACAAAACGCGTAGTGACCACCATCCCATATTTCACAGCTAGCAGTGCCATGTGTAATGACCAGCTTGATTACAAATTTTGATTTCTGTTGTTAAGAATCAAAGTTTGTAATTACTTATGTTTATGAGTTATGTATGTATATGTGTTATGTTCTATCTGTAAAATTATTGAATTCTTGGTTGAAAGATTCGATAATTTACTTATGTAAGACCTTTTTGCTGTGAAAGGCAAATTTATGATTTATGATTCTCTGATTAGTAGTTTCTAATCTTAAAAGAACCCTAGACGTAGTTCAGATAAATTCTGGATAGTGGTCCAGTGCAAGTATACTGTTATCGGTTGAAAACAGTATCTGAATATGTAAGCCAATATGAAAGTGGACTGTGTTTAGGAGTTAAGCCAAGCAAGGTCTTAAAAGGTGACACCTCGTCTTAAAAAGAATGACAAATGTCACTATGAAAACCAGCCACCCTATAGGGACTAAAGTGCAAATGTTTTTGCTTTTAGGGGCCAAAGTGTAATTTTATAAAAATTATGGCTTGATAGATAAATTTGTAAATTTATGGAACTATGGATATTTCTAGTTAGATTTCCTAGTTCAATTAAGCTTATGATGATTTTTAAATTTGGTTAACCTAGTTGGAAACCAAGGAATCAAGTTAAGTTTGATTGGTTCAAAATTGACCAATCATTTGCTTACACTTGTGCACATAGGGACCGGCCACCTCAAGGGTTAATGAGCAAATATTTTGCTCTTAAGGACCAATAGGCAAAGTATAAAAATTTGAGGTTCACTAGAATTTGATACCTCACAATTTTAGCTTTGCTTAGTAAGCATAGTAGCTTTGTTTACTTAGCTATGTTGCAACTTGCAACCTTTACACCTAGCAAGTAATGGCCGGCCACCTCATGGAGATTTTCAAGCAAATATGATATTTTTAAGGACTGATAAGCAAATAAGGAAATAGGTGTTTCCTTGTTAGTTTGACACCTAAAAACCTAGCTTTACTTAGTAAGCATACTAGCCTTGCTTACTTGGCTATGTGTGATGTATCAACAAGCAAAGTTTTTCCACTTGGCATCACTAAAGAACCGGCCATCACCTTGGCTAGACACATCATGAACTAGCCTTGGTGAGCAAGCACCATAGCTTTGCTCATGTGGCTAGCAATGGCAAGCACACCACACCAACCAAGGCCGGCCACCATGAGGTCAAGACACCTCATGGACTAGCTGTGGTTAGTAAGCCACCCTAGATGCACTTACTTGGCGAGCCAAAATTCTCACACTTCACCATTCATGAACCGGCCATCATGGGAGGTTGACACCTCATTGAGTAGCTATGATGAGTAAGCTCACTAGCTTTGCTTGCTTGGCAAGCAAAGGCCTTGCCAAGTCAACCCTAAACCGGCCACCTTAGGATTAGGACACCTCGTGGCCTAGCTTAGATGAATAAGCTTTCCTAGCCTCGCTTCCATGGCTAGCCAAGGTTTTGACATATCATCACCCTAAGGGCCAGCCATCTTAAGAGCATGACACATCACCTAGTAGCTTTGGTGAGTAAGTCACCTTAGCTTTGCTTACTCATCTTCTAGGGCCAAGCATGGCCGGCCAACACACAAGGATTGTTGAGCAAATAGACTACTTTTGAGGACTAGTTGGCAATGCAAGAGTAAATTGTTCACCTATAAATAGTTGAAGGGATAATTCATTGTGTTTGTTTAGTGAACCTTGCATCCAATGTTTCAGTTCTCTCCCTTATAGAAACCGAACCAAACAAGAGTGAAAAGTGAGAAGCAAATTCGGTTTTGTTGTTGTTGAGTTAGCACAAAAGAAAAACCTCAAAACCCTAAGCTAGAACTTTTCTCGTGAAGCTTGAGGTAAATCTTTTAACCTCTAGCTCTTCATTTACGTTTTAGTTAAGAGAATTAAGAGTATGATGTTATGTAAAAGCATGGGTTATGGTTGTTAAGATTTATAAACCATGCTTTATATGTAATGGTTAGCATTCAGTTTTGATATGCTAGTTTCAAGTTAAGGTTTTATAAAAGTTTAAGATTTTTGATTTAAAAGTACAAGAACTGAAAGTATGATTATGAAATGGTTATGTAACGCTTGCATGCTTGACATAGGCTCACGGGGTACCCATTTGAGGTAGTGTGCACATTAGTTTACCTAAAAACCAAACCGAATGAAAACTGCCAGTTTCGGGTCAAATTGGACAGTAATCTGGAAATCAAATTTTAAGGCCTTTAGAGGCCGAATCATGAAAAAGTTAAAACTACAAAGTTGTAGAGAAGGGAAAATCCTAGGGTCATACGCGGACAGTTTTTGAAAATAAGGCCTCTAAGACCTTCGTTTTTATAAAAACCCGAGACCTATTTTAAGGTTAATAAAATGGCCGAAGAATTTTTAAAGGCAGAAATTAATATGTTAAAGTCAGATTTGGGTTTTAAGTTTAAAACAGAAGTTGTAGGAACCTTCAAGATCTACAACTTTCATGAAGGAAATATTTTCAAATTCCAAACAGATTTGTTAGAAAAGGATCAAATATAAGGACTGATTTCAAATACAGTTTTCGGAATTCAAGGGTTTTAAAAGAAAGAAGAGTTTTAAAGTTTGTGCTATGTTTTGATACCCTTGTACTAAGAGAAGTTAATAACTAGGGTAATGATGACACTATGATAGGATGATTCTTATCCTATGATTTTTCTGTGAAAATAGGAAAACAACCTGTTTAGGTGGAGCACTAAAATTCAAGATTTAGTGTAACTAGTAAGTACAACTCCGCCTACAGCATAAACGAAAATGTTTGATAAGTTCATGATGATATGTATGCAATGAAGAGTTATTGATAGTATGTGTTCAAGTTAAGTTGATATGCTTACGATGTTATGTTTACGAAGTAAGATGATCAAGTTAAGTTGATATGCTTACGATGTTATGTTGATATGTTTACGAATGTTATGTTGATATGTTTACGAAGTAAGATGATCAAGTTAAGTTGATATGCTTACGATGTTATGTTGATATGCTTACAAAGTAAGATGATCAAGTTATGTTGATATGCTTATAATGTTATGTTAATATGTTTACGAAATAAGATGATCAAGTTATGTTGATATGCTTATGAAGTATGATGATCAAGTTATGTTGATATGCTTATGAAGTATGATGATCAAGTTATGTTGATATGCTTGCGATGTATGTTAGCATAAGATGATCAAGTTATGTTAAAATGTTAGGATATATACTATGATATTATGACATCACAAGGTTATGCTGATGTATTGATGATATATATGTTATGATGATATGGCATCACGAAGCATGCTCATTAATGATAAGTCACTCGGTAATGAGTAAAATACGGTTTCAAGTTAGAAACTGTTAATGATTCAAGTATGATGATAAATAGATGGTAATCTATAAGAATACGGTTTCAAGTTAGAAACTGTTTATGATCATAAAAAGATTCAAGTATGATGATGATGAATAGATTTCTTGTGTCGTATCGACCAGCGTTAGGTCGGGTTTGGTTCATGGTTTGAGTTGGACAGGGCTGGCCGCCCCAACCACTCCATGGCAGCGCGCCACGGTACGTACACTTATGTTATGTAAGGGGCCCAAAACTAATGCTAACTTATGAATGAACAATGAAAGCATAAAAGGTTCATGCATTGGTTTTTATTAAATGATTTGCGGTGCAATAGTTGTACTTGCTGAGCATTAGCTCATGACTTACGTTTATGCTGTAGGTAAGCAATCCTGTAGCAATTCCTGATGCAAGGCAGTGGGCGTGGCGTGGCAAAACTGTGAAATTATGGGTGTGAAGCTACCATGCGTTTTGTTAAAATTACATTATGTTTATGTAAAGTTTAAGTACTATGTTTTAGTACTACAAGAGACAAAATATATATGTATATGTGTATGCATATGTATATGTATATGTATATATAAGTAACTAATATGAAAGTTTTTCCTCTTAAGTTAAGTGATGATTTGAAAAGCAAAGAACAAAGAAAAGAAAAGAAAAAAAAAATTTAGTTCAAATTTTCGTACGTATGTATGTAAGTAAGTATGGTGACGATCACAAAAGGGTTGGTCGCCACAGAGTTGGTATCAGAGTAGTTTTCCTGCCTTCCGGTTTCACAGTATGCCTGCCTGCGCCACTGTCCTTGTAAGTTATAAATACTTTGAGTAAATTTATTTATTTCATTACGTTATATAGATTCGTGATCGATGGAAGAGCATCGCGCTGCTGCTCATGCCTTCTTTATGATGTCTCCTGTGAAGAAAATTCCCAACCATAGTCTAGAACCGCTCTCTTGGGAACTTGAGGTAAATCTTTTTATCCTCTAGTTCTTCATTTAAGTTGTTGGTTAAGATTTAAGTTTATTTCTATGTTTGAAATGCAAGAGCCTAAGCTCACTTTTTAGTTTCATATACTAGGATTATGGTAAGTACTTGATTATGCTTGATTAGGGTTTGGTGGTCTTTAGTTATGATTCGATGCAAGTTTATGATTATTTGAATTAAACATTAGTTGGCTGTATGTATGCTTATTATATGGTTGTTATATGTTCTCATATACTCAAAGATGAGAATTTATGAATGGTTATGGTATATGTGATCTATGATGCAATTAGGGTTCTAGAAAAACCCTAAAAACCCTATTGTGGTATAAATTACCATTTGGGCTTGCACGAAAGTTATATGTATAAGAACTGAATGTATGATTATGAAAATATTATAAAACACCCTACATGCTTGATGTAGGCTCATGGTGTAAACTATTCGAGGTAGTGTGCGTATAATTTTACGTAAGAACTCCCTTGTCTGAAATCTGCCATTTTCAGTTTTAACTGAATAGTTTTCTGGAAACAAGATTTTGAGGCCCTTAAAGGCCGAATTTAGAAAAAGTCAAAACTGCAAAGTTGTAGGAAAGGGAAAATTCTAGGGGCTGGCAAGGATTGTTTTTGAAAATAAGGCCTCTAAGACCTTCGTTTTTATCAAAATCCGAGACCAATTTTACGGTTAGTAAATATGGTTGAAAAATTTTCAAAGGAAGAAACAAGCAGGTTAAAGATAGAATTGAGTTTTGAGTTAAAAACAAAAGTTGTAGGATCCTTCGAGGTCTACAACTTTCATGAAGAAAACTTTTTCAAATTTAAAACAGATTTTGTTAGAGAAAACCAAATTTATGGACCGGTTTCAAACACAGTTTTCAGAATCTTTAAGTTTTACTATTTCTATTAAAAATAGTTTAAAAAGGAAGTTTAAGTTTTAGAGTTTGTGTTTTGTTTTGGATCCAAGGTTACTTATAGTAACCAAGTGGGATACCATTGTAACGTAATAAGCTAGTAACTAGGGTTACTAATTAATTTAAATACTGATACTATGATAGGATGATTCTTATCCTACGATTTTTTTAAAAAGCAGGAAAGTAACCTATTTAGGTGGAGCACTAAATTCAGGGTTTAGCATAACCGGTAATTACGACTCTGCCTACAGCATAGATGAAATTTTTTTTACTGCTTGTATGTCTTCAAGTTCATGCATACATGTTAAAGTGCATATGATTTATGCTTTATTGTGACATCATGAAGCATGCTCACTAATGATAAGATATTTGGTAAGAATAAAACTTAGTTTCAAGTAAGAAACGGTTTACAAGTATGAAATGGTTTTTCAATTATGTATTAAAGTAAGAACAAGTTTTTAAGTACAATGGTAAGTAAGTTGCTTCGTGTCGTACCGACCTGCAGTTAGGACAGGTTTGGTTCATGGTTTGAGTTGGACTGGGTTAGCCGCCCCAACCACTCTATGGCTACGCGCTATGGTATGTACACCTATATTATGTAAGGGCCCAATAAGTATGCTAACCTAATATAGCATAATGAAAGAATAAGTGGTTCATGTATTATTTCATTACGAAATGTTTTGCGGACTAGTAGTTGTACTTGCTAAGCGAAAGCTCATAACTTATGTTTATGCTGTAGGTAAGAAATCTTATGGCAGTCTATGATGCAAGACGGTGGAGCGTGGTAATGCAAAACTGTGAAACTGTGGGCTGGAAGCTACTAGACGTTTTGTTAAATTATGTTATGATTTATTTAAATATGTTGTATTTAAGTACAAGGCTTCAGTATTGTGATAATCAAATAAGTATATGTACATATATATGTAAGTAGTTACTAAGAGGGTTTCCAATTCCAAGTTATTTATTGTTTGTATAAAAAAAAATTAATCCCAATTTTCGTATGTTATTAAGTAAGTAAGTATGGTAACGGCCTAAGTATGGTAACGGCCTACGTAAGGTGGGTCGTTACAACAGTTCTGTCCACGTGGGCTGAAATGGTTAAGAGAAAATCCTGCATCCGACATTCTCATTAAGACAAGCTCAGAAGATTGTTTAAAATACTTCTACATGTGCTTAGCTGCTTCGAAGCATGGTTGGCCTTATTGTCGTCCAGTAATTGTGGTTGATGGATCAGCACTAAAGGTCAGGTTTAGAGGAATGCTGCTTGCAGCATGCGGTCATAATGCAAATGGCTCCATATTTCCACTTGCATTTGGTATCGTTCTGTTGGAAAGCAATGAATCATGGAAATGGTTCTTCAAAAAGCTAAGGGATTCAATCAGCAAGCGATAGTCTCTTGCTATTGTGGCTGATATGTTGGAAAAAACAGTTCCGATATCAAAGGTATAGCACAGCGGAAGTTTTAAAATTTTTATGCCAATTCAGAAATGTATATAACAATAAATTAAATACATTATCAAACGTACCTTGTTTCTCGGATTCCGGAATTGCTAGAGCGTCGACCAACATGTCTTCTCTACTATTCTCGAGTCCCCACGTCTCAGAGTATGTGTGGGCATACGTGCTATGAATCTAAGCGACCTGTAATTTTTCCGAAGTCTAGATCCCACCTTCTCAATCCCGATGTACCTCGTTGAGAATTCGATCTGGGTTCGTTCTTCAAAACTACAAAACAGGAATCGGTTAATCTTCTATGAAAAATATCACTTGGCTTAACCTTCCTCATAGTTTTGATTGAATGAAAATTTCTCTCTTTTTCTTACACCAAAAAAAGACGAATTTTTCTCAAGCACAAAAACCTAGATTTTGGCAATTTTCTCTTTCCCAAAAACCGTCCACCTATGAGTATGATATGAGGGTTTTTCAAGAACCCCTAGCCTTTATATAATACTCCAATTCTTTTTAAAAAACTATCTGCTACTTGAAAAATAATTAATAATTATTTTTCTGGATAATTTTTTGAGCCAAAGGATCATTCAAATTTCGGGCTAGGTTCTTTAAACATTATGGATGGTTTTTTACTAGGAGAAACTCAAAAAATTCATGCTCCACCTCATGTGGATATTGATTGGTGGTTCAAATTTAAATCAATAATCTAGACTAGTAAAAAAGTCCTAATCCTATCTAGATTCAAACTTCTTTTAAACCTTTGAATTTAAATAAGATTTTCTTATTTGAATTTAAATAAATATTTTCCACAAACATTATCCATATTTAATTAATTTAAATAAATGGAATATTTTAGATTTGCTTTCTATAAAAAAATGTGCACCATTCTTTAAGAAAAGAAAATCTATCAAATAAGCTCCATTACTTAAATCAATTAATAAATTAATGTTTGTAATATATTTAAACAATTTTGAAACAAAATCTTCTTTCCTCCATCTATTAAAAAACTGTGCCCTATAATTAGGAGAGAAAAATTTTGTTTTCAAAAATTAAATAACTCCAACACAACCTTATTTCCAAAATTCAATTAACCAAAATAATTAAGAAATAATTATTTTATTTACAACTATTCATATGTTGACAAATCATATTATTTGTCTACATAAATTTCACATGTCCAATATTTTCGAGATTGCATGTTAGAGAGTACCATGTCCTAAGAGACATTATTAAATTCTCATTAAATTTACCGATCTCATTAGGAACAAATCCTAAGATACTTCGTGAAACTATATGAGCTAGTAGAGGGACCTGATAGAAATATGTAAAGAGACTCATATAATTGTGAAAAATTAATCCCAGATTAATTATTCATCAATTATCAACTTCAGGACTATTCCACTAAAAGTCTAAAGCTGAACTCCTGTTTACATACCGTATTACGAAAGCTCTCTAACGCAGTGCTTCTTCCATGATTTATTCATTGCTTGCTTAATCCTCATATGTTATCCATGATTGAATTAAGGATTTTTCTGTTTTACCTTTTCAATCATTTTAACTTAAAGTTCCATTATTCTCCAATGTAAGAACCACCAATTGTAAAGCCATACAATCGGTAAACCGTCAAAGAACACAAAGTAAACCGATGGTCAAGATCTTGTTATATTATCTTTCAATTCCCAAATAATGCCTTTAAGTATATAACATATACTATCGTTAAGATATCAATGAATTCCGTATCTATGAATCTTGATCTCTCCATCCATAAGTCATACATCCAAAACACAAGTATAATGACCATCAATTATCAGTATCTCACCTATAGTGGATCAAAGTGTATAAGTCATGGATGCGAACTTAAGTATTCATTTCAGGATTAAGATTAATTCAGGATGATAATCAAAGCGGCATTGATTCTTATAAATAGAATTATTAAACTGAATCAATTAACACCTTAGGTCTAGTCTAATATCATACCTCAATACTGGTATACATTAAAGTTTCTATTCAGAACTAATCCGATGGTCAAGATAAACCATCCCTCCAAGAAAGTAGACAACCTTTACAATCTTATCACAAATAAGATCCCCAAATCTTATTCCACCGA
The DNA here is from genome assembly GCA_025413025.1 of Ficus hispida. Classification (NCBI taxonomy): domain Eukaryota; kingdom Viridiplantae; phylum Streptophyta; class Magnoliopsida; order Rosales; family Moraceae; genus Ficus; species Ficus hispida. Next base: position 6,098,519 of record CM046372.1, on the reverse strand, counting down.
TTGCGGACCATTTATTTAGACTGTAATCAAATTACCATGTCTTCTATATATACCTCACATATATATGGTAATCCAATATACTACCAACAGACTAGGAGTATTTTATGTTTGCTCAAAATAATCATACAATCAACAAATGAAAGTAAATAGGACACAACTTATTAAACATGAATAATCTCTTTTTATTAATATCAAAATGTCATATTTATAGAAAATACCTATAATTGGTTTTCTATCCTTAGGGCACATATAGATCCCAACAATCTCCCACTTACCCTAGGCGAGTAAATGTGACATATTATGCATCCCCATGCCTTCGACGTGTTCCTCGAATGTTCTGGCTGTCAAAGTCTACGTGAACGGGTCGGCATGATTGTCCTCTGATGTGATTTGCAAACCGTCACATATCCACTTTCAATAAAGCCTCTGATAATGTGATATTTTTTATCAATGTGCTTACTCCTCTTATGATGCCTAGAATCCTTGGTATTAGCTATTGATGCACTGTTGTCATAGTAAAGCATCATAGCTTTATCCATACCAGGAACGACCTCAAGGTCACCAAGGTACCTGTGGAGCCATACCACTTCCTTAGATGCCTCACTAACAGCCACATACTCGGCTTCCAAGGTCGAGTCAGCAATGCAAGATTGCTTAACACTCCACACAGCGGCACCACCTCCAAGGGTAAAGACAGATCCTGAAGTCAATTTCCTCGAATCCTAGTCAGATTGAAAATCAAAATCTGTGTACCCTATAAGAACAAGGTCCTGACTGGAATACACAAGCATATAATTCCTCGTTCTCTTTAGATACTTGAGTATATGCTTGACCATAGCCCAATGGTTCGGTCCCGGATTCAACTGATATCAACTTACTATACCAACTGCAAAACAAATATCAGGCCTAGTGCATAATATAGCATACATAAGACTACCTACCGCAGATGCATAAGGTACATCTTTCATACGCTCCCTTTCTTGCGATGTCTTGGGACAGTCATATCTAGAAAGCTTGATTCCCATTTTGAAAGGTTGGGCACCTTTCTTGCAATCTTTCATAGAAAACCTCTAAAGTACTTTATCAATGTATAAGGCTTGGGATAGTGCTATCATTTTGTTCTTTCTATCTCTAAAAAGTTGAATTTTAAGAACATAGCTAGCTTCTCCTAAGTCCTTCATGTCATACTGTTTGGCCAACTAAACTTTGATAGATGATAATGTTGCAACATCGTTTCCAAGAAGCAATATATCATCCACATAAAGTACAAGGAAATCCACCTTCTCATTCTTGATACGTTTATAAATACATGGTTCATTAACATTTGTTCAAATCCATAGGTTTTGATCGCTTGATCAAACCTAATATTCCAAGAATGAGATAGATGGATTTGAGTAACTTGCATACTTTGTCTTCTTGGACCTTTTTCTTGAACCCGTCTGGTTGTATCATATAGATATCTTCCTCAATAGAGCTATTCAAGAAAGCTTTCTTGACATCCATTTGCCATATCTTATAATCGAGAGCAGCCGCAATGGATAAAAGAATGTATATTGACTTAAGCATTGCTACAGGTGAAAAGGCTTCTTCATAGTCGATTCCTTCTTTCTACATATAGCCTTTTACCACAAGTCTTGCCTTGAAAGTTTTCACTTTCCCATCCACACCTCTCTTCCTCTTGTATACTCACTTACACCCAATTGGTTTTATGCCTTGGGTAAGTCTACAAGTTTCCAGACCTCGTTGGAATCCATAGATTCCATCTTGGTGTTCATAGCCTTTTGCCAAAGACTAAAATCAACATCCTCCATAGCTTCCTTATATGTAGCCGGATCATCAACATGTTCTATGGATTCTGCCTCAAAGACTTCACCATTGAACATATACCTTTCAGGTTCCCTGACAATCCTCCCGCTACGATGGAGCTCTCGTGATTGTTGATTCTTTAGCGGTTTTTCCACAGGGTTTTTATTGACTTTAGGAACATCTGAATCCGAAGTCATCTCCTCAAGCACCACTTTGCTATGAGGTTTAAAATCTTCCATGTAACTTTCCTCGAGGACTATTGCATGTGTGAGACGAAAACTTTATTTTGCTTCGGATTATAAAACAGGCCACCTTTTGTCCCTTTTGGATAGCCAACAAACAAGTACACTTCTGATCGTGACTCTAACTTCTTCGCTTCCTTATCTAGGACGTGTGCCGGACATCCCCAAATTTGAATATGATTCAAATTAGATTTCCTACTTGTCCATAACTCGAAAGGAGTTTTAGGAACCGATTTGAAAGGAATGTTATTCAGAAGATAGCATGCAATTTGTATGGCATGCCCCCAAAACGACAAAGGTAATGTGGAGTAACTCAACATAGATCGAACCATATCCAATAAGGTCCTATTTCTTCTCTCAGCCACACCATTCTATTAAGGAGTACCAAGTGTAGTCAATTGGGATTGTATCCCGTTCTCTATCAAATGTCCTAAGAACTCATCCGATAGGTATTCTCCACCTCGATCCGATCGAAGTGAATTAATGGACTTGCCTAATTGTTTCTCCAATTCAGCCTGAAATTCTTTAAACTTGTCAAATGTTTCACTTTTGTGGGTCATCAAATAGGCATATCCATACCTCGAGTAATCGTCAATAAAGGTGGCATAATACTCATACCCACCATGTGCTTCTATGTGTGATGACCGACGTTTTAGGAAATTACGATTTTCCTTTTTAGGAAATTTATGATATACTATGTAAGTATGTATGAAATGCCTGATCTGATTTTTATCAGAATTATGTGTGAGCCTTATAGCTTTATAAGACTCAATAGTAGATTGCTTAGTCAAGCATATGACCTTTTAAGAAAAGGTAGAATAAGATTTATGATTTTATGTTGGTCAAAATTTGATAAAGAAAAGTCAAAAAGTATGATTTTGACGGTACTGCGAGATAGCAAGCAGTATAGGAAATATACTGCAAAAAACCGTCATTTCGGGTAAGATAGTAAAAATAAGGTTCAAGAACACTATAGAAAAATCAAGCACATTATGTAGGATAATATGGGCTAGATAGCCTTAAGTTATAAGAAAATTTTTTATACAGTCCAATAGAACGCAGATAAATTCTGGACTGTAGTTCAATAAAACAATACTGTTATTAGTAATAACAGTATTTGTAATATCTGCTTTAGTATTAAAATGGACTGTATTAAAGAGAAAAGCCAAACGAAGCCCTAAAAATGGGACACATCACCAAAGTAGATAATTATGGATTTATTGAATTTTGAAAAAATAAGGAAAGAAATCTTTCCTTATTCTACAAGCATATGGCCGGCCACTCTAAGGGGTTGATGGGCAAATATTTTGAACATGAGGACTCATATGTAATTTTGGATATAAAAATAAATCCAAAAAGAAATTTAATTTTCACCTATAAATAGGTGATGGGGGGGGTGGGTTTTTAGAGCATGTTTGTGTAACTTTACCAAAGCTCTTGTAAATTTTCAGCTCACTTTTTCTCTTCCCCCTAGCTGCCGAACCCAAGAGAGAAAGAGAAAGAGAAGAAAAAAAAAATAAGAAAAAGAGAGAGAGAGTGGTATAGTCCGATTTTAGGAGAAATCAAGCTAGAAGGAAAAGCTTGATTCAAAGCTTAGAATAAATCTCCAAGCTTGAAGGTAAATTTCTAAAACCTTTAAGCTATTCAATTTAAGCTTTAGTTCAAGCTTTATAATATTTCTATGTGGGTATGTAAGAGCATAAGCTCATTCAATCTCTATGGTATTAGATTAGATTTGTGCTTGATTAAGATTAGGATTTATTAGTGGTCTTGATTTATGATATTGTGTATGATTATGATTTGAAATTGCTAAATGCATGTATGATATATGTGAGTGCCCACTAAGTGTTTGTAGTATGTCCCCACACACTCAAGTTATTGTATGTGATGTATGACTATGTGATATTGATGTATGATGCTAGAAGGGTTAGTAGAAAACCCTAAAAACCCTAGTTGGTGATTGGCACCAAATGGGTTTTGTATGATTATGCTACGAATTGAAATGAATGCATGGTAAGGCAAACATTAGATAATACGCTGCATGCTTGATGTAGGCTCACGGTTGCGACCGTTTGAGGTAGTGCGAGCGTAATTTTACGTAAGAAACACATAAAAGGAAAACTGCCAGTCTCGGGTCAATACTGGGCAGTATTCTGGAAACAGTGTTTTGAGGCCCTTCGAAGTCGAATTTGAAGAAAGTTAAAACTAAAAAGTTGTAGGAAATGGAAAATCCTAGGGATCAACGTGGATAGTTTTTAAAAATAAGGCTCAAACGGCCTCTGTTTTTACAAAAATCCGAGCCTGGGCATGACCAAACCTTGTGCATGGCCAGGCTGATTCAACGAAGAAAAAGAAAGGGTTAGAGGCAGAACTGGATTCTGACCAAAGAATAAAAGTTGTAGCATTTTGCAAGATATAAACTTTTATGAAGAAAAGTTTTTCAAAATTAAATAGAATATAAAATAGAACAGATTCTGAAAACTGTGCAGAAAACAGGAAAATCCTGCACAGGATTTTCAAAGCAGTGCAAGAACAGGAAATTCTTGCACATACATTAGTAGTTGATTTTATGAGACTGTTTTCAGCACTTTCCTTCAGACTTAAACAGTTTTATAAAAACAGTTTATAAAATGGTTAATTGAACCAAGTTTAGTAAGAAAAGTTGAAAATAAATGAAATAGACCAAGTAATAGAGTAACCATAAGTAAGACTTATAGTCATTGGATTGGTTACTAATATTATTTGGGCCAAAATTATTAGACATAGTAACAGAAGGTAACCATAGTAAGATGACTGATCATCAGATTGGTTATGAATTTTTATATACAAGGATAAATTATCTTAGAACATGGTAACAAGATAATTACCATTAGTAACCCGATAGGTTATCAAAGATAATTGGTTGGGCCTGAAGCCTAAGGTTACTAATAGTAACCTAACAGGTCTCAATTTAAAAGTTAGCTTAGTAACCCAATAGGACTTTGTTTTATTATAACTTGGGTTTATACCTAAGGGTTACTCGAAGTGAAGTTATCATTAGTGTGTGTAGGGGGACATACGACTAGGGTTACTCATAAGTGTTGGTTAGGATACCAACATTTTATGATTATGATTTATGACAAGCTAGGGTGATCCTTATCCTATGCCTTTTTGAAAAGCAGGCAGTAACTTGTTGTTGTGACCTGAGTAGGAGCAACCAACTTAGGACATAGCATTACAGGTAAGTACAACTCCGCCTACAGCATAGACTTATTGTGGTGTTACTTGTTGGAAAAAACGGACCCGATATCAGAGTTGCGGCGCAGTAGAAGTTTTAAAATTTTTATGCCGTTTTCGAAAAGAATCTCATGATGCATATAACAATAAAATTAAATTCATGATCAAGTGGTACCTTATTTCTCGGATTCCGGAATCACTAGAGCGTTTGACCAATGTGTCTTCTCTACTATTCTCAAGTTCCACGTCTCAGAGTGTGTGTGGGCACACGTTCTATAATCCAAGCGACCGTTAATACTTTCCGAAGTCTAGATCTCTTCTCAATTCCGATGTTCCTCGTTGAGAATATGATCCAACTTCTTTATTCAAAACTACAAAACAGGAAGAAAATTATCACTCGATTTAACCTTCCTCATAGTTTTGATTCAATGGAATTTCTCTCTTTTTCTTTTCTCACAAGATAGCCGATTTTATGAAGTGGAAA
>CM046372.1:6035939-6092671 GCA_025413025.1 Ficus hispida | reverse complement strand
TTGATAGATAAATTTGTAAATTTATGGAACTATGGATATTTCTAGTTAGATTTCCTAGTTCAATTAAGCTTATGATGATTTTAAATTTGGTTAACCTAGTTGGAAACCAAGGAATCAAGTTAAGTTTGATTGGTTCAAAATTGACCAATCATTTGCTTACACTTGTGCACATAGGGACCGGCCACCTCAAGGGTTAATGAGCAAATATTTTGCTCTTAAGGACCAATAGGCAAAGTATAAAAATTTGAGGTTCACTAGAATTTGATACCTCACAATTTTAGCTTTGCTTAGTAAGCATAGTAGCTTTGTTTACTTAGCTATGTTGCAACTTGCAACCTTTACACCTAGCAAGTAATGGCCGGCCACCTCGTGGAGATTTTCAAGCAAATATGATATTTTTAAGGACTGATAAGCAAATAAGGAAATAGGTGTTTCCTTGTTAGTTTGACACCTAAAAACCTAGCTTTGCTTAGTAAGCATACTAGCCTTGCTTACTTGGCTATGTGTGATGTATCAACAAGCAAAGTTTTTCCACTTGGCATCACTAAAGAACCGGCCATCACCTTGGCTAGACACATCATGAACTAGCCTTGGTGAGCAAGCACCATAGCTTTGCTCATGTGGCTAGCAATGGCAAGCACACCACACCAACCAAGGCCGGCCACCATGAGGTCAAGACACCTCATGGACTAGCTGTGGTTAGTAAGCCACCCTAGATGCACTTACTTGGCGAGCCAAAATTCTCACACTTCACCATTCATGAACCGGCCATCATGGGAGGTTGACACCTCATTGAGTAGCTATGATGAGTAAGCTCACTAGCTTTGCTTGCTTGGCAAGCAAAGGCCTTGCCAAGTCAACCCTAAACCGGCCACCTTAGGATTAGGACACCTCGTGGCCTAGCTTAGATGAATAAGCTTTCCTAGCCTCGCTTCCATGGCTAGCCAAGGTTTTGACATATCATCACCCTAAGGGCCAGCCATCTTAAGAGCATGACACATCACCTAGTAGCTTTGGTGAGTAAGTCACCTTAGCTTTGCTTACTCATCTTCTAGGGCCAAGCATGGCCGGCCAACACACAAGGATTGTTGAGCAAATAGACTACTTTTGAGGACTAGTTGGCAATGCAAGATTAAATTGTTCACCTATAAATAGTTGAAGGGATAATTCATTTGTGTTTGTTTAGTGAACCTTGCATCCAATGTTTCAGTTCTCTCCCTTATAGAAACCGAACCAAACAAGAGTGAAAAGTGAGAAGCAAATTCGGTTTTGTTGTTGTGAGTTAGCAAAAAGAAAAACCTCAAAACCCTAAGCTAGAACTTTTCTCGTGAAGCTTGAGGTAAATCTTTTAACCTCTAGCTCTTCATTTACGTTTTAGTTAAGAGAATTAAGAGTATGATGTTATGTAAAAGCATGGGTTATGGTTGTTAAGATTTATAAACCATGCTTTATATGTAATGGTTAGCATTCAGTTTTGATATGCTAGTTTCAAGTTAAAGGTTTTATAAAAGTTAAGATTTTTGATTTAAAAGTACAAGAACTGAAAGTATGATTATGAAATGGTTATGTAACGCTTGCATGCTTGACATAGGCTCACGGGGTACCCATTTGAGGTAGTGTGCACATTAGTTTACCTAAAACCAAACCGAATGAAAACTGCCAGTTTCGGGTCAAATTGGACAGTAATCTGGAAATCAAATTTTAAGGCCTTTAGAGGCCGAATCATGAAAAAGTTAAAACTACAAAGTTGTAGAGAAGGGAAAATCCTAGGGTCATACGCGGACAGTTTTTGAAAATAAGGCCTCTAAGACCTTCGTTTTTATAAAACCCGAGACCTATTTTAAGGTTAATAAAATGGCCGAAGAATTTTTAAAGGCAGAAATTAATATGTTAAAGTCAGATTTGGGTTTTAAGTTTAAACAGAAGTTGTAGGAACCTTCAAGATCTACAACTTTCATGAAGGAAATATTTTCAAATTCCAAACAGATTTGTTAGAAAAGGATCAAATATAAGGACTGATTTCAAATACAGTTTTCGGAATTCAAGGGTTTTAAAAGAAAGAAGAGTTTTAAAGTTTGTGCTATGTTTTGATACCCTTGTACTAAGAGAAGTTAATAACTAGGGTAATGATGACACTATGATAGGATGATTCTTATCCTATGATTTTTCTGTGAAATAGGAAAACAACCTGTTTAGGTGGAGCACTAAAAATTCAAGATTTAGTGTAACTAGTAAGTACAACTCCGCCTACAGCATAAACGAAAATGTTTGATAAGTTCATGATGATATGTATGCAATGAAGAGTTATTGATAGTATGTGTTCAAGTTAAGTTGATATGCTTACGATGTTATGTTTACGAAGTAAGATGATCAAGTTAAGTTGATATGCTTACGATGTTATGTTGATATGTTTACGAATGTTATGTTGATATGTTTACGAAGTAAGATGATCAAGTTAAGTTGATATGCTTACGATGTTATGTTGATATGCTTACAAAGTAAGATGATCAAGTTATGTTGATATGCTTATAATGTTATGTTAATATGTTTACGAAATAAGATGATCAAGTTATGTTGATATGCTTATGAAGTATGATGATCAAGTTATGTTGATATGCTTATGAAGTATGATGATCAAGTTATGTTGATATGCTTGCGATGTATGTTAGCATAAGATGATCAAGTTATGTTAAAATGTTAGGATATATACTATGATATTATGACATCACAAGGTTATGCTGATGTATTGATGATATATATGTTATGATGATATGGCATCACGAAGCATGCTCATTAATGATAAGTCACTCGGTAATGAGTAAAATACGGTTTCAAGTTAGAAACTGTTAATGATTCAAGTATGATGATAAATAGATGGTAATCTATAAGAATACGGTTTCAAGTTAGAAACTGTTTATGATCATAAAAAGATTCAAGTATGATGATGATGAACAGATTTCTTGTGTCGTATCGACCAGCGTTAGGTCGGGTTTGGTTCATGGTTTGAGTTGGACAGGGCTGGCCGCCCAACCACTCCATGGCAGCGCGCCACGGTATGTACACTTATGTTATGTAAGGGGCCCAAAACTAATGCTAACTTATGAATGAACAATGAAAGCATAAAAGGTTCATGCATTGGTTTTTATTAAATGATTTGCGGTGCAATAGTTGTACTTGCTGAGCATTAGCTCATGACTTATGTTTATGCTGTAGGTAAGCAATCCTGTAGCAATTCCTGATGCAAGGCAGTGGGCGTGGCGTGGCAAAACTGTGAAATTATGGGTGTGAAGCTACCATGCGTTTTGTTAAAATTACATTATGTTTATGTAAAGTTTAAGTACTATGTTTTAGTACTACAAGAGACAAAATATATATGTATATGTGTATGCATATGTATATGTATATGTATATATAAGTAACTAATATGAAAGTTTTTCCTCTTAAGTTAAGTGATGATTTGAAAAGCAAAGAACAAAGAAAAGAAAAGAAAAAAAAAATTTAGTTCAAATTTTCGTACGTACGTATGTAAGTAAGTATGGTGACGATCACAAAAGGGTTGGTCGCCACAGAGTTGGTATCAGAGTAGTTTTCCTGCCTTCCGGTTTCACAGTATGCCTGCCTGCGCCACTGTCCTTTTAAGTTATAAATACTTTGAGTAAATTTATTTATTTCATTACGTTATATAGATTCGTGATCGATGGAAGAGCATCGCGCTGCTGCTCATGCCTTCTTTATGATGTCTCCTGTGAAGAAAATTCCCAACCATAGTCTAGAACCGCTCTCTTGGGAACTTGAGGTAAATCTTTTTATCCTCTAGTTCTTCATTTAAGTTGTTGGTTAAGATTTAAGTTTATTTCTATGTTTGAAATGCAAGAGCCTAAGCTCACTTTTTAGTTTCATATACTAGGATTATGGTAAGTACTTGATTATGCTTGATTAGGGTTTGGTGGTCTTTAGTTATGATTCGATGCAAGTTTATGATTATTTGAATTAAACATTAGTTGGCTGTATGTATGCTTATTATATGGTTGTTATATGTTCTCATATACTCAAAGATGAGAATTTATGAATGGTTATGGTATATGTGATCTATGATGCAATTAGGGTTCTAGAAAAACCCTAAAAACCCTATTGTGGTATAAATTACCATTTGGGCTTGCACGAAAGTTATATGTATAAGAACTGAATGTATGATTATGAAAATATTATAAAACACCCTACATGCTTGATGTAGGCTCATGGTGTAAACTATTCGAGGTAGTGTGCGTATAATTTTACGTAAGAACTCCCTTGTCTGAAATCTGCCATTTTCAGTTTTAACTGAATAGTTTTCTGGAAACAAGATTTTGAGGCCCTTAAAGGCCGAATTTAGAAAAAGTCAAAACTGCAAAGTTGTAGGAAAGGGAAAATTCTAGGGGCTGGCAAGGATTGTTTTTGAAAATAAGGCCTCTAAGACCTTCGTTTTTATCAAAATCCGAGACCAATTTTACGGTTAGTAAATATGGTTGAAAAATTTTCAAAGGAAGAAACAAGCAGGTTAAAGATAGAATTGAGTTTTGAGTTAAAAACAAAAGTTGTAGGATCCTTCGAGGTCTACAACTTTCATGAAGAAAACTTTTTCAAATTTAAAACAGATTTTGTTAGAGAAAACCAAATTTATGGACCGGTTTCAAACACAGTTTTCAGAATCTTTAAGTTTTACTATTTCTATTAAAAATAGTTTAAAAAGGAAGTTTAAGTTTTAGAGTTTGTGTTTTGTTTTGGATCCAAGGTTACTTATAGTAACCAAGTGGGATACCATTGTAACGTAATAAGCTAGTAACTAGGGTTACTAATTAATTTAAATACTGATACTATGATAGGATGATTCTTATCCTACGATTTTTTTAAAAAGCAGGAAAGTAACCTATTTAGGTGGAGCACTAAATTCAGGGTTTAGCATAACCGGTAATTACGACTCTGCCTACAGCATAGATGAAATTTTTTTTACTGCTTGTATGTCTTCAAGTTCATGCATACATGTTAAAGTGCATATGATTTATGCTTTATTGTGACATCATGAAGCATGCTCACTAATGATAAGATATTTGGTAAGAATAAAACTTAGTTTCAAGTAAGAAACGGTTTACAAGTATGAAATGGTTTTTCAATTATGTATTAAAGTAAGAACAAGTTTTTAAGTACAATGGTAAGTAAGTTGCTTCGTGTCGTACCGACCTGCAGTTAGGACAGGTTTGGTTCATGGTTTGAGTTGGACTGGGTTAGCCGCCCCAACCACTCTATGGCTACGCGCTATGGTATGTACACCTATATTATGTAAGGGCCCAATAAGTATGCTAACCTAATATAGCATAATGAAAGAATAAGTGGTTCATGTATTATTTCATTACGAAATGTTTTGCGGACTAGTAGTTGTACTTGCTAAGCGAAAGCTCATAACTTATGTTTATGCTGTAGGTAAGAAATCTTATGGCAGTCTATGATGCAAGACGGTGGAGCGTGGTAATGCAAAACTGTGAAACTGTGGGCTGGAAGCTACTAGACGTTTTGTTAAATTATGTTATGATTTATTTAAATATGTTGTATTTAAGTACAAGGCTTCAGTATTGTGATAATCAAATAAGTATATGTACATATATATGTAAGTAGTTACTAAGAGGGTTTCCAATTCCAAGTTATTTATTGTTTGTATAAAAAAAAATTAATCCCAATTTTCGTATGTTATTAAGTAAGTAAGTATGGTAACGGCCTAAGTATGGTAACGGCCTACGTAAGGTGGGTCGTTACAACAGTTCTGTCCACGTGGGCTGAAATGGTTAAGAGAAAATCCTGCATCCGACATTCTCATTAAGACAAGCTCAGAAGATTGTTTAAAATACTTCTACATGTGCTTAGCTGCTTCGAAGCATGGTTGGCCTTATTGTCGTCCAGTAATTGTGGTTGATGGATCAGCACTAAAGGTCAGGTTTGGAGGAATGCTGCTTGCAGCATGCGGTCATAATGCAAATGGCTCCATATTTCCACTTGCATTTGGTATCGTTCTGTTGGAAAGCAATGAATCATGGAAATGGTTCTTCAAAAAGCTAAGGGATTCAATCAGCAAGCGAGAGTCTCTTGCTATTGTGGCTGATATGTTGGAAAAAACAGTTCCGATATCAAAGGTATAGCACAGCGGAAGTTTTAAAATTTTTATGCCAATTCAGAAATGTATATAACAATAAATTAAATACATTATCAAACGTACCTTGTTTCTCGGATTCCGGAATTGCTAGAGCGTCGACCAACATGTCTTCTCTACTATTCTCGAGTCCCCACGTCTCAGAGTATGTGTGGGCATACGTGCTATGAATCTAAGCGACCTGTAATTTTTCCGAAGTCTAGATCCCACCTTCTCAATCCCGATGTACCTCGTTGAGAATTCGATCTGGGTTCGTTCTTCAAAACTACAAAACAGGAATCGGTTAATCTTTTATGAAAAATATCACTTGGCTTAACCTTCCTCATAGTTTTGATTGAATGAAAATTTCTCTCTTTTTCTTACACCAAAAAAAGACGAATTTTTCTCAAGCACAAAAACCTAGATTTTGGCAATTTTCTCTTTCCCAAAAACCGTCCACCTATGAGTATGATATGAGGGTTTTTCAAGAACCCCTAGCCTTTATATAATACTCCAATTCTTTTTTAAAAAAATATCTGCTACTTGAAAAATAATTAATAATTATTTTTCTGGATAATTTTTTGAGCCAAAGGATCATTCAAATTTCGGGCTAGGTTCTTTAAACATTATGGATGGTTTTTTACTAGGAGAAACTCAAAAAATTCATGCTCCACCTCATGTGGATATTGATTGGTGGTTCAAATTTAAATCAATAATCTAGACTAGTAAAAAAGTCCTAATCCTATCTAGATTCAAACTTCTTTTAAATCTTTGAATTTAAATAAGATTTTCTTATTTGAATTTAAATAAATATTTTCCACAAACATTATCCATATTTAATTAATTTAAATAAATGGAATATTTTAGATTTGCTTTCTATAAAAAAATGTGCACCATTCTTTAAGAAAAGAAAATCTATCAAATAAGCTCCATTACTTAAATCAATTAATAAATTAATGTTTGTAATATATTTAAACAATTTTGAAACAAAATCTTCTTTCCTCCATCTATTAAAAAACTGTGCCCTATAATTAGGAGAGAAAAATTTTGTTTTCAAAAATTAAATAACTCCAACACAACCTTATTTCCAAAATTCAATTAACCAAAATAATTAAGAAATAATTATTTTATTTACAACTATTCATATGTTGACAAATCATATTATTTGTCTACATAAATTTCACATGTCCAATATTTTCGAGATTGCATGTTAGAGAGTACCATGTCCTAAGAGACATTATTAAATTCTCATTAAATTTACCGATCTCATTAGGAACAAATCCTAAGATACTTCGTGAAACTATATGAGCTAGTAGAGGGACCTGATAGAAATATGTAAAGAGACTCATATAATTGTGAAAAATTAATCCCAGATTAATTATTCATCAATTATCAACTTCAGGACTATTCCACTAAAAGTCTAAAGCTGAACTCCTGTTTACATACCGTATTACGAAAGCTCTCTAACGCAGTGCTTCTTCCATGATTTATTCATTGCTTGCTTAATCCTCATATGTTATCCATGATTGAATTAAGGATTTTTCTGTTTTACCTTTTCAATCATTTTAACTTAAAGTTCCATTATTCTCCAATGTAAGAACCACCAATTGTAAAGCCATACAATCGGTAAACCGTCAAAGAACACAAAGTAAACCGATGGTCAAGATCTTGTTATATTATCTTTCAATTCCCAAATAATGCCTTTAAGTATATAACATATACTATCGTTAAGATATCAATGAATTCCGTATCTATGAATCTTGATCTCTCCATCTATAAGTCATACATCCAAAACACAAGTATAATGACCATCAATTATCAGTATCTCACCTATAGTGGATCAAAGTGTATAAGTCATGGATGCGAACTTAAGTATTCATTTCAGGATTAAGATTAATTCAGGATGATAATCAAAGTGGCATTGATTCTTATAAATAGAATTATTAAACTGAATCAATTAACACCTTAGGTCTAGTCTAATATCATACCTCAATACTGGTATACATTAAAGTTTCTATTCAGAACTAATCCGATGGTCAAGATAAACCATCCCTCCAAGAAAGTAGACAACCTTTACAATCTTATCACAAATAAGATCCCCAAATCTTATTCCACCGATTGCGGACCATTTATTTAGACTGTAATCAAATTACCATGTCTTCTATATATACCTCATATATATATGGTAATCCAATATACTACCAACAGACTAGGAGTATTTTATGTTTGCTCAAAATAATCATACAATCAACAAATGAAAGTAAATAGGACACAACTTATTAAACATGAATAATATCTTTTTATTAATATCAAAATGTCATATTTATAGAAAATACCTATAATTGGTTTTCTATCCTTAGGGCACATATAGATCCCAACAATCTCCCACTTACCCTAGGCGAGTAAATGTGACATATTATGCATCCCCATGCCTTCGACGTGTTCCTCGAATGTTCTGGCTGTCAAAGTCTACGTGAACGGGTCGGCATGATTGTCCTCTGATGTGATTTGCAAACCGTCACATATCCACTTTCAATAAAGCCTCTGATAATGTGATATTTTTTATCAATGTGCTTACTCCTCTTATGATGCCTAGAATCCTTGGTATTAGCTATTGCTGCACTGTTGTCATAGTAAAGCATCATAGCTTTATCCATACCAGGAACGACCTCAAGGTCACCAAGGTACCTGTGGAGCCATACCACTTCCTTAGATGCCTCACTAACAGCCACATACTCGGCTTCCAAGGTCGAGTCAGCAATGCAAGATTGCTTAACACTCCACACAGCGGCACCACCTCCAAGGGTAAAGACAGATCCTGAAGTCAATTTCCTCGAATCCTAGTCAGATTGAAAATCAAAATCTGTGTACCCTATAAGAACAAGGTCCTGACTGGAATACACAAGCATATAATTCCTCGTTCTCTTTAGATACTTGAGTATATGCTTGACCATAGCCCAATGGTTCGGTCCCGGATTCAACTGATATCAACTTACTATACCAACTGCAAAACAAATATCAGGCCTAGTGCATAATATAGCATACATAAGACTACCTACCGCAGATGCATAAGGTACATCTTTCATACGCTCCCTTTCTTGCGATGTCTTGGGACAGTCATATCTAGAAAGCTTGATTCCCATTTTGAAAGGTTGGGCACCTTTCTTGCAATCTTTCATAGAAAACCTCTAAAGTACTTTATCAATGTATAAGGCTTGGGATAGTGCTATCATTTTGTTCTTTCTATCTCTAAAAAGTTGAATTTTAAGAACATAGCTAGCTTCTCCTAAGTCCTTCATGTCATACTGTTTGGCCAACTAAACTTTGATAGATGATAATGTTGCAACATCGTTTCCAAGAAGCAATATATCATCCACATAAAGTACAAGGAAATCCACCTTCTCATTCTTGATACGTTTATAAATACATGGTTCATTAACATTTTGTTCAAATCCATAGGTTTTGATCGCTTGATCAAACCTAATATTCCAAGAATGAGATAGTTGGATTTGAGTAACTTGCATACTTTGTCTTCTTGGACCTTTTTCTTGAACCCGTCTGGTTGTATCATATAGATATCTTCCTCAATAGAGCTATTCAAGAAAGCTTTCTTGACATCCATTTGCCATATCTTATAATCGAGAGCAGCCGCAATGGATAAAAGAATGTATATTGACTTAAGCATTGCTACAGGTGAAAAGGCTTCTTCATAGTCGATTCCTTCTTTCTACATATAGCCTTTTACCACAAGTCTTGCCTTGAAAGTTTTCACTTTCCCATCCACACCTCTCTTCCTCTTGTATACTCACTTACACCCAATTGGTTTTATGCCTTGGGTAAGTCTACAAGTTTCCAGACCTCGTTGGAATCCATAGATTCCATCTTGGTGTTCATAGCCTTTTGCCAAAGACTAAAATCAACATCCTCCATAGCTTCCTTATATGTAGCCGGATCATCAACATGTTCTATGGATTCTGCCTCAAAGACTTCACCATTGAACATATACCTTTCAGGTTCCCTGACAATCCTCCCGCTACGATGGAGCTCTCGTGATTGTTGATTCTTTAGTGGTTTTTCCACAGGGTTTTTATTGACTTTAGGAACATCTGAATCCGAAGTCATCTCCTCAAGCACCACTTTGCTATGAGGTTTAAAATCTTCCATGTAACTTTCCTCGAGGACTATTGCATGTGTGAGACGAAAACTTTATTTTGCTTCGGATTATAAAACAGGCCACCTTTTGTCCCTTTTGGATAGCCAACAAACAAGTACACTTCTGATCGTGACTCTAACTTCTTCGCTTCCTTATCTAGGACGTGTGCCGGACATCCCCAAATTTGAATATGATTCAAATTAGATTTCCTACTTGTCCATAACTCGAAAGGAGTTTTAGGAACCGATTTGAAAGGAATGTTATTCAGAAGATAGCATGCAATTTGTATGGCATGCCCCCAAAACGACAAAGGTAATGTGGAGTAACTCAACATAGATCGAACCATATCCAATAAGGTCCTATTTCTTCTCTCAGCCACACCATTCTATTAAGGAGTACCAAGTGTAGTCAATTGGGATTGTATCCCGTTCTCTATCAAATGTCCTAAGAACTCATCCGATAGGTATTCTCCACCTCGATCCGATCGAAGTGAATTAATGGACTTGCCTAATTGTTTCTCCAATTCAGCCTGAAATTCTTTAAACTTGTCAAATGTTTCACTTTTGTGGGTCATCAAATAGGCATATCCATACCTCGAGTAATCGTCAATAAAGGTGGCATAATACTCATACCCACCATGTGCTTCTATGTGTGATGACCGACGTTTTAGGAAATTACGATTTTCCTTTTTAGGAAATTTATGATATACTATGTAAGTATGTATGAAATGCCTGATCTGATTTTTATCAGAATTATGTGTGAGCCTTATAGCTTTATAAGACTCAATAGTAGATTGCCTAGTCAAGCATATGACCTTTTAAGAAAAAGGTAGAATAAGATTTATGATTTTATGTTGGTCAAAATTTGATAAAGAAAAGTCAAAAAGTATGATTTTGACGGTACTGCGAGATAGCAAGCAGTATAGGAAATATACTGCAAAAAACCGTCATTTCGGGTAAGATAGTAAAAATAAGGTTCAAGAACACTATAGAAAAATCAAGCACATTATGTAGGATAATATGGGCTAGATAGCCTTAAGTTATAAGAAAAGTTTTTATACAGTCCAATAGAACGCAGATAAATTCTGGACTGTAGTTCAATAAAACAATACTGTTATTAGTAATAACAGTATTTGTAATATCTGCTTTAGTATTAAAATGGACTGTATTAAAGAGAAAAGCCAAACGAAGCCCTAAAAATGGGACACATCACCAAAGTAGATAATTATGGATTTATTGAATTTTTGAAAAATAAGGAAAGAAATCTTTCCTTATTCTACAAGCATATGGCCGGCCACTCTAAGGGGTTGATGGGCAAATATTTTGAACATGAGGACTCATATGTAATTTTGGATATAAAAATAAATCCAAAAAGAAATTTAATTTTCACCTATAAATAGGTGATGGGGGGGGTGGGTTTTTAGAGCATGTTTGTGTAACTTTACCAAAGCTCTTGTAAATTTTCAGCTCACTTTTTCTCTTCCCCCTAGCTGCCGAACCCAAGAGAGAAAGAGAAAGAGAAGAAAAAAAAAATAAGAAAAAGAGAGAGAGAGTGGTATAGTCCGATTTTTAGGAGAAATCAAGCTAGAAGGAAAAGCTTGATTCAAAGCTTAGAATAAATCTCCAAGCTTGAAGGTAAATTTCTAAAACCTTTAAGCTATTCAATTTAAGCTTTAGTTCAAGCTTTATAATATTTCTATGTGGGTATGTAAGAGCATAAGCTCATTCAATCTCTATGGTATTAGATTAGATTTGTGCTTGATTAAGATTAGGATTTATTAGTGGTCTTGATTTATGATATTGTGTATGATTATGATTTGAAATTGCTAAATGCATGTATGATATATGTGAGTGCCCACTAAGTGTTTGTAGTATGTCCCCACACACTCAAGTTATTGTCTACGATGGTACACTTTATTGCATGTCATAAGACCGATGATGCATCACATATAGCCAATTTGTTTTTCAAGGAGATTGTTCGGTTGCATGGCATGCCTAGGACTATCATTTCTGATCGGGATGCAAAGTTCTTAAGTTACTTTTGGAAGACTTTATGGGGGAAGTTGGGAACTAAGTTTTTGTTTTCCACTACTAGTCACCCACAAACTGATGGTCAAATAGAAGTAGTGAATAGGACTTTGTCGGCATTATTGCGTGCTATCATACAAAAGAATTTGAAAATGTGGGAAGATTGTTTGCCGCATGTTGAATTTGCTTATAATCGATGTGTCCATTCTGCAACTAAGTTTTCTCCGTTTGAGATTGTTTATGGATTTAATCCATTGACTCGTTTAGATTTAACTCCTTTGCCTTTGAGTGAACGTGTTAACTTAAATGGCAAGAAGAAAGCTGATTTTGTTAAGTAGATTCATGAGAAAGCAAAGCAACACATAGAACGGCGAACGGAACAATATGTCAAGCAAGCCAATAAGGGATGCAAGAAGGTTATTTTTAAACCGGGGGATTGGGTTTGGATGCATATGAGAAAAGACCGATTTCCTGAGCAAAGACGCTCAAAACTACTCCCGAGGGTTGATGGACCGTTTCGAGTGTTGGAATGCATCAATGACAATGCCTACAAGCTTGAATTACCATGTGAGTATGGTGTTACTGTAAGCTTTAATGTTTCTGATTTATCTCCTTTTCATACAGGTGATGATTTGAGGCAAATCCTCTTCAAGAGGGGGAGAATGATGCGAATAAGGCTGCATATCCAAGCATATATGATGGAGAACTAACAGGTGGGCTTGGAGGGACTCAAGGGCAGTACCCACGTGATCCATTAAGCTTACCAATCAGGCCAATTACGAGACTTAGAGCTAAGCGATTTAAAGAAGCATTGAATGGGCTGATTCAAGAAGTTTGGACTCAAGTAAATTCGTGGAGGCCCATTAAGCATGGTCCACATTATCATCAGAGGAGCATCACCATGATTGGAGTTCTAGAAGAGTCTGGTCAAGAACAAACTTAATTTCAACATGGCTACTTTCCCTTTTGGTATTTTAGGTCTGACTTTAAGTCTTGCATACCAATTTATTTAACTGTCCTTATTTATGCATGATTCTTTTGGTGTAATGGCTGATAATAAAGCCAATTTGAATACATAATTTTTCCTTTTCTAGTTATAGGCATGAATTAGGAAGAGTATGTTAGTTTCCTGATTTATTTTTCCTTTTATCAAATCTGAATTTATTAGAGGATAAATTAGAAAAAGAGATTTGTACCTAACAGCCTATAAAAAAGGCATATTCTGAAGCTAATGAGTAGTTTTTGGAGAATTCAGAAAAAAAAAAAAAAGTGAGAGTGTGTTTTCTTGCATTATTGAAAAGACTTTTGAACTTATCAAGTTATTCTTGTGGCGTTCAATAGCCAAACTTATCATCTAGGTTCTTGAGATATTCTTGAGTCTTAGGGTGGCATTTGTCAATATCAGAAGTCTTGGTTCTTATCTCGATAGGTAACGGGTCAAGGCTCAAACAAGCTTGCGTCTTGAAGTTCTTGGGGTTTGAATCCATGTTTGGTGTTAGGTTTCGTCGTTTCAGCGGTGAGGTTCATATCAGGAACTCCCTCACCATCGACATCTTTGTTTCTGTCGCCATCTCGTGAAGGACAAATATCGGCGAAAATGTGTACTCCCTCACCAGAGAAGATCTGGAGCTCCGTCGATTGCTGGCTTTTGGCCTTCTGCTGGTAGCGTCACGAACTCCTTTACCTCCCCGCGTCGACTGCTTCATAGCATCTTCTATAGCTTAGGTGGTGACTACTTTTGTAGTGAATCATTTATTAAGAAAGATTAATATGCTTAACACAAAAACAGAAAAAGAAATAATAGTAACTTGGTCCCAAAAGAAAAGAAAAGAAAATAAGATTTTTAATATTTAAATTTAAATAATAAATGGGTGAATGACGGGAATTGAACTCGTGCATGGTGGATTCACAATCCACTACCATGATCTACTTGGCTACATCTCTGGTGAAGGCATGTCTACAGTGCCAGCTGACTTTGGTGGGATTGGATTGGGGTTTTTTCGATTGGGGTAGTTTTAGGAATTTTTTTTTAATAAATTAGGGTATTGTAACTAAATTATGTAATTTGAAAATAAAAAACTTAAAATACGAAAATAAAACAAAATAAAAGTAAATAAATATTTTTTTTGGTAAATATTTTTTTTTTACCTAACCTAAAAATACATTTAAAAATCCGTGAATGTAAAAAAAAAAAAAAAAATTATTAACAAATAAATACATTTTTTAGGTTAAAGGTGTGGTAAAATCCCATTTGTATACCCTATCGATAGAGCTCATTTTTAAACCGTTAAGATATAATTGAACGACTGAAATATTGATTGTATATAATAATTATAATGCACCTTACCTTAAAATAGTATTGACTAATAAATTAAAAATAATTATGATGAAGTTAATCTGTATGGCCATGCTCTTGATCAAATTCTTGGCTAGAGAGAGATAATTTGGCTTTAATTTTAGGCTTTGAATTTCAACGAATTTGCATTTCTTATGAAGCAACATCTAATTTTAGCTTTTCAGGAAAAAAATGGAAAAAAGCAATGAGGTTTTGAAAATTTTTCCGACAACGGCACGTGAAGAAGATGAAGATTTGGAGTTGGGTACCAACCTCCCTGAGCTTGGAGTCGTCGGCCATCGCTCAACTCGCACTATCACCAACCAAGTTGGAGAAGAAGCCTCATGCCGACCATCACTCAAATTGCCAACCATCACTCAACGGCGAATTTGAGAGGTTTGCTAAAGATGCCAACCTCTTCGCCATTTTTTCTGGTGGGGTGTTTGGAGGGGACAAAGCAAATTCAGAAGTTTAGCACAAAAAAAAAAAAAAAAGGCATCACTCAACGAAGTCGGATAAGAGGCCTCACGCTGACCATTGCTCGACAACGAACCTGAGAGGTTTGCAAAGGTCACCATCATCTTTGCATTTTTTCTGGTGGGTTGCTCGGAAGGGACGAAGCCTATTTGAAAGTTTACCCAAGGAAAAAAAAAACCTGTTACTTCTCCTCAAACAAAAACCTCCGTCTTATCGTCCATCTCAAGTGAACATCAAAATTAATAATCATTGGATGAGTAACTACAAGTAGTGTCTCTAAAAGAGACTCTATAATAGATTCTCATATTTTTTTATTAGTAAATAATTTATTTACTTCTAAATATAATATTTACTCAAAATCTTTTATCACATTCTCTAGATTTTTTTGGTATTCAATGCTATAAATATGATATTTACGCGTAAATATTTATCTTTATTAACTGTATTATTTAACATAAATCAAACTTAGTATTTACTAGTAAATATTAATATTTACTAACTATATTATTTTTCATAAATCATTATACAAACTTAATATTTACTAGTAAATATCAATTTTATCATTATAGTCCTCAAAAAAAATATTTACAGTGGATACAGTAGTACGATTTCTTATTGCTAGTATTTATTAATATTTACTAGTAAATCTGATTATCAGGTATTCCAATATCCACAAGATCAAATATATTTTCTAAAATACATATATTTCAGGAATAAAAAAAATATTTGCTTATTACCGATAAGTGGCAATAATAGATTGGCATATAATTATTAACTAAATCCGAGTATACTAAATTATTTTCATTATTATTTGGATAAGTATATCATTTTCAAGTAAATCTGTTGTTAACTTTTCTTTTTAATTCCAAGTAAATATATTTATTTACAATTTTTAAGTATTACCAACGAATAAGAATGTCAATCTATCTACATTTACTAATATATATAAATAAATATATTTATTGAGTAATATATATTTGGATAAGACTGCGATAAAGCCCTTTTTATATACCCAATTGGTAGAGAACTTTTTTAAACCGTTAGAATGTAATAAAATAGCTAAGATTTTTCTTATATATGACAGTTATAATGTACCGTAACTGTAACGCCTCGATCGTCTACGTAGGGCCGACTACGTAAACGTGGGCCGTTATTTTACTTACTTAACTTACTTCTTAGTTTAAGAAGCTTTAAGCTTACTAAAAATTTTAGAGTTAAAATTTTTTTTTCTTTCTTTTCTTACTTTACTTTGTACTTAACTTATACTCATACATACTTATATGTACTTATTCGAATACCGAGCTTTCATAATCATATTGAAAGCTATCATATTCAAACCGTGGACCAAACCCAACCTAGTGTGGGTCGATACGACACGAGGCAACTTGCTTGCCGTTATACTTAAAAACTTTTCCTTAACTTGTTCTTGAAAACAATTTCTTAAAAATAGTTTTCTTCTTGAAAACAATTACTTGCCCATACTATCACTTTATTATATCACCACATAATATAAAACACATTTTACAAATATATTTTACAAAACAGATTTTACATAACATAATTTCAAAACTCGTGGCGGTGTCCATCCCACATTTCACAGTCTGTAGCGCCAGCCTCTACAGCCTTGCATCACGTATTGCCGATAGGTTGCTAACCTATAGCATGAACGTAAGTAATGAGCTTATGCCTAGTAAGTACAACACTCAATCCGCAAAACATTTTAATGAAAGAATGCATGAACCGATTATGCTTTCTTATGAATCAATTAAACATTCATATATTATCTTGATTCTGTTTCCTTATATGTTATGTGTGCACGTACCGTGGTCCATAGCTATGGAGTGGCTGGAGGCGGCCAGTCCTATCCAACTCAAACCATAAAACAAATCGTTTAACATGGAGTGATTAGGGCAGCCAATCCAATTCAACTCAAACCATAGTCTAAACCGTTTAAACCCGCCTTTGTGGCAAGTCGGTACGACACAATAACATTAGCTTGTCCGAAATCATGTTCTTACCATGTGGTTTAATATTAGTGAGCATGCTGCATGATGTCACTATATCAAGACCTATAACATAACATAATACAAAACCATAACATAAATGCCATAACATAAATCATCATAACATAACCATCGTAACATAAACATCATATCATAACATAACCATCGTAATATAAACATCATATCATAACATAATCATCATAACATAATTATCATAACATAAACATTATAACATAAACCATCATAACATAAGCACCATAACATAAATCATGTACATCAATACATGATTTCTTGAAAAACATGTCATGTAGAAAAACGTTTTGCCCATGCTGTAGGCGGAGTTGTACTTACCTTTCGTCCTATGCTCTTGGTATATTGTCCAAACATGGCACGACAACAGTTCCTACTCCTGTTTCCAAACAGGATGTAAGATAAAAGTTATACACATTCTATCTTACTATAAATCATAATCGTTAAATGTTGGTGTCCTAACCAACATTTATGAATAGCCTTAGTTATATGTCCCCCCTACAACATCTTATGATAACTCGTTTGGTTACTTCAGGAAACCCTAGGGCTCATGGCCCAATATCTTATTAGGTTACTAATCTTATTAAGGCTCAACCCACTATCTTGGGTATCTCATGTGGTTACTATAAGTAACCTAAATTATTTGGCCCAATAAAATTAGGTAACCTCACTGGTTACTATTTGTTCTATAGTTGTTTACCATAGGACTTGGCTTATTTCATTCTTTGTTTGATAAATTTTAACCCTTTTTATAAACTACTTAAAACAGTTTCTTAAACTTTGAAAACAGTTTCTTAATTTCAATTATCAGTGTATGTGCAGGAATTTCCTGCTTTTACACTGTTTTCTAAAATGCTATGCATGAATTTCCTGTTTCCTGTACAGTTTTGAGAATCTGTTTTCAGTTTAAAATTTGTTTAGAATTAGAAAATTATTTCTTCATAAAAGTTGTAGATCTCGAATAATGCTACAACTTTCGTGTTTTACTCAAAATCCGGTTTTGCATTTAACTAGTCCATTTTTCTTGTTGAACCTGCCTGGCCGTGCACACTGCGTTTGGCTGACCAGGCTCGGGTTTCTACAAAAACAGTGGCCTTTGGAGTCTTATTTTTAAAAATCATCCACATTGACCCCTAGGATTTTCCATTTTCTACAAGTTTTTAGTTTTGAATTTCTTCAAATTCGGCCTCTAAAGGCCTCAAATTACCATTTCCAGAATACTGCCCAGTCTTGACCGAGACTGGCAGTTTTGGTTTAGGTTGGTTCTTACGTAAAATTACGCACACACTACCTCAAATGGTCGCAACCGTGAGCCTACGTCAAGCATGCAGTGTAATACTAACGTTATCATGATCATACATTCATTCTTAAACTTATGGGAACATATAACAAACATAAAGTAGGCATACTCAAAACCCATATAATCTCTAACACATATGATCAAAACCATACACCAAAACATAATTAGAGATCACCAAACCCTAATCAAGCACCAATCTAAAAATCTAAACTAGGGCATGAACATAATTTGGTGAGCTTATGCTCTTACAATCCAACTTCGGAAATACACTTAAATCTCCAAATCAAAGCTCAAAACTCAATAAAAAGCTGAGGGTTTTGAGAGGGTTACCTCTAGCTCTTGGAGACAAACTATGTTCTAGCTTGGTCCTTCAAAAATTCGGCCACTACTAGCTTTGTTTTCTTTCTATATTTTTTCTTTTCGTTCTCTTTAAGGTTCGGCTTTCTTGAGGGGGAAGAGAGAGTGAGAGGAAAATTGGGTATAGTTTTGGTAAGGTCACAAAAGTTGCTCAAAAAATATGAACCAACTTCACCTATTTATAGGTGAAAAACATAGTTTCTAAAATTGCATATTAGGGTCTAAGAGCAAAATATTTGCTCATCACCCCTCCTAGGTGGCCGGCCATAAGGGAGCCTTAGTGGGCAAGTTACTTGCTCACCAAGTCTTGCTTACATCACCTTAGTGACATCACTTGCTCACCAAGTCTTGCTTTCATCACCTTAGTGACATCACTTGCTTACATCACCTTGATGACATCCTTGATGACATCACTTGCTTACAACACCTTGATGACATCATCTTAATGACATCATCAAGGCAATTGTTTGCTCTCCAGGCCACAAACAACCGGCCATTTAGTGTGGAAGGTAAGGAAAAATATATTTCCAAGCTTATCTCTAGCTTAATTCCTTGTTCTAATGTAACCAAGCTTGTAACCAATCTTTGGCCTAGTTGGAGTCTTGGTTAGGAAATTCCATAATTCATTAATTACATACTTATCCATCACTACTTACTTTTCTTAAAATTGCACTTTGGTCCCCATGGATAAAATATTTATAATTTAGTCCCTGAAGATGGCCGACTATAGTGGAGCCACTTGGCTTCCAATTCTTGCATACTTATCCACTTGATTTTAAAAATCCATTAATATAATCAAGCAGTCCATTTTCTTACTAACTTAAATAATATCAATACTATTTTTTTTTACCAAAAACAGTATTGTCATACTGGACTACAGTCCAGAATTCATCTGCATAAAACTGGACTGCGTATCGGATTTTCTTAGGGCTTGAAACTATTTAGTCCATATTGCTCTAATTATTGTCCTTGATTTTTTCTAGGGTGGTCTCATAGCTTATTCTTATTCATTTGTCCGTAATGACGGTTTTCCGCAGTATAGTTTCCATACTATTAATTATACTGCAGTATCACCTCAATCAAACATAAAGTCAATCTGGTCAAACTTTGACTAGCATAAAAGTATAAATTCCTATTCTGTCCTTTTTCTCAAAAGGCCTCATGCTTGACTACGCAGACTATTATTGAGTCTCGTAGTTAATTATATGAAAACTCAAACATATACTGATATTAAATTCAGATCATAAGCTTCATATCGACATACAAGAATCAAACTTGGATTTTCCTTGTCTAAAAGGAAATCACAAGTTCATCAAAATTTCGGGTTCTTACATTCTACCATCCTTAAAAAAATTTTCGTCCTTGAAAATTCGGATACTTCTAGGTAGTTTTTCTTAAAATACACCACAAATCCATAATGGTTTATTCATTTTCCCATTTTAATACTTTAATGGGATCATGTCTCTTTTATAGCATCATAATCTTACTTTCATAACCTATCATCGTACTTTCATACATTTTTACTTCATACTATTTTACTTTCATACCGCATACTTTCTTGCTTACATACTTTCATGCTATCATACTTTCTTTTTGTATTGCATCACAAGAACTATCTACATAAAAACTTGGCAAGTATATCATATAACTTGCCATGGTTGAAAAACATATCATATCATATAACTTTTTCATACGTGAAAAGTATATCGTACTATATAACTTTCCACACTTGGAAAGCATATCGTAAAATAGCTTCTTTCTTGAACCTTGATCTTATGCTATTAGAACCATTTATTTTTCTTAATGGCCCCTTTCTTGAAACTCGTCCCTTTCTTAGAACTCGTTCCTCAAGAATTCGGCCTATGGCCCCTATTTTGGAACTCGCTTCCTCAAGGATTCGGCCATATAACGGCTCCTATTTCGAAACCTTTACTGTTCATGACAGCCCCTATCTTGGAATTTCCTCCTCAAAGGTTCGGCTGTTTTACATAAAATGAGGGGTTCTATTAAGCATGAGCTCAAGATTTAAGCATTTTTTATAAAAATATTTCCTTTGAATCTTTTGAAAGTTAATAATGGAGAAAACATAATATCGTTCGAGTAATACAATAGAAGGTATACTCATATCATATCAACTAGCTGCTTGCTAAATGGTAGAAGCTTCTCTCATTGCTTCTAGTATTTCCTTCATAGCACAAAATCGTAATGCTTAGGAATGTCTAAAACTTCCCATCATTTCATATTTTCCCTTACTAAGGGATCATATCTTTAATTTCATCGTCATACTGATAGCCATCATCTAACTTATTGTTTGTGTATTGCCTTGATATTGCCACCGAGTCAAGGCACTACCAAACATTTTTCCATATCTACTATTACTCTTACGGGCAAAAGTTTCACAAACATGAAACTTAAGTTCTATAGCATCTAGCTTATTTCTTAAAAACAATTCCTGATTATCACCCTACTAAGGTAAGGCGATAGGTCATCTAATCTCGAAGCCTATTCATTTCTTATTGCTGCTATAGCACTTATCATCATAACTTAGCTACTATAGTTGCAAGATGAGACTCTTGCAGAATTTGGTTCGGTTGTATAAGCAACGAAACATCTTCTAGTTCTAGTTCTTAACATTTCTAATACCTATTCTTTCATTCATATCTTAGCATACCATATCATAGAAACGTCATAACTTATCATATCATACTAGAGATTCATCACAATCTCACCATATCATATCGCCAGCTTAGCTTATCTACCACGTTTTCTGTAACGACCCGCCTAGCACAGGTCGTTACCATACATACATATCGTACATACATAACTTACACAGCGGAAATTTTTTATTTTATTTTTTATTACTGTACTTACATACGAAATATAAATGTATATCGAACATTAATTACGTTGTTTGGGTGTAAATAAAACTTATTTCATAATTACATAATATAACGAAACGCGTAGCGGTTTATTCCCACATTTCACAGTCCGCCAATCCATGCCCTCCATCTTGCATTAAGAATTATTTCCAGGCTGCTTACCTACAGCACAGACGTAAGACAGTGAGCTTTCGCTCAGCAAGTACAACTATTCTATACCGCAATTTACTTTAAATAAAACACATCACACATATCCTAACTAGCATACCACACTAATCATAACTTAAGCATAACATAATATAACTTATCTTAACTTATGCATGAGCCATTTATGCTTCATTATGCTTGCTTGATTAATCGTAACTTGCTTTCTTAACTTATCATAACTTATCTTGTCTTATCTTGTGGGCCCCATAACGTAAGTGTTCGTACCGGGCGCGCAACTATGAATTGGTTGGGGCGGCCAAACCATTTCCAATTCAATCCATAGTTCAACCCGACCTAACGCGGGTCGGTACGACACAGGCAAATTATTTGCCATCATAACTTTCATTATCTCATACTTAATTGTATTAATTAGTGAGCATACATCGTGATATGTCACACAATTAATTTATAATCTTATCATCATAACCTATTCCATGGCATTCTAAATCATAGCATTTCAACTTTTTATAACACATAACATACCATAGCATATAACATAGCATATCATCATAGCATTTTATAACATACTCTTAACACATAATCATAGCATACTACAAAGCATGACATTTTCTATAACATTTCCTATAACTTAAAACTATCTACAACACATAAGAGGTAACATTTACACTACATAGCATTTTCATCATACTTTGGCAAGTATACACAACAAAGCCCATGCTGTAGGCGGAGTTGTACTTACCTCGTTCGTAAAAGCTGTGTCCAAAAGTCGAGTTAAATCCCGTTGGGACACTTCGGCGTGCGACGTTCTGAGATTAATAAAAGTAAGGGTCAGAACTGTTGGTAATATAACCAACATTCTTATATAACCTTACTTATCTTTACATTGTCCTAATTGGTTACCTAAGTAACCCTAACCGGTTAAATCTTTAACTTAGGTATTAAAAACAAACTTATTTCTTTAGAAAAGAATTCTTAGGTTTTGGTTTAAAAATCCTTTTGTTCAATCTTTAAAAAAACTGAAAACCTTAAAAGGAGTCGTATAAAATTATTGACTATTGGAGACTGCCTTTGGAACAGTTTCTCAATGTCAATTTTGCAGTGTAATTACAGAATTACACTTTTTCTGTGTTAATTTATAAATCCTGTACAGGATTTTCCATAATTCCTGTACAGTTTTCCGAAAGCCATTTGCATCTTAAAATTAAGACCACTTCTGAAAAACTTGTCTTCATGAAAGTTTTGGATATTGAAAAACTCTACAGCTTTCATGTTTTGAGCAAAGTCTAGTTCGGACGTTTTCATTGTCAAAAACCTTGTGAAATCATTCCTGGCCGTGCATGGTCCTGGGCATGGTCAGGCTCGGGTTTTGCTAAAAACCGAGGCCATTGGAGCCTCGTTTTGAAAAAATGTCCGCGTGCCCCCTTGGAAAAACCTTACTCTACAACTTTCATGTTTTGAGTTTTTCCTCATTCGGCCTCTAAAGGCCTTAAAATCAGCTTTTCCCGAAACTGGCCAGTTTCTACCCGAAATGGCAGTTTTCGGTTTTACATTCATTTTACGTCCTATTACGTACATCTAACCTCAACCGAACACGCGGGAGCCTAGAAAGTGGTCATGCAGCGTTTTCTAACGTCCAATATTCAACATGCAAATCAAATTTAGCATCAAACATAATGTACATAAACCCTAACCATTTCACAAACATCTAGCATGCAAAAATCATAACCACCAAACCATAAATCCTAACCACAACAAGCACATAGCCTATAATCTTAATTTAGGGCAGAAATTAAAGTGAGCTTATGCTCATTACAACACATACTTAAATACATTTAAATTTCTCCAATTGAAATTTAAATGAAAGCTTAAGAATTTGGAATTTTACCTCACCTTGGATCCGAATTTTTTTGGATTGGCTCTTGGCTCCCCTTTTTCCCTCTCCAACAGCCGGTCCTTGGCCAACTTGTGCACCAAATGCTCTAGTGCTCTTAAATGATGTTCTAAGTGGAAACCAACACTCAAAACTCTAAATCCCCCTTTGGATTCAACTTTTCTCTCTTACTTTCCTCTTGCCCCACACAACCGGCCCTTGGCCTAGATATGGGTTCCAATTTTTTTCAAACTTCCTTGTTTGCTCTCTAAGGTAAAACCGACTATCCCTAGGCTTAAAACACACTTGGTTTTGCAAAATTTCCTTCCTTTCTCTCTTGTTGAAGTTCGGATTTTTGGTGGAGAAAATTTGGCAAAGTTTGGCTAAGTTTTCTAAATTTTTTTCAATAGCAAACTCACCTATTTATAGAGGTTGGAATTTCTTGAAATTGCACAACTTAGTCCTCAAAAATTTCAGAAATTGGACTTTAGGGGGGACATGTGGCCGGCCATTGTGGCTGATTTTTGGCCAAATTCTTTCCAAAATTTTCATTAAATCATTTAATGATGTCATTAAGATAAAGTTAGGTGATGCAAGCTTTTCTTAAGCTTGTTTGGCTTTTTAACTTATTACACAGTCCATTAATGTTTTAACACAGGTATTTCTAATACTGGATTCACTTATGCACAGTATTAGTTTACCGAACGGCAGTCCAAAATTTATCTGTGTGAAAACAAACTGTATAAAAATTTCCTTATTTCTTAAAACCCTTTTGCCCTTTAATTCTACTTAATGTGCTTGTCTTTCTATGGTGGTTTTAAGTTCTAAACATATCATTTTATCAGTAAAAACGGCCTATACCGTATAATTCTATACTGCGGCGATTTTACTCGTACCGTCTTTTCTTTAACTTGTTGGGGTCAATCTTTGGCTTTCTCGTCCACCATTGACTTTCTTGTCGACAGGTGACTTTCTTGCCGAGATTTGACTCCCGTGGTCAACAGTTGACTTTTTGGTCAACCGTCGACGTTTTTGGTCAAACTTTGACCAACATACATTTTTGGCCATTTTCATTCCTTTTTACCTAAAAGGACGTTTTCTTGTCCTAGAAATTATTTTTGAGTCTTTTAAAGTCATAAAAACTCACAAAACATTATAAAAACCCTTAACCGGGCTTTTTCATTAATATTCTTAAGGTACAATTTGAATTTTTTGTACAAAGAATCATAATCGTTAAATAACTAGTTATTACATTTTTGCTGCGCACTCTGACCTATTGGCAATAATAGCCCATAGACTCATTTGGATAAACGCACCAAGCTGCAACATAACTGGCGTATCGTCTCCATATCGTGTAGCCACACAGCTAATGCAGCCATTTCCTGAGTCCCATCGAAGATGCATGACTCCATTCCTTAGAATGCCAATAAAGCCTCCGGTCCTCTTCAATCTTACCCGGGTTTGATACCAGCTTCATGTCTTTACTATTACAATACTATGACCTCACATAGTTACTATACCTAAACTAGAGTAAGAAAACTTACTTATAAAACTGTGGCTCTGGCGGCAGAACTGTGAAACTGGATGGCAGGACACTTGCTCTGATATCATCTCTGTAACACCCCGACCATCTACGTAGGGCCGACTACGTAAACGTGGGTCGTTACTTTACTTACTTAACTTACTTCTTAGTTTAAGAAGCTTTAAGCTTACTGAAAATTTTAGAGTTAAATTTGTTTTTTCTTTCTTTTCTTACTTTACTTTGTACTTAACTTATACTCATTGTAATACCCGAAATTTTGATGACTTGAGAGTTCCGTAGGAACAATGAAATCTTAAGTCTGAATCATGATCACAGTTGAATAATAGTATAAGTTTGAGTTCTCGATTAAACAGTTACGAGACTCAATAATAAATTACTTAGCCAAGCATAAGACCTTTTAAGGAAAAAGGGAAGAAAAATTCTATGATTTCATGTTGGTCAAAGTTTGACAGAAAAAGTCAAAGTTGACCAAAAAGTCCAAGGTTGACCAGGAAGGTCAAATAGATGAAGGTGCTGAGATATGGCAAAGCAGTATGAATTATACTGCGGCAAACCTTCATTAAGGACGAATCAGCAAGCATAAGCTATGAGACCACCCTACAAAATCAAGCACCCCAAGTATGGTATTAAGGGCAAGAAAGGTTCCAAGAAATAAGAAAAATTTTATACAGTTCATTTTTACACAGATAAATTTTGGACTGTAATACAGTATAAAATACTGTTATTAGTTAATAACAGTATTAGAAATATCTGTGTTAGCATAAAAATGGACTACATATTAAGTAACAAGCCAAACAAGGCCTTCTGATGTCATCACCTTGTCTTGGATTTATGACATCATTATTGATTCAAGAAAATTGAAAAAAATCTTTGGATGCCACCTAGCACCATATGGCCGGCCACTTGGAGGGCTTTTGTGCAAATATTTTATCCGTAGGGACCAAAGTGTAATTTTAAGAAATTACTTTGATGATGTAAGCAAGGTGACATAAGCATGATGAGGTAAGCAAACTTGGTCTCCAAGCAATTCCTAATAGCCGGCCACCTATAGGGATTAATGGGCAAATATTTTATCCTTTAGGGACTAAAGTGCAAATTTAAGAAAATGTGATGCAAGCAAGGTGATGTAAGCAAGGTGATGTAAGCAAGATGATGCAAGCATGAGGTAAGCCAATTACTTGGCCTCCAAGGACTCCTAATGGCCGGCCACTTGTAGGGGACTAACTAGCAAATATTTTGTTTTTAAGCCCTAATATGCAATTTTGGAAAAAAAAAATAAATGGTGAAAATTTGTAATTTTCACCTATAAATAGGGCATAAAGGGGGGCGGTTTTTGGCAGCTAAAATCATCCCAAGACTCTGCCCAATTTTCTGCAAACCTCCCTTAAAAGCCGAGCCAAAGAGTGGAAAAAAAATTTGGAAACCCATTTTGGCCTAAGCTATGTGGCCGGTTGTGGTTAAGCAAGAAAAAGCATAAAAGAAAGTGCTAGGGACTTAGGTGGTGAGTGGCTGGAATTTTGTAGGATCAACCACCAAGGGACCAAAAAGTTTTGGTGCTCATTGGAGGAGCAAGGCCGGTTATGGGCAACCGAGGGTAGATTCATTTTCTTGAATCTTGGGGTAATCCTCTCCGCCTTCTAAAGTTTGGTTTAAGTTTATGTGTATTTCCAGCATTGGATGTAAGAGCATAAGCTCATCCTTTATCTTCCTAGCAAAGCTTAGAGTGCTTGATTATGCTTGATTAGGGTTGGTGGTCCCTAGTTTATGTTTTGATGCATGTTTGCAAATATGCCTACCATATGTTTGTTATATGTCCCCATAAGTTTGAATATGAATGTATGATTATGTGCATGATGGAATGGAATGTTAGAAACGTTGCATGTGTGATGATGGCTCCCGCTGTGATCGGTTGAGGTAGTGTGCACGTTTGAGGACGAGAAACGAATTTAAGAACCAAAACTGCCAGTCTCGGGTCAAGACTGGGCAGCATTCTGGAAATGGTAATTTGAGGCCCTTAGAGGCCGATTTTGAAGAAACTCAAAACCACAAAGTTGTAGATAAGGGTTTTCCTAGAGGGCATCGCGGACCGTTTTTCAAAATAAGGCCCCAAAGGCCTCGGTTTTTATGAAAATCCGAGCCTGACCGTGCCCAGGATTTATGCACGGCCAGGTGAGATCAACAAGGAATAAGGGCACAATAAGTTCCGAACTGGGTTTTCCTCAAAACATAAAAGTTGTAGTATTATCCGAGATCTACAACTTTTATGAAGAAAGTTTTATCAAATTCTGAACATATTTTAAAAGAAAATTGGATTCTAAAAACTATGCAGGAAACGGAAATTCCAGCACAGGATTTTCAGAAAAACAGTACATAAGCAGGAAATTCCTGCTCATGCACAGGATTTTCTAAAATAATACAGGAAAACTGTTTTTTTCACCAACCCTAATGTTTTGACTGTGAAAACTATTCCAATGGCAGTTTTCAGTCCTTAACAAATTTTATAAGTTAAGCAAAGGGTGTTTAGACTAAATTCACCAAATTTTCCGAGACAAAGGAAAATTGGATTTTTAAAGCCAAAGACAAGTAGCAAGACAGTAATGGATGATAACCGGGAAGGATACCCGAGTTATTAGGCTTGACCCCCAAAGCCCAAGTTTGACCCATAAAAGGTTGACTTTGGTTGATCAAGTTTGACCAAGGTTTATCACCTCAAAGATTACCTATAATAACGTAATGGATTATGGACCAAGAATGTTAAGACATGGGCCCAAGGTTAGGACGGTAACCTAACCCTACCTGTATGGATGTGGGCTTAGCAATGAGGTTACTTATTGTAACTAAGTAAGATATTTTGTATAGGAGGGGACATATAACTAAGACTATGAACGCATGTTGGATAGGTCACCAACATTTAACGATTATGATTTATGGTAAGATAAAAGGTGTATAACTTTTATCTTACACCCTGTTTGGAAACAGGAATATGACATGTTATTGTGCATCGATGGAACGATAGACCAAGAGCGTAGGACAAGAGATAAGTACAAACCTCACCTACAGTATGGGAAATAGTAAGCTATTTTCAAGTATATAACATGATTACATGTTATGTTATGTTATGCTATGTTATGCTATGTCATGTCAAGTTATGCTATGTCATGCCATGTTATGATACGATAAGTCATGTTAAGTCATGTTAAGTTATGATACATCAAGTTATGCCATGTCTAGTTTCATGTGCATCATGATTAATAAAATCACATGTAAAGATTCTTAGTCTTGGAAATATAACAAGACTAAGACTAAACCAAGATAAGTAAGGTGTCGTACCAACCTCCTGTTGATGCAGGAGGATCATGTATGTTACAAGTTCAAGTTTATGATTATCAACCTCTCGTTGATGCGTGAGGGTAAAGTGATAATCAACCTTCCGTTGATGCGTGAAGGGTTATGTTCATGTTTCCAGAATGGTTAAGGGCCTTGCAAACCCTGACGTTCTGGGGATGGGCGCTTTTGGTACGTACACTAGGGGCCCACATGTTAAGCAAGATAATAAGTTCAAGTGCATAAAAGATTCATAATTGGACATAATTGGTTCATGCATAAGTTACACAATGTTGGTTATTTTTTTGTGAGATTATGTTTGTACTTGCTGGGCGAAAGCTCATCAGTATATTCCATACTATAGGTAAATGCCTGCAGCTTTACTTGGTGGGCCATGGAGACGATACAGCAAGTGAAGGGCGGTATGGGATACCACTACGCAAGTTTTTCCGTAAATTGTTTAAATTATCAAGTTGTATATATATGTTTCAAGGAATATGTACAATGTTATATATGCAATGTTTTTGAGTTGGGATTTTAAAATAAAGTTTAAAGAAAAAAAAAATTTATTCTGAAATTTTCTGTAAGGTCAAGTATTTAAAACTAAGGTTAAGTTAAGCAAGCATGGTAACGGCCCACGTTTACGTAGTTGGCCCTACGTGGACGGCCGGGGCGTTACAGTTGGTATCAGAGCGGTATCCTGCCAGCCTACTTCACTTTGCTTCATATCATTTCTCCAAATGCCCAAGTAAGTTAAGTTATTTTCCTTTTAGTAGAATTTGTAACGACCCGCCTTGCACAGGCCGTTACCATACATACATACATACATGCGTACTTATTTATTTGGCGTAAGCAGCGGAAATTTTTTTTTTTTTTTTATACATTGCGGATACTTGCAAAATATAACGATGTTTGCATACAAAATAATTTACATAATAAGATCAAAACGCGAAGCGGTTAAAATCCCCACATTTCACAGCTTGCTCTGCCCCGCTCGCCACCTTGCACCATCAGTTGCTGGTAGGTTGCTTACCTACAGCATAGACGTAAGTCACGTGAGCTTTCGCTCAGCAAGTACAACATATATATCCGCAACAATTAAACATAACCCATCATACATAACTTCTCATATCATACATATCATGCTTAACTCATACATAACATAAATATTATGTCACATCATCGCATAATATATGCATGAACCAATTATGCTCTTATTATGCCATCGTATTCATTCTTAACTTATCTTACTTATGGGCCCCTTATCATAAGTGTACGTACCGGGCGCGCAACTATGATTTGGTTGGGGCGGCCAAACCAATTCCAACTTAAACCACAGTCCAACCCGACCTAACGCGGGTCGGTACGACACAGGCAAGCTTGCTTGCCATCATACTTACTTTTCATGAACTCATACTTGTTCTTTTTAGTGAACATGCTTCGTGATGTCACTATTCATAATTCATACTCATATCTTGACATTATTCTTTTTCTCATGCTAATGAACTAACATAGTCATATAATAAACACAGCATCGCATACAGCAAACATACTTGGCAAGTATACAACAAAAGCCTATGCTGTAGGCGGAGTTGTACTTACCTTGAATACTATGTCCTGAGACTTGTAGATCCACTTCAGGATGCCTCAGCAGGCTATCTTCTGCTATATCAGAGGACATAGTGTAAGAATTATGTTCTTACAGAATGTTGATAATCAAATCAACATTCATACCTAATTATAGTTATATGTTTCCCCCTTCTTAAACAAGGCCGGATACTTTCTCAGTATCACGGTTAGCCCTAGAGATTAGGGTTCACTACACTTAAAGTGTACTTGATTGGTCACATAGGGTAACCTTGGCTAAACAGCCTTTCTAAGTAGCGTTGGACTACTATTCTTAAATCTTGGGCCTACGCCTTCTAAAATACAACTTAAAGGATTATTTCAGATAATCCGAGTTTTTAGGCCCAACTAGTCATTTTCACTATTATATTGGGTTACGTTGGATAACCCTTGGGCTTAGGGCCCAAACCAATAACGCGGTACCTTTCCCGGTTATGGTTCATTTAACTCGATTTAAACTCTTTCTTTATTTCGGAAAAACTTAGAGTTTTAAGATCATTTTATTAAAACTCAGAATCTGATGAGTGGGTCTTTGTAAAAATCATTCAAAACATAAACTGCCTTTGGAACAGTTTCTCACTGAGAATTAGTCAGTGGATGTGCAGAAATGCCCTTTTCCTGCACTGTTTTAGACATCCCTGTGCAGGAATTTCTTGTTCACTGCACAGTTTTGAAATCCAATTTTCTATTTAAAAATCAAAGCCGAATTTGAAAAAGTTTTCTTCATGAAAGTTTTAAAGCATTCGAAATCCTAAAATTTTTGTTTTGAAATCGAGACCCAAATCGGTCTCTAACCCACTCCTTTAACCTGTTAAACTCACCTGGCCGTGCATAGGGTCTGGGCACGGTCAGGCTCGGGTTTTCACAAAAACGAAGGCCTTTGGAGCCTTATTTTTAAAAAATTTCCGCGTTGCCCACTAGGAAAAATACTACTCTACAACTTTCATGTTTTACGTTTTTCCAAAATCAGCCTCTAAGGGCCTCAAATTTCGGTTTCCAGAAAACTGGGCAGATCTAACCCGAATTGGCAGTTTTTGTTCGTTTCTTAGTTTCTCGTCCTAATTCGTGCACACTACCTCAACCGAACTCAGCGGGAGCCTAGAATCAACATACAACGCTTTTCTAACGTCCCATTTTGACTCACATGAAGCTCAAACCCGTCCATGCAAGTCAACAATCAAACGGCCATTTTAAGGGTTAGGGTTTTGCTTATTTCTAGCTTTCTACCAACATAGCATACACATTTCCATCTAATACCCTAACATGCCATTTAAATGTTGTTGGGAAGATTTGGGGAAACATACAACCCTTAATTAATGTAGCATACAATCATACTCATAAGCACATATAATTGCATAATTAAGCATGAAACAAAACACAACTTAAAACACTAAATCAACCACCCTAACTAATCAAGCACACATGCACTAACAAAAATTCTGACCTAGAGCAGAATTTAAATTGAGCTTAGGCTCATTACAAATTAGCTTGTAATACATTTAAATCTCTAATCTAGAACTTGAATTAAGAGATTTAAGGGCCAAGAGAAATTTTTACCTTGCTTAGTCCAATGTGGGTTTGGTTTGGCTCAATTTCTCTCTTCCTTTCCCCTTGGTGCAGCCGGCCCTTAGCTCCTCCAATGAGCCTGAAATTTTCCAGCCACCTAGGGAGGACTCCTACCAATGCTCCGGTCACTTCACACCATAACTCAGCCACCTCCTTTCTTGGTTTCCCCTTCAATTTCTCTTCCCCCCTGCTGCTGCCACAGAACCGGCCAGCAATGGCCAATCTTGGTTCCAAAATTTTTTTAGCTTCTTGGCTTGCTTCCTAGTGAATGCCTAACACTCCTAAGACTAATTCCTTGATTTTCCAAGCTTTTTCTTTCTCTTTGGCAGCTCCCTAAGGTTCGGATTTTTGGGCAGAAAATTGGCCAAAGTTTGCTTAGATTTTCCAATTTTTGTGAATAGGAAGCACTCCTATTTATAGGCAATTTTGAACTTTTTAAAATTGCAAAATAGTCCTTCAAAGTTCACCAAATTGCACATAAGGGGGGTGAGGTGGCCGGCCATGGTTGTTCTAGAACCAACCAAATTCTTTCCAATTTTTCACTAAATCCATATAATGATGTCATAATCCAAAAGTAATGTGACATCACCATTAAGGCCTTATTTGGCCTAATTCATGAATAAACAGTATCTTTTAATGCTAAACAGATATAATTGATACTGTGGTCTTTGATTTACAGTACCGATTAATAAAATGCAGTCCAAAATTTATCTGTCGAATAATGGACTATACGAAAAGTTCTCTTTTCGTTTCAAGCCTTTTGGCCTTTAATCTCCTACTTAGTGTGCTTGATTTTTCTATGGTGGTTTTGAATCTAACTCAAACCATTTTATCTGAAAAATTTGGTTTTCCGCAGTATACTTCCTATACCGCTTACCATTTTTCGATATCGTCAAAGAATTGATCTTTCTAGCCAATCTTTGACTTTCTTAGGTCAATGTTGCCTATTCTGACAACGTGGACTCTCTTGGTTTACTTTGACGGTTTTGGTCAAACTTTGACTTTCTGGTCAAACTTTGACTCTCGGGTCAAACTTTGACTTTCGTAAAAATCATAGCGTTTTTATACCTTTTTCCTCAAAAGGTCGTATGCCCAACTAAGCAATCATTTTTGAGTCTTATAAAAGCATAAGAACTCACAATTCTGAATAAAAACCCTAAACCGGGCTTTTCATAAATACCTTCATGGTACAGTTTAAATTTCTATACAAGAAATTGTGACATTGTGAAATTCTAGTTATTACAGAATTAGTTAAGATATTGCTAATATAATGAGCATATCTCATCAATGGTCACACGAAGGATGATACCCATGATACTTTTAATTTTATGGGATGCATTACCGCGATCCTAAAATTACCATGATGTGTATGTAATGGATAAGGTTACGATGTGATATGAAGAGATCATGATAAGTTATGATGTTTCCAAGATAGGACATGATAAGATATGGAGGAAAGAATGGATATGCAAAATGTGAGGAATAAGGAACTAGAAGTAAAAGATGGTTCGCCGTTCGTACGAGCGAACCAAATGTTTGCAAGAGCCTAATCTTGCAACTGTAATAGTTAAGTTATGATCGTTAGAATAGCAATAAGAAATGAATAGGCTTTAAGATCATATAGCCTATCGCCTCATCTCAGGTATAGTGATAGTAAGGAACTTTTCCTTCTAAGGAATGGATCAATACCATGGAATTTAAGTTTCCTGATTGTGAAACTTTTACCCCATAAGAGTATTATTAGATACGGGAAAAATTTTGATGATGCCTTAGTTTGGGGGTAGCAAATAGGCAATATACCAATATGAGTTGGATGCTACCAACAAAAATTTATTAGGCTATGATAATGATGATGACTATGAGTCTGACAATGAAGTTAATAAGATTGAGATCGATAGCAACAACTTTGAAGTCGACATATAATGATTTGACTAAGGTCGACTATGTACAATCCTTTAAGTAATGAAAATTATGCAATGATGGGAAGTTTTAGATATTCCTTAGAGTTATGATTATGACTTTGTGCTATAAAGGACTGAAGGCACAAGAGGAATTTCTACTAGCTAACAAGTAGCTAGTTGATTTAAGGATACCTTTCACTGCATCACTCGAACAGTAATATGTTTTCAATAATAATACTATTTATTATTGTTTTCTATGAAAAGAAGATTCAAAGAAGTTATTTTATGTATGATGCTTGATCTTATGCTTATTAGAACCAACTCATGTTATGTCATGCTATGTTATGTTATGGGCCAAAAGCCTTGAGGAATAAAGTTCCAAGAAAGGGGCCATCATGAAAAGTAAAGGGCCGAAAACCTTGAGGAACAAAGTTCCAAGAAGGGGCCATCATGAAAAGAAAAAGGGTTCTAATAGCACAAGATTAACATTGTACCAGAGGGTCCTCAGCTTCAGCTAAATTGAAAGAAAAATATTTTCAATATGATATATTCTCTGAGCCCTCAATTACAGTTAAAGAAAAGTATCTTAAATATAAGATACAATATACTTTTCAAGCATGGAAAAGCTATATGATATAATATGCTTTTCAAATATGGCAAGTTATATGATATACTTGCTAAGAAATTTATGTAGATAGTTCTTGCGATGCAGTGTGAAAGAATGAAAGTATGATGATAAGGATATGAAAGTATGCATGAAAGCATGAAAGTATGAGGATAAGAATTATGATGATGTAAAAATAAGATTATGGTTCTATATAAGTGATATGATCCCATTAAGGTATTAAAATGGGAACATGAACAAGTTATTATGGAATTGTGGTGGATTTGAGAAAAGCCACCAAGAAGTATGCGAATTTTCAAAGACGAAAATCTTTTAAGGAGGGTAGATTGTAATACCCGAAATTTTGATGACTTGAGAGTTCTGTAGGAACAATGAAATCCTAAGTTTGAATCATGATCACAGTTGAATAATAGTATAAGTTTGAGTTCTCGATTAAACAGTTACGAGACTCAATAATAAATTACTTAGCCAAGCATAAGACCTTTCAAGGAAAAAGGGAAGAAAAATTATATGATTTCATGTTGGTCAAAGTTTGACAGAAAAAGTCAAAGTTGACCAAAAAATCCAAGGTTGACCAGGAAGGTCAAATAGATGAAGGTGCTGAGATATGACAAAGCAGTATGAATTATACTGCGGCAAACCTTCATTACGGACGAATAAGCAAGCATAAGCTATGAGACCACCCTAGAAAATCAAGCACCCCAAGTATGGTATTAAGGGCAAGAAAGGTTCCAAGAAATAAGAAAAATTTTATACAGTTCATTTTTACACAGATAAATTTTGGGTTGTAGTACAGTATAAAATACTGTTATTAGTTAATAACAGTATTGGAAATATCCGTGTTAGCATAAAAATGGACTGCATATTAAGTAACAAGCCAAACAAGGCCTTATGATGTCATCACCTTGTCTTGGATATATGACATCATTATTGATTCAAGAAAATTGAAAAAAATCTTTGGATGCCACCTAGCACCATATGGCCGGCCACTTGGAGGGCTTTTGTGCAAATATTTTATCCGTAGGGACCAAAGTGTAATTTTAAGAAATTGCTTTGATGATGTAAGCAAGGTGACATAAGCATGATGAGGTAAGCAAACTTGGTCTCCAAGCAATTCCTAATAGCCGGCCACCTATAGGGATTAATGGGCAAATATTTTGTCCTTTAGGGACTAAAGTGCAAATTTAAGAAAATGTGATGCAAGCAAGGTGATGTAAGCAAGGTGATGTAAGCAAGATGATGCAAGCATGAGGTAAGCCAATTACTTGGCCTCCAAGGACTCCTAATGGCCGGCCACATGTAGGGGACTAACTAGCAAATATTTTGTTTTTAAGCCCTAATATGCAATTTTGGAAAAAAAAATAAATGGTGAAAATTTGTAATTTTCACCTATAAATAGGGTATGAAGGGGGGCGGTTTTTGGCAGCTAAAATCATCCCAAGACTCTGCCCAATTTTCTGCAAACCTCCCCTAAAAGCCGAGCCAAAGAGTGGAAAAAAAATTTGGAAACCCATTTTGGCCTAAGCTATGTGGCCGGTTGTGGTTAAGCAAGAAAAAGCATAAAAAAAAGTGCTAGGGACTTAGGTGGTGAGTGGCTGGAATTTTGTAGGATCAACCACCAAGGGACCAAAAAGTTTTGGTGCTCATTGGAGGA
The DNA here is from genome assembly GCA_025413025.1 of Ficus hispida. Lineage (NCBI taxonomy): Eukaryota > Viridiplantae > Streptophyta > Magnoliopsida > Rosales > Moraceae > Ficus > Ficus hispida. The sequence continues at coordinate 6,056,676 of CM046372.1, read as the reverse complement.
GCAAGGCCGGTTATGGGCAACCAAGGGTAGATTCATTTTCTTGAATCTTGAGGTAATCCTCTCCACCCTCTAAAGTTTGGTTCAAGTTTATGTGTATTTCCAGCATTGGATGTAAGAGCATAAGCTCATCCTTTATCTTCCTAGCAAAGCTTAGAGTGCTTGATTATGCTTGATTAGGGTTGGTGGTCCCTAGTTTATGTTTTGATGCATGTTTGCAAATATGCCTACCATATGTTTGTTATATGTCCCCATAAGTTTGAATATGAATGTATGATTACGTGCATGATGGAATGGAATGTTAGAAATGTTGCATGTGTGATTTTAGGCTCCCGCTGTGATCGGTTGAGGTAGTGTGCACGTTTTAGGACGAGAAACGAATTTAAGAACCAAAACTGCCAGTCTCGGGTCAAGACTGGGCAGCATTCTGGAAATGGTAATTTGAGGCCCTTAGAGGCCGAATTTAAAGAAACTCAAAACCACAAAGTTGTAGATAAGGGTTTTCCTAGAGGGCATCGCGGACCGTTTTTCAAAATAAGCCTCCAAAGGCCTCGGTTTTTATGAAAATCCGAGCCTGACCGTGCCCAGGATTTATGCACGGCCAGGTGAGATCAACAAGGAATAAGGGCACAATAAGTTCCGAACTGGGTTTTCCTCAAAACATGAAAGTTGTAGTATTATCCGAGATCTACAACTTTTATGAAGAAAGTTTTATCAAATTCTGAACAGATTTTAAAAGAAAATTGGATTCTAAAAGCTATGCAGGAAACGGAAATTCCAGCACAGGATTTTCAGAAAAACAGTACATAAGCAGGAAATTCCTGCTCATGCACAGGATTTTCTAAAATAATACAGGAAAACTGTGTTTTTCACCAACCCTAATGTTTTGACTGTGAATACTATTCCAATGGCAGTTTTCAGTCCTTAACAAATTTTATAAGTTAAGCAAAGGGTGTTTAGACTAAATTCACCAAATTTTCCGAGACAAAGGAAAATTGGATTTTTAAAGTCAAAGACAAGTAGCAAGACAGTAATGGATGATAACCGGGAAGGATACCCGAGTTATTAGGCTTGACCCCCAAAGCCCAAGTTTGTCCCATAAAAGGTTGACTTTGGTTGATCAAGTTTGACCAATGTTTATCACCTCAAAGATTACCTATAATAACCTAATGGATTATGGACCAAGAATGTTAAGACATGGGCCCAAGGTTAGGACGGTAACCTAACCCTACCTGTATGGATGTGGGCTTAGCAATGAGGTTACTTATTGTAACCAAGTAAGATATTTTGTATAGGAGGGGACATATAACTAAGACTATGAACGCATGTTGGATAGGTCACCAACATTTAACGATTATGATTTATGGTAAGATAAAAGGTGTATAACTTTTATCTTACACCCTGTTTGGAAACAGGAATATGACATGTTATTGTGCCTCGATGGAACGATAGACCAAGAGCGTAGGACAAGAGGTAAGTACAAACCTCACCTACAGTATGGGAAATAGTAAGCTATTTTCAAGTATATAACATGATTACATGTTATGTTATGTTATGCTATGTTATGCTATGTCATGTCAAGTTATGCTATGTCATGCCATGTTATGATACGATAAGTCATGTTAAGTCATGTTAAGTTATGATACATCAAGTTATGCCATGTCTAGTTTCATGTGCATCATGATTAATAAAATCACATGTAAAGATTCTTAGTCTTGGAAATATAACAAGACTAAGACTAAACCAAGATAAGTAAGGTGTCGTACCAACCTCCTGTTGATGCAGGCGGATCATGTATGTTACAAGTTCAAGTTTATGATTATCAACCTCTCGTTGATGCGTGAGGGTAAAGTGATAATCAACCTTCTGTTGATGCGTGAAGGGTTATGTTCATGTTTCCAGAATGGTTAAGAGCCTTGCAAACCCTGACGTTCTGAGGATGCCCTCTTTTGGTACGTACACTAGGGGCCCACATGTTAAGCAAGATAATAAGTTCAAGTGCATAAAAGATTCATAATTGGACATAATTGGTTCATGCATAAGTTACACAATGTTGGTTATGTTTTTGTGAGATTATATTTGTACTTGCTGGGCGAAAGCTCATCAGTATATTCCATACTATAGGTAAATGCCTGCAGCTTTACTTGGTAGGCCATGGAGACGATACAGCAAGTGAAGGGCGGTATGGGATACCACTACGCAAGTTTTTCCGCAAATTGTTTAAATTATCAAGTTGTATATATATGTTTCAAGGAATATGTACAATGTTATATATGCAATGTTTTTGAGTTGGGATTTTAAAATAAAGTTTAAAGAAAAAAAAAATTTATTCTGAAATTTTCTGTAAGGTTAAGTATTTAAAACTAAGGTTAAGTTAAGCAAGCATGGTAACGGCCCACGTTTACGTAGTTGGCCCTACGTGGACGGCCGGGGCGTTACACTCATACATACTTATATGTACTCATTCGAATACCGAGCTTTCATAACCATATTGAAAGCTATCATATTCAAACCGTGGACCAAACCCAACCTAGTGTGGGTCGGTATGACACGAGGCAACTTGCTTGCCGTTATACTTAAAAACTTTTCCTTAACTTGTTCTTGAAAACAATTTCTTAAAAATAGTTTTCTTCTTGAAAACAATTACTTGCCCATACTATCACTTTATTATATCACAACATAATATAAAACACATTTTACAAATATATTTTACAAAACATAATTTCAAAACTTGTGGCGGTGTCCATCCTACATTTCACAGTCTGTAGCGCCAGCCTCTACAGCCTTGCATCAAGTATTGCTGATAGGTTGCTAACCTACAGCATGAACGTAAGTAATGAACTCATACCCAGTGTAATACCTAGTTATTTAACGATTATGATTCTTTGTACAAAAAAATTCAAATTGTACCTTAAGAATATTAATGAAAAAGCCCGGTTAAGGGTTTTTATAATGTTTTGTGAGTTTTTATGACTTTAAAAGACTCAAAAAATAATTTCTAGGACAAGAAAACGTCCTTTTAGGTAAAAAGGAATGAAAATGGCCAAAAATGTATGTTGGTCAAAGTTTGACCAAAAACGTCGACGGTTGACCAAAAAAAAGTCAACTGTTGACCACGGGAGTCAAATCTTGGCAAGAAAGTCACCTGTCGACAAGAAAGTCAATGGTGGACGAGAAAGCCAATGATTGACCCCAAAAAGTTAAAGAAAAGACGGTACGAGTAAAATCGCCGCAGTATAGAATTATACTGTATAGGCCGTTTTTACTGATAAAATGATATGTTTAGAACTTAAAACCACCATAGAAAGACAAGCACATTAAGTAGAATTAAAGGGCAAAAGGGTTTTAAGAAATAAGGAAATTTTTATACAGTTTGTTTTCACACAGATAAATTTTGGACTGCCGTTCGGTAAACTAATACTGTGCATAAGTGAATCCAGTATTATAAATACCTGTGTTAAAACATTAATGGACTGTGTAATAAGTTAAAAAGCCAAACAAGCTTAAGAAAAGCTTGCATCACCTAACTTTATCTTAATGACATCATTAAATGATTTAATGAAAATTTTGGAAAGAATTTGGCCAAAAATCAGCCACAATGGCCGGCCACATGTCCCCCCCTAAAGTCCAATTTCTGAAATTTTTGAGGACTAAGTTGTGCAATTTCAAGAAATTCCAACCTCTATAAATAGGTGAGTTTGCTATTGAAAAAATTAGAAAACTTAGCCAAACTTTGCCAAATTTTCTCCACCAAAAATCCGAACTTCAACAAGAGAGAAAGGAAGGAAATTTTGCAAAACCAAGTGTGTTTTAAGCCTAGGGATAGTCGGTTTTACCTTGGAGAGCAAGCAAGGAAGTTTGAAAAAAATTGGAACCCATATTGTAATACCCGAAATTTCGATGAAACTATGATTTCCTTTTAGACAAGGAAAATCCCGAGTCTTACTCTTGGATGTCGATATAAAACTCACGATCTGAGTTAAATATCAGTATATGTTTGAGTTCTCGTTTAATTAGCTATGAGACTCAATAAACAGTTTGCTTAGTCATGCATCTGACCCTTGAGCAAAAAGGGAAGGAAAATTCTATGATTTCATGCTGGTCAAAGTTTGACCGAAAAAGTCAAAGTTGACCGAAAAGTCAAAGGTTGACCAGGGAGGTCAAATAGATGAAGGTGTTGAGATATAGCAAAGCAGTATGGAATTATACTGCGAAAAACCTTCATTACGGACAATTTAGCAAGCATAAGCTGTGAGACCACCCTAGAAAAATCAAGCACACTAAGTATGGTATGAAGGGCAAGAAAGGTTCCAAGAAATAAGAAAAATTTTATTCAGTTCATTTTTACACAGATGAATTTTGGACTATAGTACAGTATAAAATACTGTTATTAGTTAATAACAGTATTAGAAATATCTGTGTAGCATAAAAGTGGACTGCATTCTAAAGGAAAAGCCAAACAAGGCCTTATGATGACATAGCCTTATCTTGGATTTATGACATCATAATTGGATTAAATAAGCTTAGAAAGAAAGCAAGGAAGGCTCTAGAAGAGATGACATGGCCGGCCACCTCAGGGGCAAAAATGCCAAAATTTTATCTTTAGGGGTTAAAGTGAAAATTTTGGAAAATTGATGATGTAAGCGAAGTGATGTCATCAAGATGATGTCATCAAGGTGAGATAAGCTTGGCTTGTTCACCAAGAAAGCAACCGGCCACCTAGGGGGCATTTTTGTAAGAATTTTCACTTTTGGGGCAAAAGTGCAAATTTTGGAAATTTGGTGATGTAAGCAATGAGGTAAGCGATGATGTAAGCCATGATGTCATCCCTTGCTTGCTCTCCAAGTCTTGGCCGGCCACCTTGACACCTAGCATGCCAATTGCATTATTTCCTCTAAGTTTAGGGGCTAAAATGCAAATTTTGGAAAGTTTGCATTTGCCTATAAATAGGTGCCCATTTTATTCAAAAAAATCAGAAAATTGAGCCAAGTTCTGCCCATTTTTCTGCTCCAAAACCGTCCCTTAGCAGCCAAAGGAAAACAAGAACCAAAAACAAAAATCCAAGAGACAATCCCTTAGGGAGAGTTCGGATTTTGTGAGGAAGAAAAGAAAGAGTGGAAAAAAAATTGGAAACCCATTTTGTGGCTTGAATGGCCGGTTGTGGTGAGCAAGAAAAAGCAGAGAAAAGTGTTAGGAATTAGGGGAATGGCCGGATCTTGTAAGGACAGCCACCAAGGGGCCAAAAAGTTTTGGTGCCCATTGGAGGAGCATGGCCGGCTAGGCTATAGGCAACCACGGGTAGATCCATTTTCTTGGATCTTGAGGTAATCCTCTCCACCCTCTAATGTTTAGTTCAAGTTTAAGTGTATTTCCAGTATTGAATGTAAGAGCATAAGCTCACCTTTTAGTGCTTGATTATGCTTGATTAGGGTCTCAAGGTCTCTAGTTTATGGTTTTGATGCATGTTTTCAAATATGCCTACCATGTGTTTGTTATATGTTCCCATAGGTTTAAGATTGAATGTATGATGCATTGGAACGTTAGAAACGATTGCATGTGTAACTTTAGGCTCCCGCTGTGGTCGGTTGAGGTAGCGTGCACGTTTTAGGACGTAAAACGAAATTAAGAACCGAAACTGCCAGTCTCGGGTCAAGACTGGGCAGTGTTCTGGAAATGGGAATTTGAGGCCCTTAGAGGCCGAATTTGAAGAAACTCAAAACTACAAAGTTGTAGATAAGGGTTTTTCCTAGAGGGCAGCGTGGACCGTTTTTCAAAATAAGGCTCCAATGGCCTCCGTTTTTACGAAAATCCGAGGCTAATCTGCCCAGACCTAGTCTACACGTCCAGTAAGTTTCAAATTAAAACTGACAAGAATCCAAGCAGAACTGGGTTTTCCTCAAAACATAAAAGTTGTAGTATTATCCGAGATCTACAACTTTTATGAAGAAAGTTTTATCAAATTATGAACAGATTTTAAAGTAAAATTTGATTCCCAAAACTGTGCAGGAAACAAAAATTCCAGCACAGGATTTTCAGAAAAACAGTGCATAAGCAGGAAATTCTTACACATGCACTGATAACCAAAGTTTAAGAAACTGTTTTTAAAGATTGTTTTCAGAGCTTGACAGTTTTTAACTGCCTTTGCTTAGATGTTAAGATTTTATGAAAATACGGTTTTCATAAAGATTTTTAAAGAAAACTTGACAAAGGTTTGTCAAGAATAATTGAAATACGCCGGGTCCTATGGTGACAACTATAGGACAGATAGTAACCGGAGAGGTTACCTAATTTTATTGGGCCAAATAAGTTGGGTTACTTATAGTAACCACATGAGATACCCGAGATAGGGGGTTGGGCCTAATAAGATTAGTAACCTAATACTATTTAAGAATGGTTGGGCTTAGTACCCAAGGTTACCAGAAGTAACCTAGCATGATGCTGGTTAAGTATGTTGGGCCATGAACCCTAGGGTTACGGCAAGTAACCAAACAAGCTATCGTAAGTTGTTATAGGAGGGAACATATAATATAACCAAGGCTACTCATAAATGTTGGTTAGGATACCAACATTTAATGATCATGATTTATGGTAAGCTAGAATGTGTATAGCTTTTATCTTACGTCCTGGTTGGAAACAGGAGTAGGAACTGTTGTCGTGCCACGTTTGGACGATAAACCAAGAGCATAGGACGACAAGTAAGTACAACTCCGCCTACAGCATGGGCAAAATGTTTTTAAAACATGTTTTTCATACGTTGATACGCATGATTTATGTTATGGTACTTACGTTATGAAGTTTATGTTATGATGCGATGATGTCATGTTATGAGGTTATGTTTAAGCTATGATGTTATGTTATGAGGTTATGTTTAAGCTATGATGTTATGTTATGAGGTTATGTTTATGCTATGATGCTATGTTATGAGGTTATGTTATGATGTTATGATACTATGTTATGAGGTTCATGTTATTATGTTTATGTTATGGTTTATGTTAAGTTATGTTATACGTTTAATATAGTGACATCACGTAGCATGTTCACTAATATTTAACTATATGGTAAGAATACATTTTAAGACAAACTAATGTCATTGTGTCGTACCGACTTGCTACGATGGCGGGTTTAAACGGTTTAGTCTATGGTTTGGGTTGAATTGGATTGGCTGCCCCAATTACTCCATGTTAAACAGTTTGTTTCATGGTTTGAGTTGGATTGGATTGCCTGCCTCCAGCCACTCCATAGCTATGGACCACGATACGTGCACACATGACATGTAAGCAAATAGAATCAAGATAATGATAGAAAAGTTTAATTGATTCACAAGAAAGCATAATTGGTTCATGCATTCTTTTATGAAAAATGTTTTGCGGACTGAATGTTGTGCTTACTGAGCATTAGCTCATTACTTACGTTCATGCTGTAGGTTAAGCAACCTACCGGCGATACGTGATGCAAAGCTGTGAAGGCTGGTGCTACAGGCTGTGAAATGTGGGATGGACACTGCCACGCGTTTTGTAAAATTATGTTATGTAAAATATGTTTTGAAAAATGTATTTGAAAAAAATGTGTTTTATGATATGTTGAGATAGTATGAACAAGTGATGATTTTCAAGAAGAAAACTATTTTTAAGAAATTGTTTTCAAGAACAAATTATGGAATGGTTTTCTAGGATGATGGCAAGCAAGTTGCCTCGTGTTGTACCGACCCACACTAGGTTGGGTTTGGTCCACGATATGAATATGTTAGCTTTCGATATGAGTATGAAAGCTTGGTACTCGAGTGAGTACATATGATTATGTATGAGAATAAGTTATGTTCAGAGTAAGAAAAGAAAAGAAAAAAAATTTTACTCCGAATTTTCCGCAAGTTAAAAGCTTTTTAAAGTAAGTAAGTAAGGTAACGGCCCACGTCTGCGCAGTAGGACGCCCCTACGCGTGACGGTTCGGGGCGTTACAGAGATGGTATCAGAGCAAGTTTTTCTGCCATCCAGTTTCACAGTTCTGCCGCCAGAGCCACAGTTTTGCAAGTAAGTTTTCTTACTCTAGTTAGTATAGTAACTATGTGAGGTCATAGTTTTATAATAGTATAGATATGAACCTGGTTTAAAACCCGGGTACGATTGAAGAGGACCGCAAGACTTCGACTTCATTAGCATCCGAAGGAATGGAGTCACGCATCTTCGATGGGACTCAAGAAGTGGCTGCATTTGCTGAGTGGCTGCACGATATGAAGATGATACGTCAGTTATGTTGCAGCTTGGCGCGTTTATCCAGATAAGTTTATGGGCTATGATTGCTAGTGGATCAGAGTTGCGCAGCGAAAGCGTGATGAATAAGCTAAGCCTACAGTATGCTATGATGAGATCGTGAGGAATCTCTAGTATGATATGTTAAGATATGGACGAAGGAATGAGTGTTAGACATGTTGAGAATTAGAATTAGAAAGTAGAAAATGGTTCGTTGCTGGTACAACCGAACCAATTTCTGCAAGAGCCTCATCTTGCAACTATGATAGCCAAGTCATGATGATAAATGCTAGAGTAGCAATAAGAAATGAATAGGCTTCGAGATCAGATAGCCTATCGCCTTACCTCAGTAGGGTGATAATCTGGAAGTTTCCATTTTAAGAAATAAGCTAGATGCTATAGAACATAAGTTTCGTGGTTGTGAAACTTATGCCCCATAAGAATGATAATAGGTATGGAAAGATGTTTGTTAGTGCCTTGACTGGAGGTAATATCAAGGCAATGCATGAAGAATAAGTGGGATAATGGCTATCATTATGACGAGGAAATTAAGGATATAATCCCTTAGTAAGGGAAATTATGAAATAATGGGAAGTTTTAGACATTCCTAAGGATAATGATTTTGAGTTATGAAGAAAATGTTAGAAGCAATGAGAGAAGCTTCTACCATTTTATTATCTAGCAAGCAGCTAGTCGATACGATATGAGTATTGCATCACTCGAACGACTTTATGTTTTCTTCATAATTGACTTTGAAAGATTCAAAGGAAATATTTTTATAAAAGATACTTAAATCCTGAACTCATGCTTAATAGAATCCCTCATTTTATAAAATACAGCCGAATCCTTGAGGAGGAAATTCCAAGATAGGGGCTGTTATGAACAGTAAAGGTTCCAAGATAGGAGCCGTTATGTTCATTAAATGACCGAATCCTTGAGGGACAAGTCCCAAGATAGGGGTCATAGGCCGAATCCTTGAGGGACAAGTTCCAAAAAAGGGATGAGTTCCAAGAAAGGGGCCATTATGATAAGAAAATGGTTCTAATAGCATAAGATCAAGGTTCAAGAAAGAAGCTATTTTAAGCTATGTTTTCCAAGTGTGGAAAAATTTTAAAGTATGAAACGTTTTTCACGTATGAAAAGTTATATGACAAGATATGTTTTCCAAGTGTGGAAAAATTTATAAAGTATGAAATACTTTTCACGTATGAAAAAGTTATATGTTTTCCAAACATGGCAAGTTATATGATATACTTGCTCAAATTTTTATGAAGATAGTTCTTGTGATGCAATATGAAAGGAGAATATGATAGCATGAAAGTATGTAAGTATGTAAGTATGAATGTATGTATGTAAGAAAGTATGTAAGCATGTAAGTATGAACGTACGTAAGTAAGAAAGTATGCAGTATGAAAGTAAGATAGTATGAAGTAAGAATGAATGAAAGTATGATGACATGATATGAAAGTAAGAGTATGATTCTAGACAAGAAACATGATCCCATTAAAGTATAAAAATGGGAACATGAACAAGTTACGATGGATCAATAGTGGATTTGAAGAAAAGCCACTTAGAAGTATTCGAATTTTCGAGGACGAAAATTTCTTTAAGGAGGGTAGAATGTAATACCCGAAATTTCGATGAAACTATGATTTCCTTTTAGACAAGGAAAATCCCGAGTCTTACTCTTGGATGTCGATATAAAACTCACGATCTGAGTTAAATATCAGTATATGTTTGAGTTCTCGTTTAATTAGCTATGAGACTCAATAAACAGTTTGCTTAGTCATGCATCTGACCCTTGAGCAAAAAGGGAAGGAAAATTCTATGATTTCATGCTGGTCAAAGTTTGACCGAAAAAGTCAAAGTTGACCGAAAAGTCAAAGGTTGACCAGGGAGGTCAAATAGATGAAGGTGTTGAGATATAGCAAAGCAGTATGGAATTATACTGCGAAAAACCTTCATTACGGACAATTAGCAAGCATAAGCTGTGAGACCACCCTAGAAAAATCAAGCACACTAAGTATGGTATGAAGGGTAAGAAAGGTTCCAAGAAATAAGAAAAATTTTATTCAGTTCATTTTTACACAGATGAATTTTGGACTATAGTACAGTATAAAATACTGTTATTAGTTAATAACAGTATTAGAAATATCTGTGTAGCATAAAAGTGGACTGCATTCTAAAGGAAAAGCCAAACAAGGCCTTATGATGACATAGCCTTATCTTGGATTTATGACATCATAATTGGATTAAATAAGCTTAGAAAGAAAGCAAGGAAGGCTCTAGAAGAGATGACATGGCCGGCCACCTCAGGGGCAAAAATGCCAAAATTTTATCTTTAGGGGTTAAAGTGAAAATTTTGGAAAATTGATGATGTAAGCGAAGTGATGTCATCAAGATGATGTCATCAAGGTGAGATAAGCTTGGCTTGTTCACCAAGAAAGCAACCGGCCACCTAGGGGCATTTTTGTAAGAATTTTCACTTTTGGGGCAAAAGTGCAAATTTTGGAAATTTGGTGATGTAAGCAATGAGGTAAGCGATGATGTAAGCCATGATGTCATCCCTTGCTTGCTCTCCAAGTCTTGGCCGGCCACCTTGACACCTAGCATGCCAATTGCATTATTTCCTCTAAGTTTAGGGGCTAAAATGCAAATTTTGGAAAGTTTGCATTTGCCTATAAATAGGTGCCCATTTTATTCAAAAAAATCAGAAAATTGAGCCAAGTTCTGCCCATTTTTCTGCTCCAAAACCGTCCCTTAGCAGCCAAAGGAAAACAAGAACCAAAAACAAAAATCCAAGAGACAATCCCTTAGGGAGAGTTCGGATTTTGTGAGGAAGAAAAGAAAGAGTGGAAAAAAAATTGGAAACCCATTTTGTGGCTTGAATGGCCGGTTGTGGTGAGCAAGAAAAAGCAGAGAAAAGTGTTAGGAATTAGGGGGAATGGCCGGATCTTGTAAGGACAGCCACCAAGGGGCCAAAAAGTTTTGGTGCCCATTGGAGGAGCATGGCCGGCTAGGCTATAGGCAACCACGGGTAGATCCATTTTCTTGGATCTTGAGGTAATCCTCTCCACCCTCTAATGTTTAGTTCAAGTTTAAGTGTATTTCCAGTATTGAATGTAAGAGCATAAGCTCACCTTTTAGTGCTTGATTATGCTTGATTAGGGTCTCAAGGTCTCTAGTTTATGGTTTTGATGCATGTTTTCAAATATGCCTACCATGTGTTTGTTATATGTTCCCATAGGTTTAAGATTGAATGTATGATGCATTGGAACGTTAGAAACGATTGCATGTGTAACTTTAGGCTCCCGCTGTGGTCGGTTGAGGTAGCGTGCACGTTTTAGGACGTAAAACGAAATTAAGAACCGAAACTGCCAGTCTCGGGTCAAGACTGGGCAGTGTTCTGGAAATGGGAATTTGAGGCCCTTAGAGGCCGAATTTGAAGAAACTCAAAACTACAAAGTTGTAGATAAGGGTTTTTCCTAGAGGGCAGCGTGGACCGTTTTTCAAAATAAGGCTCCAATGGCCTCCGTTTTTACGAAAATCCGAGGCTAATCTGCCCAGACCTAGTCTACACGTCCAGTAAGTTTCAAATTAAAACTGACAAGAATCCAAGCAGAACTGGGTTTTCCTCAAAACATAAAAGTTGTAGTATTATCCGAGATCTACAACTTTTATGAAGAAAGTTTTATCAAATTATGAACAGATTTTAAAGTAAAATTTGATTCCCAAAACTGTGCAGGAAACAAAAATTCCAGCACAGGATTTTCAGAAAAACAGTGCATAAGCAGGAAATTCTTACACATGCACTGATAACCAAAGTTTAAGAAACTGTTTTTAAAGATTGTTTTCAGAGCTTGACAGTTTTTAACTGCCTTTGCTTAGATGTTAAGATTTTATGAAAATACGGTTTTCATAAAGATTTTTAAAGAAAACTTGACAAAGGTTTGTCAAGAATAATTGAAATACGCCGGGTCCTATGGTGACAACTATAGGACAGATAGTAACCGGAGAGGTTACCTAATTTTATTGGGCCAAATAAGTTGGGTTACTTATAGTAACCACATGAGATACCCGAGATAGGGGTTGGGCCTAATAAGATTAGTAACCTAATACTATTTAAGAATGGTTGGGCTTAGTACCCAAGGTTACCAGAAGTAACCTAGCATGATGCTGGTTAAGTATGTTGGGCCATGAACCCTAGGGTTACGGCAAGTAACCAAACAAGCTATCGTAAGTTGTTATAGGAGGGAACATATAATATAACCAAGGCTACTCATAAATGTTGGTTAGGATACCAACATTTAATGATCATGATTTATGGTAAGCTAGAATGTGTATAGCTTTTATCTTACGTCCTGGTTGGAAACAGGAGTAGGAACTGTTGTCGTGCCACGTTTGGACGATAAACCAAGAGCATAGGACGACAAGTAAGTACAACTCCGCCTACAGCATGGGCAAAATGTTTTTAAAACATGTTTTTCATACGTTGATACGCATGATTTATGTTATGGTACTTACGTTATGAAGTTTATGTTATGATGCGATGATGTCATGTTATGAGGTTATGTTTAAGCTATGATGTTATGTTATGAGGTTATGTTTAAGCTATGATGTTATGTTATGAGGTTATGTTTATGCTATGATGCTATGTTATGAGGTTATGTTATGATGTTATGATACTATGTTATGAGGTTCATGTTATTATGTTTATGTTATGGTTTATGTTAAGTTATGTTATACGTTTAATATAGTGACATCACGTAGCATGTTCACTAATATTTAACTATATGGTAAGAATACATTTTAAGACAAACTAATGTCATTGTGTCGTACCGACTTGCTACGATGGCGGGTTTAAACGGTTTAGTCTATGGTTTGGGTTGAATTGGATTGGCTGCCCCAATTACTCCATGTTAAACAGTTTGTTTCATGGTTTGAGTTGGATTGGATTGCCTGCCTCCAGCCACTCCATAGCTATGGACCACGATACGTGCACACATGACATGTAAGCAAATAGAATCAAGATAATGATAGAAAAGTTTAATTGATTCACAAGAAAGCATAATTGGTTCATGCATTCTTTTATGAAAAATGTTTTGCGGACTGAATGTTGTGCTTACTGAGCATTAGCTCATTACTTACGTTCATGCTGTAGGTTAAGCAACCTACCGGCGATACGTGATGCAAAGCTGTGAAGGCTGGTGCTACAGGCTGTGAAATGTGGGATGGACACTGCCACGCGTTTTGTAAAATTATGTTATGTAAAATATGTTTTGAAAAATGTATTTGAAAAAAATGTGTTTTATGATATGTTGAGATAGTATGAACAAGTGATGATTTTCAAGAAGAAAACTATTTTAAGAAATTGTTTTCAAGAACAAATTATGGAATGGTTTTCTAGGATGATGGCAAGCAAGTTGCCTCGTGTTGTACCGACCCACACTAGGTTGGGTTTGGTCCACAATATGAATATGTTAGCTTTCGATATGAGTATGAAAGCTTGGTACTCGAGTGAGTACATATGATTATGTATGAGAATAAGTTATGTTCAGAGTAAGAAAAGAAAGAAAAAAAATTTTACTCCGAATTTTCCGCAAGTTAAAAGCTTTTTAAAGTAAGTAAGTAAGGTAACGGCCCACGTCTGCGCAGTAGGACGCCCTACGCGTGACGGTTCGGGGCGTTACACATATCTAGGCCAAGGGCCGGTTGTGTGGGGCAAGAGGAAAGCAAGAGAGAAAAGTTGAATCCAAAGGGGGATTTAGAGTTTTGAGTGTTGGTTTCCACTTAGAACATCATTTAAGAGCACTAGAGCATTTGGTGCACACGTTGGCCAAAGGACCGGCTGTTGGAGAGGGAAAAAGGGGAGCCAAGAGCCAATCCAAAAATTCGGATCCAAGGTGAGGAAAAATTCCAAATTCTTAAGCTTTCATTTAAATTTCAATTGGAGAAATTTAAATGTATTTAAGCATGTGTTGTAATGAGCATAAGCTCACTTTAATTTTCTGCCCTAAATTAAGATTATAGGCTATGTGCTTGTTATGGTTAGGATTTATGGTTTGGTGGTTATGATTTTTGCATGCTAGATGTTTGTGAATTAGTTAGGGTTTATGTACATTATGTTTGATGCTAAATTTGATTTGCATGTTGAATATTGGACGTTAGAAAATGCTGCATGACCACTTTCTAGGCTCCCGCTGAGTTCGGTTGAGGTAGGGTGAACGTTTTAGGACGTAAACGAAATTTTAAACCGAAAACTGCCAATTCGGGTAGAAATTGGCCAGTTTCGGGAAAAACAGTTTTTGAGGCTTCTAGAGGCCGAATCAGGGGAAACTCAAAACATGAAAGTTTTTAAGTAGAGTTTTTCCTAGAGGCAAACGCGGACAGTTTTGTAAAATGAGGCTCCAATGGCCTCGGTTTATACCAAAACCCGTGCCTAAGGTGCCCAGGACCCGAGCACGGCCAGGACAAGTTCCTCAGGGGTTTTGACCACGAAAACGCCAGAACTGGGTTTTACCCAAAACATAAAAGTTGTAGAGTTTTTAAATGTTTACAACTTTCATGAAGACAAGTTTCACAGATTCAGTCTGGATTTTAAGATGAAAATGAATTTCGGAGAACTGTACAGGAATTATGGAAATCCTGTACAGGATTTACAAAGTTGACACAGAAAATGCATATTTTTGCAGTTTCACTGCAAAATGGACATTGAGAAACTGTTCCAAAGGCAGTCTCCAATAGTCAATAATTTTATACAACTCCTTTTAAGGTTTTCAGTTTTTTTTTTAAAAAAGATTGAACAAAAGGATTTTTAAACCAAAACCTAAGAATTCTTTTCTAAAGAAATAAGTTTGTTTTTAAAACCTAAGTTAAAGATTTAACCGGTTAGGGTTACTTAGGTAACCAATTAGGACAAGGTAAAGATAAGTAAGGTTATATAAGAATGTTGGTTATATTACCAACAGTTCTAACCCTTACTTTTATTAATCTCAGAACGTCGCACGCCGAAGTGTCCCAACGGGATTTAACTCGACTTTTGGACACAGCTTTTACGAACGAGGTAAGTACAACTCCGCCTACAGCATGGGCTTTGTTGTGTATACTTGCCAAAGTATGATGAAAATGCTATGTGTTGTAGATAGTTTTAAGTTATAGGAAATGTTATAGAAAATGTCATGCTTTGTAGTATGCTATGATTATGTGTTATGAATATGTTATAAAATGCTATGATGATATGCTATGTTATATGCTATGGTATGTTATGTGTTATAAAAAGTTGAAATGCTATGATTTAGAATGCCATGGAATAGGTTATGATGATAAGATTATAAATTAATTGTGTGACATATCACGATGTATGCTCACTAATTAATACAATTAAGTATGAGATAATGAAAGTTATGATGGCAAATAATTTGCCTGTGTCGTACCGACCCGCGTTAGGTCGGGTTGAACTATGGATTGAATTGGAAATGGTTTGGCCGCCCCAACCAATTCATAGTTGCGCGCCCGGTACGAACACTTACGTTATGGGGCCCACAAGATAAGACAAGATAAATTATGATAAGTTAAGAAAGCAAGTTACGATTAATCAAGCAAGCATAATGAAGCATAAATGGCTCATGCATAAGTTAAGATAAGTTATATTATGTTATGCTTAAGTTATGATTAGTGTGGTATGCTAGTTAGGATATGTGTGATGTGTTTTATTTAAAGTAAATTGCGGTATAGAATAGTTGTACTTGCTGAGCGAAAGCTCACTGTCTTACGTCTGTGCTGTAGGTAAGCAGCCTGGAAATAATTCTTAATGCAAGATGGAGGGCATGGATTGGCGGACTGTGAAATGTGGGAATAAACCGCTACGCGTTTCGTTATATTATGTAATTATGAAATAAGTTTTATTTACACCCAAACAACGTAATTAATGTTCGATATACATTTATATTTCGTATGTAAGTACAGTATAAAAAAAAAAAAAAAAATTTTCCGCTGTGCAAGTTATGTATGTACGATATGTATGTATGGTAACGACCTGTGCTAGGCGGGTCGTTACAGAGTTGGTATCAGAGCGGTTCCCTGCGATCAAATTTCACAGTCAGCCTGCCATCGCCGCCATCATTGTAAGTTAAAAATTTTATTTTCGTATATTAATAATTATTATGCGCCTATATTATGATAGACTTGACGATATGGACCCGGACCAAGTCGACGCAGACCGAGAGGCGACGAGGTCATTCTTTCAGTCGTGTCCGCTTATGTTTGACGGCACGAGACGTACGGTACCAGTGGCAGCATGGTTGTATGATATGGAGTTGATCTTCCATACCTGCCACATTGAGGCCCGGCTACAGGTTTCCTTGGCTAGCCGATGTTTCGCTGTTGACGCTAGGATATGGTGGATCATTCTTGGAGAGCGTCAGTTGCCGAGCCGCACGTGGCCGCATTTTCGCACGGCAGTGATGGCTCGTTACGGGCCGATGATAGGCGAGGGAGCGGGCGATGTACTCCGCGATGCTGAGATCTATGAGGACATGCACCACACTCGTTACCTCAGCTACGTAGCTGATTGGCACGCGTATCCTCAGGAGATGATGGCCCATTATTGTCGACGATTCCAGGAGTCGATGCTGCCGTACATTCCTCAGTATCTGCAGAGTCCCGAGCTGCAGGCCTTAGTTATTCTGAGGAACGGATTGCCTATTCAGATCCGGCAGTACGTTCCTGAACCCATGCTCGGTTTGTCAGTTGGACACATGATTGAGGCTATTTTGGGAGTCGAGGCTAACATTCACGAAATGCCAGCCCCGGATTTGGCAGAGGCTCAGCAGGCGCCAGTAGAGCCTCAGGTTCCCGCTAACGACGCCGAACCAGAGCCGGTGTATGAGCCAGATCCAGCCTACCAGGAGGACCCGATGGCTGCCGACCCGATGCCAGAGGTACCTGCTCATGAGGTCGACTTTGAGGCCGAGGCTGATGACTATGACGGGGATGATGAGATGGACGTTCCCGAGGACCCGATTCCTCCTATTATCGTATTATCCAGCGATGATGAGGAGGAGGAGCCCGAGCACGAGCCTGGGTTTGGAGGGTGGCCGGAGGAGGGAGATGACTTCGAGGAGGATCCGGAGGAGATCTTCGATGAGGACGGAGAGGCCGACTCCGACGTCTCAGTAGCCACAGTTGTAGAGTTAGATTAGGATTAGATCGATCGATTATGTATATATTTTTGCTTTTAAGACTGTTTGTACTAGCTTATTATTTTTTTGAGATAGGCTTGTACTTATGTACGATGGTAAAGTGGTAGACACTTCCATCATATTTTTGACCCTGTGTATACAGTATGATGAACATATATGTACGTAAATTATTGTAAATATGATGTACTTTATGTAAATGTACAAAAGATAAGTTCAAAGTATGGTATGAATGACAAATGTTATGTTATGAGATACAATGTCTGTATTATGACTATGAATGCTATGATAAGTATGTAATGTTAAGTATTACATGATGATAAGATAAATGATGAATGAAAGAAATGATATTAATAGTATGATAATATCTTTTCTAAATGGTATGATAGGATGGTACGCCCACGTCGAGCAACGCCAGTAAATCCGCCCGAGCCGGATTTCGCGACAATTGTTGCAAATTTGCAAAGACAGCTGGTCGAACAGCAGCAAGAAACTAACAGATTGCGAGAACAGATAGCGCAATTGAATCAGAGGCCCCAAGTGAACGAAGTTCCACCCCCAGTACAACAGGTACCGCCAGTGGTACCTCAAGTTCCAGAGGTCCAACCAGAGATTCCTCGGAATGCTGAGATTCCGATGGCACAAGCAGGAGGACAGGACAATGTACAGCCAGTGCGGGAGGATCTGCTGTACGAGAGATTCAGGCGGATGAAGGCGCCTGAATTTGAAGGGGTAACTGACCCAGTCGCCGCCGATAATTGGTTGATCGATATCCAGGTTATCTTGGATTTCATGCGGCTTACAGAACAGGAGAAGGTTCTCTGTGCTTCATTTGCCTTGAAGAAAGATGCACGGCACTGGTGGATGACCGTTCAAATGCGGCGGGATGTCATGGCCATGAACTGGCAGGATTTTGTAACCGAATTCCGTGCCATGTACTACAACGCGGAGATACTGGCGACTCAGCAAGATGAGTTCACCAGTTTACGACAGGGATCGATGACAGTTATGGAGGCCGTAAAGAAATTTGAGCAGCTAGCCCGTCTGTGCCCGGAACTGGTTCCGAATGAAAAGGAAAAGGTCAGAAGGATGATGAAGATGTTCCGCACAGACATCTCCAAGCAGGTCAGTGCAGGCAGTAGCCCACCTACCCTGGTATCTGATTGTGTCAGTAGAGCGATAAAAGCTGAGTACTGGATCAACCAGGACAAGGAAGCTAGGGCTCAGATTTTTAAAGCCAGAAAGGAGGAAAAGGCCGTGGTAAAGCAGACACAGCCTCGTCAAAACGCTGAGACCAACCAGAAGGGCCAGACCAGTAGCCCTGCCCAGAATTCCAAGCAGTTTGGAAAGAATAAGAGAAAGGGTAATTTCACGGGCCAGGGACAACAGAAAAACCTCCCACAGAAGAGTAATAATCGGGGAAGGGATGGTAACAGCGTTGAGTATCCGCAGTGTGCCAAATACGGAAAGAAGCATCCAGGGGTATGCAGAATGGGGACAAATGTTTGTTACCTATGTGGCAAGGAGGGGCATTTTGCCAGAAGCTGCAACCAGAACCCCAAAAACCAGAACCCTCCACCATCTAACCGAAACGCACCTGGTCAATTACACGCAGTCCAAGCCAGACTCGAAGGACCCTCGATCACGCAAGGAAGATTGGAGGCTCCTGAACCTCAAGCCAGGATCTATGCTTACACGAGAGGAGATGCTGAAGCAGGAACTTCTCACGTGGTGACAGGTCAGATCTCTATCACCACTCATGAAGCTATTGCCTTGTTTGATTCTGGAGCCACTCACTCGTTTATATCCTTAGAGTTCGCCCAGAAGTTAGGAAGAGGTGTTGATAATTTAGAGCAGCCTTTCAAAACTTCTCTGCCATCCGGAGAAATTTATGGTCCGATTTCTGGATACAGAATATTCCCGTAATTATTTGTGGTAGAGAATTGTATGTAGATCTCATCGCGATCCGACTTCAGGATTTCGATGTGATCTTAGGGATGGACTTCTTGGGCAAATACAACGCCAAGATCGACTGCCGGAAGCGTTGTGTGGCTTTCAATCCCTACGATGAAGAGGAGTTCAATTTCCATGGACAGTCTCGGAACTCAACAACCAGATTGGTTACGGCAATGAAAGCTTGGAAAATGTTAGCTAGTGGCTGTCAGGGTACTTAGCTAACATGGTGGACAAGGATCGGGAGATGGAATTAACGCCGGAAGATGTCCCCATTATAAGGAATATGTGGATATCTTTCCGAAGGATTTGCCAGGGCTTCGCCAGAACGTGAAATTTCGTTCGAGATCGAGTTGCTACCTGGAGCTGCTCCGATATCGAAAGCACCTTACCGCATGGCACCAGCTGAGCTTAGAGAACTGCAAGTGCAATTACAGAGTTGCTCGACAAGGATTCATCCGACAGAGTTACTCTCCGTGGGGAGCGCCTGTTTTGTTCGTTAAGAAAAAGATGGATCGTTGCGTATGTGTATCGACTATCGCGAGCTGAATAAGATCACAATCAAGAACAAGTATCCCTCCCGAGGATAGACGATCTGTTTGATCAGCTTAGGGGAGCAGTGGTATTTTCAAAGGTCGATCTGCGATCAGGTTATCATCAGCTCAAGATCAAGGATTAGATATCTCCAAGACGGCTTTTCGTACGCGCTATAGACACTACGAATTCTTGGTTATGCCGTTTGGACTGACCAACGCCCCAGCTGCTTCATGATCTTATGAACAGAGTGTTCAAAGAATATTTGGATAAGTTCGTCATCGTCTTTATTGACGATATTTTGATTTATTCAAGGTCCTAGGAAGAACATAAGCAGCATTTGAGAGTAGTGATGGAGACGTTGAGACGACATCAGCTATATGCCAAGTTCACAAAATGTGAATTTTGGCTAGAAAAGGTGCATTTCTTGGGCATGTGGTGTCCAAAGAAGGGATTTCTGTGGATCCTGCTAAGGTAGAGGCAGTTAGTTTATGGCCCAGACCTAAGAATGTTACGGAAATCAGGAGTTTCCTTAGATTGGCTGTTATTATCGGCGATTCGTAGAGGGATTTTCAAAGATTGCAACCCTCTTTCTGCTCTTACCCGGAAAGGAAGGAATTTCGAGTGGACATCGAAATGTGAAGAGAACTTTCAGGAGCTAAAAAAGAAGCTTACTAGCGCCCAGTGTTAGTAATTCCTGACGTAGATGCGGGAAATTTCGTTATTACAGTGATGCTTCCAAAATAGGACTTGGAGCGGTCCTGATGCAACATGGAAAGGTGGTCGCCTATGCTCACACAATTGAAGGAG
>CM046372.1:6008700-6035839 GCA_025413025.1 Ficus hispida | reverse complement strand
TTTTTTTTTTAAGATAACATAAATAGTAAAGGTCATAACCATTATGACCATCCGGTCATAATGGTTATGACAAATTTTTTTTTTTTTTTTAAAAGATAACATAAATAGTAAAGGTCATAACCATTTTGACCATCCGGTAATAATGGTTATCACCAATTTTTTTTTTTTTTTTTTTTTTTTTTTTTTTTTTTTTTAAGATAACATAAATAGTAAAGGTCATAACCATTATGACCATCCGGTCATAATGGTTATGACCAAATTTTTTTTTTTTTAACATAAATAGTAAAGGTCATAACAATTATGACCATCCGGTCATAATGGTTATGACCAATTTTTTTTTTTTTTAAGATAACATAAATAGTAAAGGTCATAACCATTATGACCATCCGGTCATAATGGTTATGACCAATTTTTTTTTTTTAAGATAACATAAATAGTAAATGTCATAACCATTATGACCGGATGGCCAATTTTTTTTTTTTTTTTTTTTTTTTTTTTTTTTACAAATCATCGAAAGTTTTTTTTTTTTTTTTTTTAAGATAACATAAATAGTAAAGGTCATAACCATTATGACCATCCTGTCATAATGGTTATGACCAATTTTTTTTTTTTTTTAAGATAACATAAATAGTAAAGGTCATAACTATTATGACCATCCGGTCATAATGGCTATGACCAATTTTTTTTTTTTTTTTTTTTTTTTTTTTTTTTTTTACAAATCATCGAAAGTTTTTTTTTTTTTTTTTTTAAAAAGATAACATAAATAGTAAAGGTCATAACCATTATGACCATCCGGTCATAATGGTTATGACCATTTTTTTTTTTTTTAAGATAACATAAATAGTAAAGGTCATAACCATTATGACCATCCGGTAATAATGGTTATGACCAATTTTTTTTTTTTTTTTTTTTACAAATCATCGAAAGTTTTTTTTTTTTTTTTTTTTTAAAGATAACATAAATTTTATATAAAAATAATTTACTAATTATTAATTATAAATTAACAACTATAGATTTCAAATATGATTTACCTGATAGAAGATCATTAATGTCGACTTTTGGTGTAAGTTGGTCGAATTCCACAAAGTTGAATTTGAGCTGAGATATTTCTGGTATATCGTCCTCAACATTTTTGAAAATAGTGGATCTTGCAAATTGTAACATCGCAATGTGAGGGACGATCTTATACCTTGATTTGTTGTTCGCGATGAAGAAGTTGCTAATTTCATATATGCTACCTGCTTATATTTTATTTGTTATGAAATCAGCATCTTTCGTACGAATAAAACCATGTATTGCCTCATCCTGTATTAAAAAAATATACATTAATTATATATTAAAAAATAAGCAAACATATTTTTTAAACACATGATAATATTAATAAGAAATAAAATGAATTACCTGTTTGTCAACTAATAAACAATCAAGGCTTATTAGTTTTCCGGTCTTGTAATCTGTGTTTCTCCATAACCGGCATATTCGAGCGCATATTGCTTGATGTGTTTCTCCTGGTTTTAGCACTCGTATTGGACTGAACATTTTCTATAAACAGATATAATAAATATAAATACAAATGTTATTACGTTGTAAAGCTCATTGAAATAAAATCAGTATAACTCTATTTTTTAAATAGATATTTATTATTTTTGATGAATATTGTGTAAGATTTCTTTATAAACAATGTTTTTGACATGGTTTGGATATTTATTAATTGAATCATGTATTAAAATATGTAATTCTGTTTGTGAAGTCACTCTAGATAAAGCAACATATAATTGACCATGACTAAAAATTTCATCTTCTAAATATAATCCAACTTTATTCAAAGATTGGCCTTGACTTTTTATTTATTATCATTGCATAACAAATTTTTAAAGGAAATTGTCGTCTTTTTAAAGTAAATGGTCAATTTGATTCACGAACTGTCATTTATATCCTTGGTATATAAACTTTTTCATTTGTATTATTAGAGTTAATTATACGTCCTTCAACAATTCTATTTGTTAATTGTGTAATAATCATTCTAGTACCATTACATAAATTCATTGATTGATTAAGATTTCGCATTAACATAACCGGAATTCCAATATTAAGTTTTAATTCATGTGGAGGTAAACCATTGAAATTAAGAGTGTGCAAAAATTCAGTGGGATATAAGAGATTTAATTCTTCGATATTTCTAGATGATGAAAAAATAGTATCGCAACTGTAATAAATTTTTGTATCTGTAGGTACTAATGATAATATATATTTATTTATTTCATCAGTTGTTTATTTTTAGGTGTAATAATCGCTCGTTGTTTTAAATAATTAATATCTTGAAAATTATTAGGAAAATTATCATGTATTATTGTGCAGATTTGTTCAATAGAATTTGAATTGTATTGTATTAAACATTTTTCAGGTATTTTAATCCAGGTAGCATCTTCATTTTCTGGATCTTTTATTCCATTTGTTATTCCATCACCAACATTTAAAATCCATTCTGAAAAATTGGTTATTTTTATTTGTTTTTCAATAGAGTAATTATTTCTTTTTAATCGCATATTTTCTGTTAAAGTAAGTATTCGAAAATATGGCCAAAGATAAGAATTGTTTATAGTTACATCAATAATATTTTCTTTTGTGCCATTTGGGACAACAGGCAATATTTGTCTGAAATCACCACCTAAAATAACTGTCATTCCTCCAAAAGGATGATCAAAATTATTTTTTAAATCCTACATTGTTTTATCTAAAACTTCAAAACAATATTTATTAGTCATAGGTGCTTCATCCCATAAAATTAATGTAATTTTTTCTCACTACTACAGAATACAGATTCGACGACGGTTTTTAACCGTCGTCGTAACCATTACACGATGGTTTTCTAACCGTCGTGGAAGCCATAGTCGTGGTATCTTTTAAGATACGACAACGGTTTTTAAACCGTCGTGTAATGGAGAAAATGGGCTAAACAGTAACAGTAATAAACATACCACGATGGGTTTTTTTGAAAAAAACTGTCGTGGTAATTCAACTTACAACGACGGTTTACAGAAAACCATCGTGGTAGCCATCGGGTTACCATGACGGTTTACCAGAAACCGTCGTGGTAGTCCGGCGGGCTACCACGACGGTTTCAACACAAAATCGTCGTGGTATCCCGTCGGGCTACCACGACGGTTTCAAACATAAACCGTCGTTGTTTTGGATACTAAGAAACAAAAAAAAAAAAAATCACGATAAACACAATCCGTAATCTGTAATCCATTATTAATATATTATAAAATTGATTTATATATATAGATTTCAGTCAATATTGAATAAACCGCATTACAAATGTAGCCCACTCTTGCCTAACCAAGCTCATGTCAGCATCAGTATAAAAATCCTTCATTTGAAGGGCAGCTAGTCCATCAACAGTGCTGGTTATTTCTCGCATGAATGCTAACACAAAATAACCGCACTCTACATAACCTTCCTATAGTGGACATCGAACAGTATCAATCAATGTCTCCCAGTTCCATCTTTGTCTTATTCCTCTTCCCACCAACGTCTTCCAGTCATTAAGTGCCCTAACAATTTGACAATTACCGAAACAATTACAATAACAATTATTATATGCATAGCCTAAAAAATTATTAACATAAAAAATACTTACGTCGTAATAAGGGCTTTAAAATCATCACCCGGTTCGTTTCCGAGAGGATTAAAATACAAGACCAAGTCATCCCACAGATCAATAACTGTCAAGATCCAATGTTGGCCGCTGTTATGTGGCATGAGAAACAGCTTTCCCTTTGTAGCATTTCTCAAGATCCGTAGAATATAATCGGCCCTCTCTCGAACGTAGGCGGCGCGGTCTACATTTTGCTAATTGAGTAGATTTTTTTATTTGGCAAGTTGAAAATTCATCGATTAAAAGAGATATGCGAAATCTTGAATGTGCAGTTCGATCTTTTGGTAATAATAATGATGCTATTCCAGATGATGCTACAGCTAATACTATTTCACTATTTGATCTAATTTTACTAATAATAGTATTCCATAAATATGTTTTTCCTATACCTCCATAACCATATATTAAAAATAGATTATTATGTTTATCTTTAATCGCTTTTAAGATTTCGTTATAAATAAAATATTATTCTTCATTTAAATTTTGTACTAAATTGATGTTTTCTTCTTTTAATTTATATATATCATAATTGAGTTCTTCTCTTAAAAGATTCATGGATTAAAAAAAAAATTTCATAAAGCGAAAATTTTTTGGAGACTAAGCAGTAAAACTCATCATTTATGATTCAACAAAAGAAAAGTCATCATTTCTAATTTTCACATGAAACTATAATAACTGATTAGTTTCATAGATTATTCTATTTTTATAGACAACACATGTTTCGAACCATATTAAAAATTCATCCAGATCGTCTTTTATTTATTGATAAAATCTTATAAAAAAATAAAATGATTTACCATATCATTCATGATAATATGGAATTCTTATCAACAGTTTTATATTTTCATGATTTTTCACATGATAAATATAATATAATAAAGTGAAGATTTTTATATTATAAATTTCTAAATGTCATTACATGCGTCCAATCATGTTAAAAGTACATCCCGAACGTACGTCTTAAAAAACATACCAATAAAATATCATATAAGACAAGGATTCAAAAGCACTTATTGTAAGTATCTAATTTTTACGAAGAATACTTACTAATTAAAGAGTTTAGCAAGTAGAGAATCTAATATTAAGGCCTTATGTAGGAATCTAACAAGAGCAACACTAGAGAAATTTTCACTGTATTTAATTATACTTAATTAAAATATTTACCAATAGAATCTAACAAAAATATGATGATTTGAGAAACTTTCACTGCATGAAACCGATCAAACGTAACTATATTCATTACGAGGAAAAAAAAAAAAAAAACGATGTTAGAGAAGTAATCACTGCATATATCTGTGTTCTATTAAAATACTTACAGATAGAATTTGACAAAAATTCACGAGTTTGAGAAGCCTTCACTGCATGAAGCCCAGTTACACGTAATTATATTTACTATATCAAACATATATAACGAGAGTCTGATAATTTATGAAACAACATAAGTATTCAGTACATGCTTTTAGACACCCTTTTAAAGTACTTACTAATAAAATCTAACAAAATATTAGGGTTCGATAAACATTCATTGCAGGAAACCAGATCATACGTAACTATACTTACTATCAAACATGACAAAAGCATGATAATCAAGAAACAACGTTAGAGAAGTATTCACTGCATGTGTTTATACCCTATTAAAATACTTAGAATCTGACAAATACAATAATTTGAGAAACGTTATTTATTACCGGATCATACATAACCATGTTTTTTTTTTAATCGAACATTGTTAATCTAACCATGATACTAGCTAGAGAAAAATTCACTGCATGTATCAAGACCCTATTAAAATAATTACATATAGAATATAATAAAAAATGACGATCGGAGAACCTTTTACTGCATGAAACCTGATTATACATTAAATATTAACTAATATATATAATAGGAGTGCGGTAGTTTTCTAAACATTTAGCTTAATCATCACATTAAGAATGTATCTGTGTGTTTTTTTTTTTTTGGTAAACATTAAAAATGAATCTAATAAAAATAAATGGCCGCTCGGATCTACCAATTACAAATTGAAATAAACACATTAACACAAACAAACATAAATAGATGGACAAACACATAAACAAACAAATAAATTTGTATTAGGGCAACTCCAATGCATACTCTAAAATAGAGATTTGCACCAATTTGGAGTATGAAGTTTCTCCGACGTATATTCTATATGGAACTTTAAATATAAAGTATGAATAGTATACTTCATATTTGAAGTATCACCGTTTATACTCTAAATTACTTTTAAAAAAAAAAAAGAATATAAATAGAATATTTTTTTTAGAGTATGATATAAAATATATGAATTGGAGATAAAATAATTATTTAAAATAATAAATATTTTATTTTATAATTTTTATATTATAAAATAGAGTATTTAAATTGAAAATGATCATGTAGATGGACATCAATAGTAGGAGCTGTATCATATTCAATTCGCCACGTAGCAGTCGTTCTCAATCTTTCTGTCACATTATCATTAAATTAAAAGAAAATAAAATCCCACTGTTGTCGCACATAGGCTGCCCAAGTAGAAGGAAACAAGTTGTCCAATCATTCACTATTACTCCTGCTCTGAGGAATCTTTACAAATCACAAACCCACACACATCAAATTAAAATATTTGATTTATTAAAAAAAACCAAAAAAAAAAACAAAAAAGCGACACCCATTCTGACTGTCGACCTCAGCAATCTGGATTCCCCACGTCAATTGTTCTAGTTACGTGTCATCTTCTCCTCGTTTTTGTGTGTCTCTCTCTCACCCCCGCGACGACGTTTTTGCCCTTCACATGTTTTTTCTCCTCTTTTTATTTATTTATTTTTTTCCATTTTTTAATTTAATATTAGCTTCTTCTCCTGTGATATATATATATATACGAGTATCGGTTTCACTGCTTGGTCTTCAAAACCGATTCTCTCTCTCTCTCTCTCTCTCTGTCTATCTGTGTTGTCTTGTTGAGTAGCATGGTTTTAATGGACTCCACCACCATGGATCCTACTCGAGCTTTTGTCAAAACTGTGAAGCGTCTTGTTGTTAAGGTCTCTTTTATTTTAATTATTATTATAATGCTTTCCTATTTTCTTTATTTTTATTCATTTGAATATCAAAATTTTTTTTTCCCGATATCGCTCTCGGCATTTTCTTTCACGAAATGAACTGTGCCTGTTCTGTTTCAGATCAGCCTTTTCTTTGTTCATCCGTCTGTGTTTGAGAAATGCATATTCAGAGCTTCCCCGCCATGCCGCGGCGCCCCCCCCCCCCCCCCCCCCCCCCCATTTTTTAATAATAATGACGATTTTTTTGATGATTTTTTTTTCCTGAAAATGATTTGACGATTTTTAAGAGCAATGTATATATATATATAGTTTTATATATATTTTGATTGTGAACCTTGGACTATCGGAGTACTAAACCAAATATATGGCCTGTGTAGATCAAATCTCTGATAATCAAAGGATATACATATATATATATTACAATTATTACGATATATATTATATATATTAAAATAATTGTATAGTGGAAGTGTTTGGATGGACTAAATTTTTGTGGTGGTAGTAACGATGAATTCTGTATAATTAAATTAGAATTTAAAAATTCTATTATGTGAGATGGATTTTCGTTATTTTTGAAGCAGTCAGAGTCAAATGAAAAGAAGGAAATGAGAAATATATGTAGCTTTTTGGTTGAATAATTTAGGTCTAATCTATGATTACTATGCTTTTTTTTTTTTTTTTTGTTTTTTGGCTCAATTCTAGCAGGTATCAATTTGATGTTTATTTACTACATTTTATTTTTAATGTGCTTTAAATTTAAGATTACACTGTAGATTGTATTTGTTGATCTTATACGATTCATAATTTTGGGGCAAAAAATAAAAATAATAAAAAAAGGCATTGATTGGTAAATATTATTGCTTAATTAATTTTTTTGTTATTTGCTTCCCTTAAAAAACATTATTACTGATGTTTCTTTTTTTATTTATAAATATGTAGGTGGGAACGGCCGTGGTTACTAGAAGTGATGGGAGATTAGCCTTGGGCAGACTTGGGGCTCTCTGTGAGCAGGTGTTCTGCTTGTTCTTTTTCTCTTTCTTAAATAAATAAATAATTAGGAATTAAGAGTAAAAAAGTCATTTTTAGTCTTATGAAAAATTATTGTAAAAAAAAAAAAATGTTCTAGAGATTAACACTGATAATTTTGTAATTTAATAAATGCAGCTTAAGGAATTAAACTCGCAAGGCTACGAAGTCATTTTGGTGTCTTCAGGAGCGGTTGGTCTTGGCCGTCAAAGGCTAAGATACAGGAGATTGGCTAATGCCAGGTTAATTTACACTATTTTCTTAAATATATCACTTTAATTTTGTTTATTTATTTATTGTTGTGCTTGAATATTGATGTTATGTACACAATTCACATATCCGTGTTAGTTTTTCCTAGTGAACCTTTTTTTTTTCCTTTTCCTTTTTCCTTTCCTTTGTTTGTGAGTATGATTCTGTGACCAAAAAAGCTAATACTTCAATTTGTTTAAGAACTTTCAGGAAATTCAATTTGAATTAAAATGTTCCCGATTTGGTTGATTTTAATTCTAAGGGAAAGATATATTTCATGTTCAAATTTTCTTAGGAAATGAGAAAAATTAAGAGGGGCTTTAATAATAATCTCTCTCTCTGATATGCCTAATAATAATAATCTCGTGTTGCATGTGTTACAGCTTTGCTGATCTTCAATATATACAAGATGATTTCGATGACGGAAAGGCTTGTGCATCTGTTGGGCAGGGCAGTCTCATGGCTCTTTATGACACAATGTTTAGCCAGGTGAGAGAAAAGACTCTAATTGGCATTGCCTTGCAGTATTTTCTACTTGTCTTTTTTTGCCACCTTTATGCTAATATCGATTGGTTTCTTTCACAGCTCGATGTAACCTCGTCTCAACTTCTTGTGACTGATGGAGTTTTCATGCATGAAGCTTTCAGGAGACAACTCTCCGACACTGTGAACTCCTTGTTGTCTTTGAGGGTTATTCCTATTTTCAATGAAAATGATGCTGTCAGCACTAGGAGAGAACCATTGATGGTATGCAAATCCTTCGAAGATCTGAATTTGCTTTAACCCTTGCTTGTTTTGATCATTTTGCAATGTGTTGTTTGCAGGACTCCTCGGGCATATTTTGGGATAATGACAGTTTGGCAGGCCTGTTGGCTCAGGAACTGAAAGCTGACCTGTTAGTGTTGTTGAGTGATGTTGAGTGATGTTGAGGGTCTCTACAGCGGTCCTCCCAGTGACCCGAAATCGAAGCTAATCCATACGTATGTCAAAGAGAAGCATCAAGATGAGATCACATTTGGAGACAAGTCAAGACTGGGCAGAGGTGGTATGACTGCTAAGGTCAATGCTGCTGTTTGTGCCGCTAGTGCAGGCATCCCCGTCGTAATCACTAGGTACAATTTTCTTGTCATAGAAATTAACACAGTGATATGTGTGTGTATATATATATATGCATGTATTTTTGTACTATATCCATCGAGATATTTCAGTAAATTTTGTTGGTCTTAACTTTATTAGGACAGTTATACATTATTTGGTTATCTAAATTGCTTCCGATTCTATTGTAGTGGCTATGCCCCGGACAACATCATCAAAGTTCTCCAAGGGAAGCGTGTTGGTACTGTCTTTCATCAACATGCACATTCATGGCCTGTAGTTAAAGAAGTTTGTGCACGAGAGATGGCAGTTGCGGCGCGCGAATCCTCTAAACGGCTTCAAGCAAGTATCGCTGTGTTTGATCTTCAAATGTTGCTTCTAAAATTTTTTTGAAAAATACTGTTGTTCTGTTTTCGCATTTGCTTGGAAAAGTAGGTTCACTTTCCATAAAGATTCATCCATATGATAAGAATTATTGATTTTAGGCCCTAGAGTCTGAAGCTCGGAAGAATATTTTGGTGGACATAGCTGATGCACTTGAGGCAAAAGAAAGTTTGATTAAATCTGAGAATGAGGCTGATATTGCTGCTGCCCTTGAGGCTGGAAAAGATAAGGCACTAGTATCTCGTTTGACCTTGAGGCCTGGAAAGGCAAGCATTAATTAAATGTTCCTTTATTTATTTATTTCCCATTTTGTATTTCATTAGAATGTGTGTAAACGATGTTATACATATTTGTTTAGTCTTGTCTCTCTATGTATTAATTTCCATGTCGTTGTTCTTGATATTGATTATTCTATTCACAGATATCTAGTCTTGCAAAATCTGTACGAAGACTTGCCGACATGGAAGAGCCTATTGGTCATGTTTTGGGGAGGACTGAGGTCTGAAAATTGTCTCGTTTCTTATTGACAAACGCCATATGAATAAATAGTTTTAACAATTCTTACTAGTTGACTTTAATGATCTCCATTTGCTTTATCATCATTAATTTTTCACACTTTTCATGACTGCTTTTTGCACACAGCTGGCAGATGGTGTTATCTCAGAGAAAGTGTCCTGTCCTGTGGGAGTTCTTTTGGTTGTTTCAGAGTCTCGACCTGATGCCCTAGTTCAGGTGAATATGATAATTATATTTCTTTGGATTTGGAAGATTTTACCAAGATTTAAATAATTGTCAGGATGATCTATGATAGGTTCAGAGATGTTTATGAAACTATAGTTTTGTGCTGTCTGTAGTCATTTATATTTTACTGTAAATTATCGGAGCTGCAGCTCTAAAAAAGATTAGAACATGGGAAATGGTGGGATGGATCAAATAAGTTCTAGAAATAAGAAATGATGGTTGGTGAGATTACATGTGTTTGATGATGCTCTTCAGTCAATCGAGGACTCCATGGCTGATAAAATTGCGAAAGATGTCAAAACTTAGTACAGATGGAAATAGATATATACATTAATAAGTAGCATGAAACTAAGAGGAAAGAATTTAGAGTGGATTTTTTCTTTCATTCTTTCTATCATTGACCATATTCCTTTATATCAACAGATTGCTTCGTTGGCAATTCGAACTGGCAACGGCCTTCTTCTTAAAGGAGAAACTGAAGCCAAGAGATCAAATGCAATCTTGCATAAGGTTTGAGACTTTGACTTCAGTATTTTTTCTTCTTTCATATGCAGTTGAAAAGGAAAAAGAATAACTAAGGTTGCTTCTTAGTACAGTATCTGCCGATTTTCCTTTGTGTTTAGTTTGTTACTTTCTTCCTTTTCTAGGTCATCACTTCAGCAATCCCAAGTGTGGTTGGTGACGACCTTATTGAACTTGTGACTTCAAGAGAGGAAATTCCTGATCTCCTCAAGGTATGCATAAACAATTTGAAAGATTTTTATTGTTTTGTGGGTGGACTTTTGACGACTAATTCTGCTGCAGCTTGAAGAAGTGATAGATCTTGTGATCCCTAGAGGCAACAGTAATCTTGTTTCTCAGATCAAGGAATCAACAAAGATTCCTGTACTTGGTCATGCTGGTACGATAAATTTCATATTCAAACCATGGCCAAAACCTATAAACCGGAGCTATCGGCCAAGTCTGTTTTGTTTTGCAGATATAACTTGCCATGTTTACATTGACAAGTCAGCTAGTCTGGATATGGCGAGGCGCCTTATTTTAGATGCAAAGATCGATTATCCTACCCCCTGTAACCGAATGGTAAGAAATCATCAATGAACTCTGATATTTCAATGGTTTTGTGTTGTACACAAGAATATGTAGTCTTATTGGAATAAGCTTATCTCCATATCTTGATATCATACACTCACCTAGATTTCTTTACCATTCTTTTTTCCCAGAAAACACTTCTTGTACACAAGGATTTGTCAAGTAACCATGAATTTAGTGAAATTATTAAAAAACTTCAACTTAAAGGTATGGCTATATCTTATGTTAAGAGTTACGACGATATATGCTGCTGTTAATGACCACTGACACAAAATTACTCGGCTAATGCAAACCATTGGTTGCAGGTGTTTCTGTATATGGTGGACCTAATGCAAGCGCCTTGTTGAGTATTGCGGAGGCAAGTCCTTTCCATCTTGAGTATAATACAATGACTTTCACAGTAGAGATTGTTGAGGATATTTTTGCGGCCATTGATCATATTCATCAACGTGGAAGGTATGCTTGTCTTTACACATATCTCTTTCCAGTTCTAACGGCTTTCAACATTGATATGGCTAAACAATATTTTCCCCGTCACCTTCTTTCTTCCTACCATCTCTTTTGCAGTGCTCATGCCGATTGCATTATCACAGAAGATGATGAAGCTGCTAAACTATTCCTGAATAAAGCACACATGTAATTTTCTTGACCGTAGATATCTTTAAATTCCCATACCAGTACTAATACTACTACTTAATTACACTTGATTATTTAGTCAGACACGTCACACTTATTATCTTCATGGAAGTTATAAGCAGTTGGAAAAGAGTACTTTTTGTCGTGGATAAACTTATGGAAGCAATGAAGAACCAGAAACCCCGTTTCTGTTTATCAGTACTAATTGTCATCTCTTTCTTTCAGAATACCAACTAGCTTAAGTAACCCAAAAACAACATAGAAACACATATCCAACTAAGTGCCTTATTTCAGTGTTTTATCAAGAGTTTTGCATGGATTAAACCCAGCAAACTTTATTCAAAATCGAATTGCTCTTTGACATTCCTAAAATAATTCATGTGTGTATCAAACTGAAAATTCTTGTTCTCATGAAATCCTTACAGTGAAATCCTTTTGCGACTTCCAATAGAATTGGATCCCATCAAACCAGCTCTATTTTTTTTTTGGGATAATTCTTTAAGTATTGCAAATCTTAATATATGTGGATATGCTGTAGCATTACAAGTGTCGCGCTATTCCATAATGAAAAAGTAAGATCCTGCAATGAAGAACTCTCTGAACTTACTGCAGAGGTATGTGCGTCTTCACTAGTGTTTGCTTCGATACGAAATCGGAATGGAGGATTTTCTTGTTTTTTAATTGGTTGACTTTCATGGCCCAACAGGTTGGGAAAACTGAAAGCCAGAGTCAGGTTCGAGATCCCGTTGGGGTTGAAGGGTTGTTAACGGCAAGATGGTATGCAAATTTCTGTCTAAATATTTCTTAGACCATACTTACCAGCAAGATGGTGTGATCTAATGATTGCTCTTTTGTTTTCGAATGCAGGACTTTTAGAGGGAATGGGAAGATAGCAAATGGTTATGCAGTGACCGACCACAGCCAAAAGGATCTCCATTTGAAAGCCTAGCCATTGGGGGAGATATTCTTGTAGTCAGTGGGGAGAAAAAAATAAATTAAATTAAAAAACTAATGTGAACCTCTTCATTTTAAGGCCTTAGATCATGGTATTATGCAAAATTGCAAATTACTCCTTATTTCTTTTCGGACTTTTTACCCCGCATTCATGGGGTACACAGTTATTGTTATGGTCTATCCTTTTTGTTATAGTATATTAGTATCTTTAACTAGTTTAATATCGGTGCAAGGAGAGGAAAATAATAGGTAAATAACCAAGAAAATTAAATAACATTTAATAGTGACAATTAGTTATGATAAATAATATAATTATAATAAGTTTTTTCAAAAAAAAGTCTTCAATAGTTCTCGTTGCATCCTCATTCCAAACTATCATCAACGTAAGCTAGAAAAATAAATTAACATAAATTAAAAAGTGAAAAATAAAATATATAAATCTAGGGGAAAAAAAAAAGCTAGAAAAACTTATAAAATTCAAGAACAAAAGAAAAAAAAAGGCAAACCATACTTATATTTTATTTTATTTTTTTTTGTCTTTAATTTTTTTTTCAGGATTTCTCTCAATCATAAAAATGTAAACTAATAATAATAATAATAATAATAATAATATAAAAAAAATTTTCTCTGGTGATGCAGAAATAAAGATAGAGAAATAAAAATGATAACGCTAATTAAAAATAAAAATAAAATAAAAATAAAAAGAGAAAAAAACCTCAATAGGGGCAAAAAAAGATTGGAGAAAAACAACAAAATCAAAAACATATTTTATTATTATTTTATTTACTGTTTTTTACAAAATAAATAAATTTCAATTAGATTATATACATGCAAAACACAAAAATGAACTATAACATCTAAAAAAACAAAACCCAACAAATGAAAAAGCCAAAAAAACCAAGCACAAATCGAAAAAAGAGAATAAAAAAAAATTTGAAAATCGAAAATAAGGAAACAAAAATCATTAAAAGTTATAAAATAACAAAAATATGAAGAAAAGATGAATAAAAAACTAAACTTTAACATTTAAATCTTAGAAAGAAAAAAAAAACAAAAATAAAAACAAAAGGAAAAAAAACTAAAAAGGGGAAAAAAAGATTAAAGAAAAACAACAAAATCAAAAACAGATTTTATTATTTTTTTATTAATTATTTTTATAAAAAAAAGAAAATAAATAAATTTCAGTTAGATTATATACATACAAACATTACACTTTAACACATCTTCAATAAACAAAATAAAAAATGTACATTAAAAGGGTAACAATGTCTAGTTATTATAACAATCAGAAAAAAATAACTACAAAGGAAGGGTAAAATTATCCATAAATAATTTTAGAAGGACAAAGTTCTCCTAACACTATAGTAAGCTGTAAAAGTAACTAAAACCCAAGGGTAAAATTGCCAATTGATAAAAAAAGATAGGGTAAAACCGGAATAACACTGTAGCAAAGGAAAAAAGCAACTACAAAGGAAGGGTAAAATCGTCCATTAATAATTTTAGAAGGACAAAGTTGTCCCAACACTGTATCAAACAGTAAAAGTAACTAAAACCCAATGGCAAAATTACCCATTGACCCAAAAAAAGAAAGGGTAAAACTGGCATAACATTATAGTGAAGAAAAAAAAATTAGTGATGAAAGATAAAAAAGTCATTACACTATAGAAAAGAGTAAAAGTTAGTGTAGATTACTGTGGATTACTGCAACAAAGTTACTGTATATTATTGTGCATTACTATAGCTAAAGAACCGAAAATTAAAAAAAAAAAAAAAAAGAAGCAAAAATCACTATGGAATACTGTAGGAAAAATAATGAAACCCTTGTTCTCTTTTAGTATAATGTGACTGCATATCAACATTATCATTTATAGATGCAGGATTTTTCTTTCCTTTTTTTTTTTTTTTTTCAATTTATAAGACGTTTACGTGTTACCTTAGACTGGATGCTCATTTCACTATGTTGTTGTATGGTAAATGGGTCTAGACTGGAACGTTTGAACTGAAATGATGAATTCAATAGGGAACCGCTCACCACGAGGTTGTTACACTTCCTTATAAGCTTGGTGTAGATAATACTTCGAGTTGGGGGGCAACTGTTGTACCTGCGCTGCGCAGACTCAACGCTCATCAGCCACTTTAACGTTTTACCTCGACCATCACAAGAAATTCCGAGCTGATGCCGGCAGTTATTAAATTCCTAAATTTGATTACCATATTCGATATTGATGTATTCTAACTTCAACTATGAGATTATGGGATCAAGAAAGCAATTCGAATTGGAAATTAGATAAAGTCAGGCATTTTATATTGACTGGGAATTATCTTGTAAGGGCATATACCCTTACAGTTATGTCCTAATAGCTATTTGGCACTCGTAAGGCTGATAGATCCCCATTTAATTCTCTCTACTTGGTGAAAAAGTCTCCAACACTAATCTTCACATTGAAGGCAAACTGCTATAAAAATTTGTGTTCTTTAGGATGTATTTGGTATTCAGGTTGAGTTTAAAATAAAATAGAATATTTAAGTTGAATTTGATTAACCTTTTAAAAACTAATTATAATTTTTATTGACTTTTTTGAGGAGAAAAAAAAAAAAAACTAGTTGTAAAGTCCAGTTTAGCTCAAAATGAAATGAAATACCAAGCGGAGTCTTCTTTTTCACAAATTACTCACTGTTCATCGATTGTGATGTCACATCAATTATCTTTATGTGGAAAGAAACTCGAGAAGATGGATAACATTCTTTCAATTTCCAAAGGCACAAAAACCTGAAGCAGCTTTTGACATTCATACCGATCCGAGGAAATCTCCTCTGCAACTTTCATTGAAGAGGCATCACTTAACAACACCGATGGCTTAATATGTAGATCACACATGGAGTTCAAAATTCAAATTGCTCCGAATTAATTTATCTTTGATATACCCACTACAGACGTTTTGTAAGTGGAAAAAACTCATTTAGAAATTGGAGTTTGTAAGCGTGTGTTAGGGCTGAAAAGAAAAAACTCTTTATTTTTCTTCTTTGATTAAATCAGTACAAGACCTTTTATAGGAAAGAAGAAAAGGACTAAACCCCTAAACCAACTTTCCTAAAAATTAAAAAACTCCTAAATTACTGCCAACAGAGTTCCATAGACGCATACATCCCAAGAAGAAATTGGAATGCAAGAGGGTTCATGCCATCCTCTCATATTTCCCCGTCCCACAGTTCTTGGAGGCTTTTATAAGGACTCAATCTCTCATGTATTGCAAAATCTCCTCGGAGTAGCCTTTTCTGCACATATATCCAACCTCAAGATATTAGTATACAATTCTTGGTTAAAAAAGAAAAAGTACAATTCCAGGTAATGTGCAAAAAATTTAACCTGGTAGATTCCTGAAAATTTTGAGAAGAGTTCTTGAAGAATGCACCAATCAAACAAGCTCAGGTTTTCCTTGATCCTAGATTCGCTTACGTTCTTTGGAAGGATGCTGTGTCCGCTCTGAACACCCCAACGGAGAGCTACTTGTGCCGGTGACTTGTTTAGTTTCTCAGCAGTTTCAAGCAGTATAGGTTCCTTCAAGATTTCCCCTTTCACCCAAGACGCCGGAGACCCCAGCAGTGAATAGGCCCGTGAGATCACAATCCTCATTAGGACAGTGTAAATAACTAAAGCCTTAGTTTCATTAAATTGCTGTATACCAAAATCAACAAATTGTTCTCATCTCCTGTTAATTTTTAGCTGTTAGGATATATCCAATCTTTTAGCTTTTGCAAATCACACACACACCTTGTTTGGTAAGAAGGCAAGAAGTAGAAAGGAAGAGGTAGATGACCTAGGTGAGGTAAATGGAAAGAGAGGGAGAAGTCTTTTCTTTTACGGTTTTTGGTACGATAGGAAGGAAAGAAAACAAAAATCACTTCTTTTGTTTGGTATATAGATGCAAAGGAAGGGAAAGAAACTTTTAAAATTTGACTCTGTGTTTCAAATAAGTGTAAGAGCTTCATCTAAGAATCTTCCAAAAGGGGAGACATCAAAATTGGGGGTTCTCGTAGGATTTGAATCCCTCACTCAATCCATTCGCTCCTCTAATACTTCTTATTAAACAACCATACATCATAAAATCCTTCCACGAATGCTTCTGGGCCCGGCCCTATAACTCCACCTACTCTTTCCTCCTACCAAACAAGCTCTAATTATGATAAAATTTAACAACACTCTCTTTCTCTTCTTTCAGCCACTCTAAGACCCAAAATCAGTTCCAGTTATCCAATAATAATAATAGTAATAAAAGGATTTACATGCCCCAAAGAATTATCACTCGTTCATTTGACTTGAAACTTGTATACTTCTCTTTAAAATACAAAGTACAAGCCAAAAGGAAAGAAGAAATAAGCTCGTAAATATCATAAGATGGCCAATAGTAACTAGTAGTCCTGCTGCTCCAAGAGTCAAGTTAACATTATAATCCAAGGATAATACTAGAAAGGAAGCATACCGAAAGATGAACACCGGTGGATTTGCACAAGTTGTGAAGAGCAGGTTGCTGCCACACAGGGTGACACTCAACCTGATTGACTGCAGGCAGAACTTTGGCGTACAAAAGCAGGTGCTCCAGCTTCTTAGTCGAGAAGTTGCTCACACCGATGGCCCAAGCTTGGCCAGTCACATACAAGCCTTCCATTGCATTCCATGTCTCAAGAAGACATAACGGAGCCATGACTTCAGGAGCAAATCCCTGCGACCCGGGCTTTGTCCTAAATGGCCAATGTATCTGTAACAAGAATTCAAGTAATGTTCAAACAACTTTTTAACATCAAATGTATTCTTCAAATGCGCGAACCAAATGGGGCCCCAGTTTTCCCAGTTTTCGAGTATTGGAGGCATACAAGATACAGATCAATGTAGTCAAGCTGGAGATCTTCTAATGTCTTGCTCAGTGCCTTTGAGACATCTTCTGGTGCATGGTTACTGCACCTGCAGTTTATGTATGTATAGATATAGCTGTCTTAATCAGAACTTGGAAACAATGTGCTTAGCCAACTCTTAAATAACAACTAATAAAGATGAAGAAATGAAAACGCTGGAGAGAGACCATAGCTTAGACGTGATGAACAACTCGGAGTGTTGCACTACTCCAGAGGAAAATAGTTCCTTCAGTGCCACACCTACCTCTGCACTTTGTTCTTAACAAAATGGAACACTAGAAAGAGACAATGGTATGGAAACTGTGACAAGCTAAAATGGTGAAGGTTACCTCTCTTTCATTGCCATAGACTTGAGCACAGTCAATGTGCCTATAACCTTTCTGCACAAAATCTGAATTTCTTTGAGCAGCCAATCTAGTGGTTCTAATACTCAGACATCAAAATATATATATAAATACATACATACATACATATATATATATATATATATATATATATCCTAGTGGGCACAGAATGTAATGCAAAGAAAATAACCTGGACGGCCGTAATGACAGCTTTACCAACAATACCAGGGTCAGCTTTCCATGTTCCAAAACCTACTGAGTATTAAGATCGAAGTGCAGTGGTCCATATTTTGAATCATCAGCCATTTTTTTCTGCACAAGTAATATTGATTAAAAAAAAAACCCAGCATAAAACCATCTTAACACAGCTTTAAAACAAAGAAATAGGAAGCACTAAAAAAACTGAGAAAGTGAAAAATGAGAAAACAATAATAATAAATTTACAAGTACTATCAGATGTGCTCTAATGAATTTCCCCTTCTTTTTTTTTTTTCAGGAGTTCAGATCTTAATAAGTGAAAAATATAAATATGTACATATATACACACACACATGTTACCTATTTGGGTCAGAAAAGAGAATGTGATGCTTCCGGGACCAAATTAGAAATTATGTTTTGTACCCCAGATGTGCAAGGGCTTAACTGTATTCTGGTATTTATTGTCCAATTTTAACGTAAAATCAATCATTTAATATTGGATAGAGTTTCACGGCAAAAAATTCGGATCTACATTCTTTTCTTTTTTTTTTTGGAACTTGGAAGATCTACATTCTTTTTTTGAAAATGGAAGATCTACATTCTACACTAAAGGACATTTGAATTATTTTTTTTGTTTAAAAAAAAAAAGAAAGAACTTTGAACCAGATCTAATTGCACGAGTTCTTAATGAGCAAACCAATAATAAACGTTTTTCTTAGGAAGACATTTTGTACGAAGAAAGAAGATAAGATAGAAGAGAAAAGTTATAAAAGATGAAAAATTAATAATAGAAATGAAATAGTTTTCCTTTTAAGTTGTTTAGTAGAGATGAAGGAAAGAAAATAAAAGAATTTGTACAGTTATTATTTCATACATATATTATTTAACTTCAAAAATAAGGACAAAAACATAAATTTAGACCGTGGATTTTGGTTCTTTACAAAATTTTGGAAAGATGAATGTCATGTTTGGTAAGATAGAAAAGGAAAAGAGAAAAGAAGTAAGTGAGAGGAGTGATAATTAGATGGAAAAGGATTTATTAATTTGGTAAGAAAGAAAATAAAATGAAAATGAAACTAAGAGGGACAAAAATTGTAGTGAGGTACTAATCTCTTTAAAAGTGAGTTAAAAACATAAATACATCTAAAAATGATCAAAATTTTTTTCATCTTTGCTTTCAAAGTAAAAAGTGAGAAAATGAACTATATAGAATATTTGACTATAAGATTTTAAAATAATAAAAAGATTGAAATTAATATAACCTAATAACATAATTTAAATTAATTACATATTAAAATACCAAAATTAACCACAAACTATTCTTTTCACTCTCCTCTACCTCCATCTCTCTTTCCTCCGTCGAACATAGATCATAGGAAAATGTGCATTAGAATCGCCACTGTCGCTGGAGCAGCCTCGCCACGATCATTGTCCCGTCGCTACTCCCTCACCGCCGCCATCTCCGTCTTGAAGTTGCGAACATCTGGAACTGATGCGAATGAGGCTGCACATCCAAGCATACATGACGGGGAACTACAGGTGGGCTTGGAGGGACTCAAGGGCAGTACTCATGTACGAGACTTAGAGCCAAGCAATTTAAAGAAGTATTGAATGGGCCGATTCAAGAAGTTTGGACTCAAGTAGATTCGTGGAGGCCCATTGAGCATAGTCCACATTATTATCAGAGGAGCATCACCATGATTGGAGTTCTAGAAGAGTCCGGTCAAGAACAAACTTAATTTCAGCATGGCTACTTTCCCTTTTAGTATTTTAGGTCTGACTTTAACGCTTGCATGCCAATTTATTTAACTTTCCTTATTTAAGTGTGATTCTTTTAGTGTAATGGCTGATAATAAAGCCAATTTAAATACTTAATTTTTCCTTTTCTAGTTGAAGGCATGAATTAGGAAGAGTAGGTCAGTTTCCTGATTTGTTTTCCCTTTTGTCAAATCTA
This sequence comes from Ficus hispida, assembly GCA_025413025.1. Classification (NCBI taxonomy): domain Eukaryota; kingdom Viridiplantae; phylum Streptophyta; class Magnoliopsida; order Rosales; family Moraceae; genus Ficus; species Ficus hispida. The sequence continues at coordinate 6,015,532 of CM046372.1, read as the reverse complement.
AATTTGTTAGAGGATAAATTAGGAAAAGAGATTTGTACCTAGCAGCCTATAAAAAGGCATGTTCTGAAGCTAATGGGTAGTTGGAGAATTTAGGAAAAAAAAAAAGTGAGAGTGTTTTCTTGCACTTTTGAAAAGACTTTTGAACTTATCAAGTTATTCTTGTGGCGTTCAATAGCCAAACTTATTATCTAGGTTCTTGAGACGTTCTTAAAAGTCTTGGTGTGGCGTTTGTTAATATCAGAAGTCTTGGTTCTTATCTCACTAGGTAACGGGTCAAGGCACAAACAAGCTTGCATCTTGAAGGACTTGGGGTTCGAATCCATGTATGGTGTTGGGTTTCGTCGTCTCATCGACGAGGTTCATATTAGTTAGTATTAGAGCCAAGTTCCAAGGCAAGTTTGAATTATCCTTTGATTACTTATTTGTTTTTTTTTTTCCTATGTTCAGATTAAAAAAAAACGTCAGAAAAAAAAGTTCTTGTCTGAAATTTTTAAGAAATTAGGGTCCAATTAGGTTTTCTTGTTACTGCTAGGGGTCGAAATTTCTTTGGGACTCCTACTCCTTTATATGTTCTCATTCGGACCTGTGCTGTAGATTGTCTTGAAAAAAAAATCTAGATTATGAAAAGAAGAAGAAGAAGAAGAAATCCAAATTATCAACAAATAAAAAAAAATCAAATTCATTACTGTACTTCATTATGGTTTTGACCTAGCATCTCTTACTTTAGAACCATCTTTGTCATTTTAATTGCTTGCACTAGTTTCTTGGGAATTGCCTATTGAATCTTGTGGTTTGTTTTGGTTGCTTTTCTCATTGAATTGCTACTTGAATCCTGATTGTTCTTGAGTCTAATTAAGAATCAAAGAAGAGCAACGAGTGGAAAAAGGCAAGAGTGGTGAGAACATAAGAGGGGTAAAACCCAATTGAGTGACAAACACGAGAGTGAGTGAATCTTTCTTGAGTGAAACACGTGAGGGAGTGTTTGAGAGGATATCTAACCTTATTTTGCAGATTCTAAATATGTCTCGCAATTAAGAAGAAAACTCAACCGAAGAGGCACAACAACCAACAATTCCAAACCTACAAGTATAGGCATTGTTGGGGGAGATGAGATGGATGATGAGGACTGAATTAGAACAAATTCATGAGAGAATAGATAGGTTGAAAGAAGAGTCAACTCAGAGGCAGCCACGAAAGGCTCCCGTTAGACAACCATATAGGCGAGTGCAACAAGGGGTGCAATAGGGGCATATTAAAGATGAAGAGGAAATGGAGGAGTTAGAAGAACCACCAATGAACCGAGGCAGGTTTGGGCATGGCTATGGGTTTAGAAAAGCTAGGAATCGGGGAGTTAACCACTTGGGTAGTATTAAGATGAAGATTCTATATTTCCAAGGAAAATCAGATCCCGAAACATACCTTGAGTGGGAAAAGAAAATGGAGTTTGTGTTTGATTGCCACAACTACTCAAAAACTAAGAAGGTAAAATTAGCTGTGGTTGAATTTTCTGATTATGCAATTACTTGGTGGGATCAACTTATTTTAAACAGGAGACGGAATGGAGAACAACCAATAGAGACATGGGAGGAGATGAAAATGGCGATGAGAAAGCAGTTCATTCTAACTCATTACTACTAGGAATTGTGTAAGAAGCTGCAAGGCCTTATGCAAGGAAGTCGGAGTGTAGAGGATTATTATAAGGAGATGGAGGTTGTCATGATCCAAGCTAATGTAGAGGAAGATCGAGAGGCTACAATGGCTAGGTTTCTAATGGGACTAAACCGAAAGATCCATGATCGGGTTGAGATGCATCACTACATGGGGTTAGAAGACATGGTGCACATGGCCATCAAAGTGGAGCAGCAACTTAAGAGAGGGGGTGGTATGCATGCAGGCCACAACTCAGGTTCCAACCCTTAGAGACCGAGTACCACAAGGAAGGAAGACAAGACACCAACATCCTCAACTCCCAAGTACAAATCCGAGCTGAAGTCTGAAAACACTAACCAGATTTCTAAAGGTAAAACCGATCCCTCTACTTCTAGAAACTGTGACATTAAGTGTTTCAAGTGTCAAGGCAGGGGTCACATAGCTAGCCAGTGCCCTAATAAAAGATTAATGGTGATAAATGCTCAAGGAGAGATTGAGACGAAAGATGAACAAGAGGATGAAGTTGATGAAATGCCACCTCTAGAGAACGCATATAAAGGGTAGTTTACGGTGGAAGGAGAGTCAATAGTGGCAAGGCTAGCTCTTAGCGCACAGTTTAAAGAGGAAGAAAACAACCAGCAGGAGAATTTGTCCCATACTTGGTGTTTTGTGAATAACAAAGTTTGCAGCGTTATTATTGATAGAGGAAGCTGCACCAACATGGCTAGCACCGAGTAAGTGGAGAAATTGGCATTACCTACCTTGAAGCATCCACGACCGTACCGGCTGCAGTGGCTAAACAATTGCGGGGAAATAAAGGCAACGAGACAAGTGATGGTAGCATTTTCCATTGACAAGTATGAAGATAAGGTGCTTTGCAATGTGGTACCTATGCACGCATGTCACATACTATTGGGCCGACCATGGCAGTACAATTGGGAAGTCACACATGACGGATTCACCAATAGGAACTCCTACATCATTAACAAAACAGCCCATATCACTTATTCCATTAACTCCAAAACAAGTTCTTGAAGACCAACTGAAGATGCAAAGAGCGAGTGAAAAGAGAAAAGAAAACGAGAGAGAGGACGAGATTGAGAAGAAAGAAAAAGAACAGAGAAAAAAAGAGAAAGCCAACAATGAAAAAGAGAGTGAAAGGGGAAAAGAGAGACTTACGGCCTTGTTAAATGTAGGAGAGGAAAATAACAATTTTATTGCAAAAAAAAAAAAGTGAGATCAAGAGAGCATTACTTTCACATCAGCCCCTTATAGTTCTCATGTACAAAGAGGCCCTTTTGTGTACTAATGATCTAGCTAGTTCATTGCCGAGCAATGTTGAATCTCTTTTACAGGATTTTGAGGATGTCTTTCCCGAGGAGTTGCCTTCCGGCTTACCACCAATTCGAGGAATTGAACATCAAATTGATATTCAATTCCAAACCGACCAGCCTATTGAAGTAATCCCAAGGAAACGAAGGAACTTCAATGGCAAGTCCACGAGCTGATGGAAAAAAGGTATGTTATAGAGAACACGAGTCCTTGTGCGGTTCTGGTAATACTAGTGCCTAAGAAGGATGGGACATGGAGGATGTGTGTTGGTTGCCAAGTCATCAACAACATTACAGTAAAGTATCGATACCCCATTCCTCGATTAGATAATATGCTAGACGAATTGCATAGGTCATGTGTATTTTTTAAAATTGATCTTAGAAGTGGATATCACCAAATTAGGATGAAAGAAGGGGATGAGTGGAAAACTGCATTCAAAACAAAATATGGTTTGTATGAATGGTTTATTATGCCTTTTGGATTAACTAATGTACTAAGTACCTTCATGAGACTTATGAACTACGTTTTGCATGCTTTCAGTGGCAAATTTGTAGTTGTCTACTTTGACGATATCCTAATTTATAGTAAAAATTTGAGCGATCATGTTAAACACTTAAAGACTCACTTTAGAGGTTTTAAGGAATGAAAGGTTATTTGCTAATCTCAAGAAATGTACCTTTTGAACGGATAAACTTGTGTTTCTTAGATTTGTTGCAAGTGCTAAAGGAATTGAGGTGGATGAGGAAAAGGTGAAGGTAATTCAGGATTGGCCAACGCCTATATCAGTGAACCAGGTAAGAAACTTTCATGGATTGGCTAGCTTTAACTGGCATTTTGTTTGAGATTTTAGTAGCATCACCGCGCCCCTGACCAAAGTCATCAAAAGGAACGTTCTATGTAAGTGGGGAGATGAGCAAGAGAAGGCATTCAAACTCATTAAGGAAAAGTTGACTAATGCACCTTTACTTGTTCTACCTAACTTTGTTAAAACGTTTGAAATTGAGTGTGATGCTTCAGGTACAGATATTGGAGGCATATTGATGCAAGAGGGAAGGCCGGTTGCATACTTTAGTGAGAAATTGATTGGGGCAGCCCTAAACTATCCCACTTATGACAAAAAATTGTATGCATTAGTTCGAACTTTAGAGACTTGGCAACACCACCTCTGGCCAAAAGAGTTTGTGATTCATACGGATCATGAATCTTTAAAGCATTTAAAAGGGTAGCACAAGTTGAGCCGTCGCCATGTCAAATGGGTGGAGTTCATCGAGTCAATTCCGTATGTGATCAAATACAAGCAAGGTAAGGAAAATGTAGTTGCTAATACACTATCTCGTAGGTACGCTTTACTTTCAACTATTGATGCTAAATTGCTTGGATTTGAGTACATTAAGGACTTATATGCAATGGATTCTGATTTCAGTGACCTGTTTAAAATTTGCACTAAGGGGGCGTTTGGGAAGTTCTATTTGCATGATGGTTTCTTGTTTCGAGAAAATAAATTGTGTGTTCCACATTCATCTTTGCATGAATTACTTGTTCGGGAAGCTCACGGGGGTGGTTTGATGGGACATTTTGGAATAGCTAAGACTTTAAGTGTGTTGCATGAGCATTTCTTTTGGCCGTATATGAAACGTGATGTGGAGAGGATCTGTGCGAGATGCGTTACCTATAGGCAAGCTAAGTCTAGGTAGTAACCGCATGGGTTGTACACACCACTTCCTATTCCTAGTGCACCTTGGGTCGATATTTCAATGGATTTTGTTTTGGGATTACCAAGGACTAAGAGGGGGAGAGACTCAGTTTTTGTCGTTGTGGATAGATTCTCTACGATGGTACACTTTATTGCATGTCATAAGACCGATGATGCATCACATATAGCCAATTTGTTTTTCAAGGAGATTGTTCGGTTGTATGGCATGCCTAGGACTATCATTTCTGATCGGGATGCAAAGTTCTTAAGTTACTTTTGGAAGACTTTATGGGGGAAGTTGGGAACTAAGTTTTTGTTTTCCACTACTAGTCACCCACAAACTGATGGTCAAATAGAAGTAGTGAATAGGACTTTGTCGGCATTATTGCGTGCTATCATACAAAAGAATTTGAAAATGTGGGAAGATTGTTTGCCGCATGTTGAATTTGCTTATAATCGATGTGTCCATTCTGCAACTAAGTTTTCTCCGTTTGAGATTGTTTATGGATTTAATCCATTGACTCGTTTAGATTTAACTCCTTTGCCTTTGAGTGAACGTGTTAACTTAAATGGCAAGAAGAAAGCTGATTTTGTTAAGTAGATTCATGAGAAAGCAAAGCAACACATAGAACGGCGAACGGAACAATATGTCAAGCAAGCCAATAAGGGATGCAAGAAGGTTATTTTTAAACCGGGGATTGGGTTTGGATGCATATGAGAAAAGACCGATTTCCTGAGCAAAGACGCTCAAAACTACTCCCGAGGGTTGATGGACCGTTTCGAGTGTTGGAATGCATCAATGACAATGCCTACAAGCTTGAATTACCATGTGAGTATGGTGTTACTGTAAGCTTTAATGTTTCTGATTTATCTCCTTTTCATACAGGTGATGATTTGAGGCAAATCCTCTTCAAGAGGGGGAGAATGATGCGAATAAGGCTGCATATCCAAGCATATATGATGGAGAACTAACAGGTGGGCTTGGAGGGACTCAAGGGCAGTACCCACGTGATCCATTAAGCTTACCAATCAGGCCAATTACGAGACTTAGAGCTAAGCGATTTAAAGAAGCATTGAATGGGCTGATTCAAGAAGTTTGGACTCAAGTAAATTCGTGGAGGCCCATTAAGCATGGTCCACATTATCATCAGAGGAGCATCACCATGATTGGAGTTCTAGAAGAGTCTGGTCAAGAACAAACTTAATTTCAACATGGCTACTTTCCCTTTTGGTATTTTAGGTCTGACTTTAAGTCTTGCATACCAATTTATTTAACTGTCCTTATTTATGCATGATTCTTTTGGTGTAATGGCTGATAATAAAGCCAATTTGAATACATAATTTTTCCTTTTCTAGTTATAGGCATGAATTAGGAAGAGTATGTTAGTTTCCTGATTTATTTTTCCTTTTATCAAATCTGAATTTATTAGAGGATAAATTAGAAAAAGAGATTTGTACCTAACAGCCTATAAAAAAGGCATATTCTGAAGCTAATGAGTAGTTTTTGGAGAATTCAGAAAAAAAAAAAAAAGTGAGAGTGTGTTTTCTTGCATTATTGAAAAGACTTTTGAACTTATCAAGTTATTCTTGTGGCGTTCAATAGCCAAACTTATCATCTAGGTTCTTGAGATATTCTTGAGTCTTAGGGTGGCATTTGTCAATATCAGAAGTCTTGGTTCTTATCTCGATAGGTAACGGGTCAAGGCTCAAACAAGCTTGCGTCTTGAAGTTCTTGGGGTTTGAATCCATGTTTGGTGTTAGGTTTCGTCGTTTCAGCGGTGAGGTTCATATCAGGAACTCCCTCACCATCGACATCTTTGTTTCTGTCGCCATCTCGTGAAGGACAAATATCGGCGAAAATGTGTACTCCCTCACCAGAGAAGATCTGGAGCTCCGTCGATTGCTGGCTTTTGGCCTTCTGCTGGTAGCGTCACGAACTCCTTTACCTCCCCGCGTCGACTGCTTCATAGCATCTTCTATAGCTTAGGTGGTGACTACTTTTGTAGTGAATCATTTATTAAGAAAGATTAATATGCTTAACACAAAAACAGAAAAAGAAATAATAGTAACTTGGTCCCAAAAGAAAGAAAAGAAAATAAGATTTTTAATATTTAAATTTAAATAATAAATGGGTGAATGACGGGAATTGAACTCGTG